>AP025042.1:9921210-10220989 GCA_036186865.1 Eustoma russellianum
ACGCATTCTTGTGTGTGACCCGATAGGCCCATATTAATTGGCAGTTGATTAAATCTCTATTAAACCAACAAGTCGTAATTGGCCTCTAGCAAAGAATTACTACTACCCAATTAATACGAGTAAATTCCAACTAGCCTAATAACAGTACATGCATTAATCCCTTTGTCACACGATATCTAGTTTGAACATAAGTCATGGTCAGCGTCATACTTATATAGTTCAAACATAAGATTACTCGATCTCTAAGTAGACTGATAAAACAAATGATATTGATCACACTATCAATTCATTTGAGCAGGGCCATGCATTTCACAGTCTCACTAATCGAGGGGTCCAAAGATATCTCTCTCAAAAGAGAGGGACAAATTCTATCTTGATTGTTCAATATCCTCTACATAATTTCTATCACATTCAATCATGACCTTTATTATTATCCAGTTACGGATAACGTTTGATCATGTCAAAATATAATAGTCCTTATGTTGGAAACTATGACAATCTCAAGTCAAAGGATTAAAACATGACTATCATGAGATTTACTTATGATGCTAATCCATGTAGCAATCTCATGATGGGTCTATCCAATACACTGTTCTCTAACAAGTATCTATGAGATTGATTCGTATCATCATACACATAATCATCTCATGATTATCAAATCAATACTCATACTGATTATAAATTATTTTTATCTCCATAACAATAATGAATCAGGGACATATATCAAAATTGTGTAACATACTAACCAACAATAATGATAATAAAACCTCTTTATTAATAATAAATGCATAACATAAATATCCAAATCATGGCCTAGGGCACATACACTAACAATCTCCCACTTGCACTAGGCCTACAAATATCTGAGACCCATAGATCTAGTGTGCTGATCATGCTTGACCCGTGAGAGAGGCTTAGTCAATGGATCCGCTATGTTATCGTTTGTGTCAACTTTGCATATCTTGACATCTCCTCTATCGATGATGTCTCGAATGAGATGGTAGCGTCTGAGTATATGTTTAGATCTCTGATGAGACCTAGGCTCTTTTGCTTGTGCTATTGCACCATTGTTGTCACAATAAATGTCCACAGGATTTGCAATGCTAGGTACCACTCCTAGCTCAGTAATGAACTTCTTCAACCAAACTTCTTCTTTAGCTGCATCTGATGCTGCTATATACTCAGCCTCTATTGTAGAATCAGCCACTGTGCTTTGTTTTGAACTTTTCCAACTAACAGCTCCACCATTCAATGTGAATACAAAACCGGACTGCGATCTGAAATCATCTATGTCAGTTTGGAAGCTAGCATCTGTGTAACCATTTACAACTAACTCGTCATCCAAACCTCCATAAACCAAGAATACATCTTTAGTCCTTCTGAGGTACTTAAGAATATTCTTGACAGCTGTCCAGTGACCTTCACCAGGGTCAGCTTGATATCTACTAGTTGTGCTCAATGGATATGAGACATCTAGTCTAGTACATAACATGGCATACATGATTGATCCTATAGCAGAAGCATAAGGAATTTTATTCATTCGATCTCGCTCATCAGATGTCTAAGGACATTGATTCTTGCTAAGATGAATGCCATGAGACATATGCAGGAATCCTTTCTTGGACTCTTGCATGTTGAACCTTTTCAATATTTTATCTATGTATGTACTCTGACTCAAGCCTATTATCCTTTTAGATCTATCTCTATAGATCTTGATACCAAGGATATAGGTAGCCTCACCCAAGTCTTTCATTGAGAAAGAATTTCCTAACCAAGCCTTAACGTTTTGCAAGGTAGGGATATCATTCCCAATAAGCAATATGTCATCCACATATAAGACCATAAACACTAGTGCACTACCACTAACCATCTTGTAAACACAAGGTTCATCTTCATTCTTGATGAAACCAAAGTTCTTGACTGTTTCATCAAAACAAAGATTCCAGTTTCGAGATGCTTGCTTCAATCCATAGATGGACCTTTGAAGCTTGCAAACCTTCTTTGAATTCTCAGGATTTACAAAACCCTCAGGTTGTGTCATGTACACATCCTCGAGTAAATTTCCAGTAAGGAAAGCAGTTTTGACATCCATTTGCCATAGCTCATAATCATAGTATGCTGCAATGGCAAGGAGAATTTGAATAGACTTAAGCATAGCTACTGGTGAAAAGGTCTCATCATAGTCTATACCATGAGTTTGCTTGAAACCTTTAGCCACAAGCCCTGCTTTGTAGGTTTGCACATTTCCATCCATGTCAGTTTTCTTCTTGAAAACCCATTTGCAACCAATAGTCTTAATATCCTCTGAAGGATCAATTAAAGACCAAACTTGGTTATCAAACATGGATTGCATCTCAGAATTCATGGCTCCAAGCCATTTATATGAATCTGGACCAGACACAGCTTTCTGATAGGTAGTAGGCTCATCTTGATCTATGAGCATAATTTCACTATCATCAGTCATAAGAAATCCATATCTCTCTTGCTGATGATGTATCCTATCAGATCTGCGTTGGATTTATGTTACATTTTCAGGCTCCACAACTGTTTGTGGTTCTGAAATTGTCTCTAAAGACAGTTCAACGATATCTTATGGAACTTGAGTTTCCTCAAGTTGTACTATACTCCCACTAGTTCTCTTGGAGAGAAACTCCTTTTCCAAAAAGACTCCATTTCGAGCAACAAACACTTTGTTCTCTGAGGGAATATAGAAATAGTACCCTTTAGTTTCTTTATGATACCCCACAAAAATACATTTGATAGATTTTGCAGCTAGCTTATTAGACACTAATCTTTTCACATAAGCTTCACAACCCCAAATCTTAAGAAAAGACAAACTGGGTCTCTTACCAGTCCACATCTCATATGGTGTCTTTTCAACCGCTTTAGATGGTACACGGTTCAAAATGAGTGCAGCTGTCTCCAAGGCATAACCCCAAAAAGATAAAGGAAGATCTACTTGACCCATCATAGATCGAACCATATCTAATAAAGTTCGATTTTTCCTTTCAGAAACGCCATTCCATTATGGAGTTCCTGGAGGAGTCAACTGTGAAACGATTCCACAATTTCTTAGATGTTGGTCAAATTCTTGGCTCAAATATTCACCATCTCGATCTGATCGAAGCGTTTTAATTGTCTTACCAAGTTGATTTTTTACTTCATTTTGAAAAGTTCTAAACATTTCAAAAGACTCATGCTTATGTTTCATTAGGTAGACATAGCCATACGTACTGAAATCATCAGTAAAAGTAATGAAATATTGAAATCCTCCTCTGGCACTAATGCTGATTGGGCCGCATACATCTGTATGTACCAAGCCCAATAAGTCATTAGCCCTTTCACTATGTCCAGTAAAAGGGGTCTTTGTCATCTTTCCAAGCAAACAAGACTCGCAATTTTCAAATGATTCAAAATCAAATGAATCTAATAATCCATCTTGATGGAGTTTAAATACGCGCTTCTCATTTATATGGCTAAGGAGACAATGCCATAAATATGCAGGGTTTAATTCATTTGGCTTAGTTTTCTTTGAAGATATGTTATAAATATTACCGTCATTGGAATCATCAAGGTTAAGGACATAAATACCATTATAACTACTTGCAATACAATAAAGTAATTCATTTTTATCAAAAATAGAACACTTCTTATTTTTAATTAAAAATGAATAACCTTCATCATCCAAAACAGATACTGAAATAAGATTCCTACTCATAGTAGGAACATAAAAGCAATTGTTTAAAACTAACAAAAGCCCATTGGGCAAGAGAAGCTCATAGGTCCCTACAGCTATAGCAGCAACTCTTGCTCTATTGCCAACACGTAGGTCCACCTCGCCCTTCTTCAGCATTCTACTCCTTTTGAGCCCCTGCATATTTGTACAAATATGGGATCCACATCCAGTATCTAATACCCAGGAAGAAGAAGTAGATAAATTAATTTCTATAACATAAATACCTGAAGATGTAGTCGCACTACCCTTCAGCTTCTTCAACTCCTCCAAATAAACATCACAATTTCTTTTCCAATGCCCAGGCTTGTTGCAATGGAAACAAGTTCCTTCCTTAGGAACCTTTGCCTTGGGACCAGGTTTCGGTTTAGCTTGACCCTTGGACCCTTTTGCACCCTTTGCACTTTTGGGCTTACCCTTGCCTTTACCTTTCTTTTTCATAGGCTTGATATTGACACTCAATACATGGGTAGGCTTTTTGATATTCCCCTCAGCAGTTTTGAGCATACCGTGTAGCTCAGGAATGGAATTTTCCATATTATTCATATTGTAATTCATAACGAACTGAAAAAAACTGCTAGGCAAAGAGTGTAGGATCAAATCCGTGGCGAGTTCCAAACTCAGGGGATATCCAAGTCTTGCAAGGTGATCTATATAGCCTTTCATCTTTAAAACATGAGCGCTAACAGATTCACCTTCAGATATCTTACAGTCAAAATGTGCAACAGCGGTGTCGAACCTATCGTACCTAGCCTGTTGTTGGAAAGCTTGTTTGAGATGCACACTCATCTCATAAGCTTCTAAGTGTTCCAGGTCTTTCGGAAGTCCTGAACACATAGTTGCCCACATAAGACATCCTATGTCGTTTGAATCTTCCACATGCTTCTTATACTTGTTCTTAATAGCAACAGAAGCATCAGCAGGAGGTGGTACAGGGACAGGGTCATCGAGCACGTAGGACTTCTTTTCTTGCTTGAGAATGATTCTCAAGTTTCGAAACCAATCAACAAAATTAGTCTCACATTCTTTTAATTTTTCCTTCTCAAGGATTGATCGCAGCGATAAGGTGGAATTGTTATTAGCAGCCATTTATGATCTACAAAACATGCAAAGTAACACTTTATTAATAATGAGGTTAAAATTTATAAAACTCTCACTAAAACATAACCCTCAAAAGAAATATTTTAGTGAGCTAAGATCCATATTTGACTTAATTCTAAACTCAGCTTTGGCATGACGCTTAAAATTAAATTATTTAGGTAGGTAACTTCTTTACCAATTACATCTCATGTAACTCTTAGAATTTATGGAATAATGACATCATATATCATTGTATGTTAGATTTCATCTAATGCCTTGGGCCCAAAACCGTTTTGATAGCCCAATTAAGTCTAACCAATTTTAAACATATGAGTAGAACTATTACTCATCCTACATAGCTAGGAATGTTTAAAGCACATTGCTTTGGCAGTACCTAATTTAATACAATCCCAGCTTTAATAGGTGTTTAAGACATGGATGGCATAAAGACTTAAATTATTGATGAGGATTCAACTTAGTTTATGTCTTGCATTGCAAATCATTATATCGTAGCATCCTATATGCATATATAATCTATCATCCATGCATCTCATACAAAATGATAAATATGTAAACGTGAC
Organism: Eustoma russellianum; assembly: GCA_036186865.1. NCBI lineage: Eukaryota > Viridiplantae > Streptophyta > Magnoliopsida > Gentianales > Gentianaceae > Eustoma > Eustoma russellianum. The sequence goes on from AP025042.1 coordinate 9,926,605, forward strand.
ATAGCATGGCCAAACTAAATATGATCTTCATGAGACCAAATGAAGATCATAAAGGAAAACTTATGTGAAAGACTTCCTATTACAACATTTGCAATGATACATATCTTCTTGTCTTGAGCTCGTGCCTCCATCTCTATGGAATCCACTCGTCCTTGGTATGTGTCGCCATCACCACTTTTGTAGCTTGATTCTTCATTTATTACAATAATAAAGAAAAACCTAACTAATTGTATAATAAAATACAACAAAAACTACAGCGGCACGCAGGCCATAATAACCCAAAACAGAAATATGACTAAGTCAATCACATAGGTCCTCAGGCCATGCTATGCACCATGCAAAGACATCAACAATTATAATATATTTTACACAAACACATTATAACAAATAAATATATATTGACATTCTTAATGTCACGGTAACGAACTATAGGGCGTACGCATACGGCGGTCCCGATCTTACTGTTTTCTTTTCGAAACCCTAACACAGACGCGTCAATCATATTAACGATCTTACTATTTTGATTACGTGTAAATCCTTATAGAAGCATCGATCGAATCGATGGCTATCATTCGCAAACCTTAAAACAAAATATCAATCAAATCGATAATCTTCATCCGAAACAAGAAATCAGAATCATCATCGAATTGATAATCTGTCTTTCGAAACATCAATCCGCTATCACCAGATGAGATTCGAATAAGGTTTTACACATATCGTGTGATTATATCTAATATAAACAAAATCGGTTTTGATCATCACATGACAAACGATTACCGCCGTATACAAATCATCTCATGAAAAACGAATTGAAAAACACCATTCTTCTCTCATCATATGAAATCCGAATTACTGTTTTATACATATCATGCCATACGAAAAACAGTAAACACATAAGCAAGATATAGTCGATTTAAACGAGACAACAAGTGGCTCTGATACCACTGTTAGGAAATCAACCGAGATCACTGCAAAACGCGCAGCGGAAAGCAAAAACTTGATCTCTGATTTCCTACCTAGGATCCATGTTGTTCGTTTAATTCGATGAAAGAAACTCAAAAATTACCTTTGTAGATCCGAATTACGCAGATGAAGCAGGTGCAAAAATACGATCACCCTCTGTCAGTATCCACACGAACGCTTCCGTCCGGAGTTCTAGCTCTTCAAACGGCGCGGCTGAAGAACTCGGTTTTTCACAAAAACGGCTCTAGGGTTTCTTTGAGGATTCTGTATATTTTCCGTGTGTAGTGTATACGAGATACAAAAATATATATACACATACGTAGACATCAAAATCCGAGTCCTAATCGGATTAGTTGATGCCAATTAAAATCCATATCAGATACGGATTCTATCAGAATATTCAAAATCCATATCAGATATGGATTCTCTCGTTATTATCCGATAATACACGTATATATATAATCACCAAAAAAACGAAAATAATAATAATAATAATTAATATCCAATATTAATATTATTAATCTCAGCCTTACGCATTCTTGTGCGTGACCCGATAGGCCAATATTAATTGGCAGTTGATTAAATTTCTATTAAACCAACAAGTCGTTATTGGCCTCTAGCAAGGCATTACAACTACCCAATTAATACGAGTAAAGTCCAACTAGCCTAATAATAGTACATGCATTAATCCCTTTGTCACACGATATCTAGTTTGAACATAAGTCATGGTCAGCGTCATACTTATATAGTTCAAACATATGATTACTCGACCTCTAAGTAGACTGATAAAACAAATGATATTGATCACACAATCAATTCATTTGAGCACGGCCATGCATTTCACAGTCTCACTAATCGAGGGGCCCAAAGATATCTCTCTCAAAAGAGAGGGACAAATTCTATCTTGATTGTTCAATATCCTCTACATAATTTCTATCACATTCAATCATGACCTTTATTATTATCCAGTTACGGATAACGTTTGATCATGTCAAAATATAATAGTCCTTATGTTGGAAACTATGACAATCTCAAGTCAAAGGATTAAAACATGACTATCATGAGATTACTTATGACGCTAATCCATGTAGAAATCTCATGATGGGTCTCTCTAATACACTGTTCTCTAACAAGTATCTATGAGATTGATTCGTATCATCATACACATAATCATCTCATGATTATCAAATCAATACTCATACTGATTATAAATTATTTTATCTCCATAACAATAATGAATCAGGGACATATATCAAAATTGTGTAACATACTAACCAATAATAATGATAATAAAACCTCTTTTATTAATAATAAATGCATAACATAAATATCCAAATCATGGCCTAGGGCACATACACTAACAAAACCCCAACTCCAACCTTTTACAATAAAACAACCAAACAAACCAATCATGAACATCACCACCGATCGAATGAAGGTTTGATCACACCTTGATCAACCTTTTACAAGAAATGAACGAGTGTACGTTGTATAATGAAAGATTTTATAATATATGGAATACAAGAATGATAGGCTTGAGGCTAAAAGCAAGAGTGAAGAAAGAAAGAAGAAGAGAGTAGTCTTGATTTTTGGACTTGTAAGAATATCAATATTGCTTTGTGTAAATGATGACACAACCTTGATTACTTGGTGCAATATGATTGGAGGGATGAGTTGTCTTTGCCTAGTTGTCACTTCTTCATAGGCCATCTTTAATCCACCTTGGCACCCTTAAAATGAGCTGGAATTCGTTCAAAAAGTCTGAAAAATGTGCTCAAAATCAAGGTGAATAACTTCTATAGAATCATAATTCAATCCCCTTAAATTTTGGGCTAAAATTGAAGACAATAATCAAGCAAAAATCGGCCACCACACAACGTGTGCTGAAATTTTCAGCATGTGTTTTTCTTTTGAATTCTTTCTGTATGTGTTGTCCTCTTCAATGTCACCAATCATGTGTGGCATGTCCTCCGTCAAGTGAAGTGCCAAATAAGCTTCACCTAGCTTCAAAAATGCTTAAAATGGTGTGTGAAATAGGCAACTGCTGAAATGCTTTTTATGTCAACTTTGTCGAATAATGCATAATATTCACACATATATGGTAAATTGTAATCAGTCTTAATTTGAATTTTCTAGAACACTTTAACATGTCATGAATGTGTAAGAAGTGTCTAAATACATATTACATCAATTTCACAAATTTTCCACGTGCGTAGGTTTGTAGAAAATCGAATTTTCGACTTTCGTTGGCTACGCGATTTTTCTCAATTAATTTCAAACATCCTGCACATGTAATATATATTATGTCACACATAATATACATAAAATGAGGTGTATATTCACCTCCAATAGCTGAGTATGAACGCCCCATGTGCCAAAATAGAATTGAGTTTGAATTCTCCACAAATCCAGGCTAAATTGTGGGTGATTTGTGTGTGCAAACATGTATGACCTTGTGGCTGAATGTAACATGTGGATCACGAAAGTTTTGAATACTTTTGATGTATATAGGCTGGCCATCTTTATATGGAAAGTACGTGACATGTCTGTGAAGTTTCGGTAGTCACCCGATGTAACAATTTTCAGTTTATCACCTTGTAACATGTCGTTATGATTTTGACATCACCATGACTTGTAATATATGATATAAGACCTGAATATACTGATAACTATGAGGTGTATATAGTGGTGTGACATCGACGTATGTTTGTAATATAGATGACGTGTCTGTGGTACGTCGTAATATAAGTATATAGTAAAAAATTGTATATGATATATGATTTATATATATATATATATATATATATATATATATATATATATATATATCTGTGTGTGTGTTAGTGTTGTGTGCGAGGAACTGACTTGAAACTGAAATGGAGGACAATGGAGATTACATGCAAGTTCATCAGGCTGATTGTTGAAGCATTCGAAGTTATCTACATCAAGGAGGCTCATATGTTTATGGATGTATTATTACTTTCGTTCATTTCCAATTATTCAATTTTGTATTTGCTCTTACACCAACCATTTAGTCATATAAATATGTACGCTTTTTCTTTCGTCAAGGTTTTATCCACAAGGGTGGTTTTACTTCACAAGGTTTTAATGCGTCGTATCATATATGACTGGAGGTTGCGTATACTAGAAACTCTTCATTCTCTTTTTTCCTATGACGACAGTTCATTGGATGTAATATGGTTTACTCCACCACAAGAGAGGCTTTTCAATAAAAAAATTGCTTTCAAAAAAAATATATGTGTGTTAGTGGCGTGTGAATTAAGATGTGGAGATGAGAAGACTTTTCATTTTCAAATTTGTTGTCATATAACTCTCTCCAAATATGTCTTCATTTAATGAAGTAGTTAGTTCATTTACTTAAGTACTTCATTTAACAAACTAGTTTAGTTCATTAATCATGACACTTGAAAATAGTATAAAGAGAACAAATGTTTGCCATATGATGTAAACTTTAATGCTTCATGGCTTGTTACTACGGCAATAATATATATATAAGCATGCAAAACATGTTTATCACATAAACACGTCAAGTAAAATTCATTCATGCATTTTTTAAGCACGTAAAATTTAAATCATGCATTTTCAAATCATTCAAACCCTTTTTCTCAATAATCTCTCCCTTTTGATGATTTTCAAAATAACGTTAGTCCATCATTTAAATGTGATCGCTCTCCCTACAATTATGCACAAATTTAAAATTTGAATTTCATATCGTGCTCCCCCATAAATCATGCTTCTCTCTCCCTCAATAAGCATTCAAATCCTTTTTTCTCAACAATCTCCTCATTTTAATGATTTGCAAAATAACATTAGTCCATGATTTAAATGTGATCGTTCTCCCTACAATTATGCATAAATTTAAATTTTGAATTTCATATCGTGCTTCCCTTAAATCATGTTTTTCTCTCCCTCTTTATTTTGTAAATGTCATCAAAAGTGCAAGTAAGAATGGAAAGAAATAGCAGTTTATAGCATATCAACCGAAATCATGCCTAATTTTGAGCGTAAATTTCCAGACGTGGCTTGATTAAGTGCTTTGGTGAATATGTCGGCTACTTGTGCTTCAGTACAGACATGTTTCATAACGATATCACCACTGTTTACATGATCACGAAGAAAGTGATAACGTACCTCTATATGTTTTGCCTTAGAATGTAAAACAGGGTTTATAAACAAGTTAATAGCACTCATACTATAACAATATATTGAGATGTAATTTACAAATCCGAAATCGGATAATGTTTTTAGCCATAATAGTTGTTTGCAGCAAAGACTAAGTGCCATGTATTTCACTTCAGTGGTAGATAATGCTGCACTAGCTTGCTTTTTCGAAAACCAAGATATCAATGAATTGCCCATGAAGTGACATGTACCACTTGTGCTTTTTCTGTCTATTTTACATCCGCCATAATCCGCATCAGTATAAGCATGCAAGTTAAATTCACAATTTTCATCATACCAAATTCCTAATATGTGAGTATGCTTAATGTACCGAAATATCCTTTTTACAGTGTCATAGTGTGTACTTTGAAAACGAGCACACATACAAAGACTAAACATGATATCGGGTCTACTTTTAGTACGATAAAGCAAAGAACCAATCATAGACCTATACAAACCATTATCAAAGTCTTTTTCATTTTCGTCTTTATCAAGTTTAGTAGTTACACTCATAGGGGTGGGAGATGGTTTCAAGTTTTCAAAGTTAAACTTTTTAATCATGTCATTCACGTATTTAACTTGACTTATACGTATTTCTTTACTAGTTTGTTTAATTTGCAAGCCAAGAAAATAATTTAACTCACCAACCATAGACATCTATAATTCGAATTTCATGCACGTTTCAAATTCTTCTCCTAGCTTATGAGATGTAGATCCAAACACAATATCATCAACATAAATTTGAATAATAAATAAAACTGATTTCTCTTGTTTCAAGAATAATGTACTATCTATGGTTCCTCTTTTAAATCCATTTGCTAAAAAAATTTAGAAAAACAATCGTACCAAGCCCTAGGTGCTTGTTTTAAACCATATAGTGCCTTCCTTAACTTACACATATGATTAGGACATTTTATATCCTCAAAACCGGGTGGTTGTATTACATATACTTCTTCCTGTATAAGACCATTTAAGAATACACTTTTTACGTCCATTTGATAAAGTTTAAAATTCTTTATGGAAGCAATAGCAAATGATAATCGTATAGCTTCTAAACATGCCAGGGGTGCAAAATGTTTCTTCGTAATCTATTCCCTCTTCTTGATTATAGCCTTGTGCTACAAGTCTTGCTTTGTTTCTAACGACTTTAACATCTTCATTCGTTTTGTTTCTAAAGACCCACTTTATGCCTATTATCATTTTATCTTTTGGTTGGGGTACTAAATCACACACATCATTTCTTGTGAATTGATTTAATTCGTCATGCATAGGGTCAATCTAAGAAGAATCATTTAAATCATCAATCACATTCTTGGGTTCAATTTCAGATATTATAGCATGGAATTGATTATTTCATCTTGATTTATTCTTCTATGTGGTCGTACACCTTGTGTTACGTCGCCTATGATGGGGTAGTGTGGGTGATCCCTATGCCATCTTGGTTGATTATTTTCCAAGTATTCATGTATGTGATCATGCATTTCTAGTGTGTCGTATTTATCATGTATGATATTTTCTTCTACATCATCTAATACGGGCTTTAATTCAAAATCATCATCACATTCTTTATTTATTTCATATTCACCAAATTCATTAAATTTCACATGTATAGATTCTAAAATATGTCTAGTGATAGGATCGTAACATTTATATGCCTTAAAATTCACAGAATATCCAACAAAAATGCATTCAATGGATTTAGACCCAAATTTATATAAATTATATTTTGTATTTAGAACAAAGAAATTACAATCAAACACATGAAAATAATCAATTTTAGGCATGCGATCATTAAAAATTTCGTTAGGAGTTTTGTTTATTTTCTTTTTAATTGATAAGCGTTAACTATATAGCAAGCACAATTTATGGCTTCCGCCCAGAAAAATCTAGCACACTTGTTTTCACATAGTAAATGTAAAATTAAACAAATTTTATAGTAAATGTACATACCCATTTAAAGGAATAAAAACAAAAAGGTCATTACCTCCTGTTTTTCTTCACCATTTCCCTTAAGCTCTTTTGATGATTTAGGGGGGAGAATGGTCTCTCCTGGTCTCTCCTCGGATAATGCAGTGTGTAGTAGTTTGGGTGTAGAAATGACTGAATATGGTTTGATTGTGTTTCAGGATGGTAATCTTGTTTAGGTTGGTGGTGTTGATCATGCTCTGTCTGGTTGATGCATTTTTCGGTTAGCATTTTCGACATAGTATCCGTTATGGATCTGTTTTTGTTAAGAAATGTGATGCAGTACTATATGGTGGTACTTATGTGTGGTTTTTGATATTATTTTATCTTGCTTTCTCTTACGAATTGCTCATAATGTTTGCGGTATGATGCTCTGAGAAGTTGATGGTTAGAAGAAAGGGATAAGTGAACTATGATGTGTTTAAGTAAATTGCAATTTATGGCATAGCTTCAATTATTTCCTGGTGTTTTGAAATAAAAAGAATTCTTAGGAAAATGCATCTAGTAAGGGGGAGCATAAGATGCCTTTTGTAAGAGGGAGCTTATTGTGAAATCATCAAAAAGAGGAAAATTGTTGTTGTCGAGATTGGTTTTGATGATTTTCACAAAAAGAGAAGTTTCAAAATTAAATTAAATGTTTCTTGAATTTCATATCTTAATCAGGCATGTTATTCATCAAGAAAGTGTAGCTAGGAAAAAATTCTGTTCAGACATTAAACGCTGCATAGAGCGCTTCATTTGATAAGAAGAAAATAAAGCCTTCGGACAGAAAGTCTCGAACACTATATAGAGCACTTCATTTAGTAAGAAGAAAATAAAGCATTCGGACAGAAAGTTTCGAACACTGTATAGAGCGCTTCATTTGGTAAGAAAAAATAAAAACCTTCAGACAGAAAGTTTCGAACACTACATAGAGTACTTTATTTGGTAAGAAAATTCTCAGACAGAAATTTGAAGAAAAACATGAAGTGCTTTATGTATTATTACTCTTGAATGCGAAGTCTCTTTGAGCGCATCATTCATAAATTCTGATGCACGGTAGTATGTGACAACTGGTACATTTTTTCTCTCTCTTACTTTTTTTGATTGACAAAAGTGGTTTTTATTTTCCCAATGCAGTTATGATATTTTCAGCTTTAGTCAAAATGTCAATCAATTGTATGTGAACAAATCTTATCTTTTTTGAGCTTAAGATGAGAAGATTCATCAAGAAGCTTTTGACTTCATTCAAGAAGAACTTTTCAAGATGATGAGGTTTCAACATACTATTGAGAGACTTCTTCCAATTTTCTCTTTCCTTTCTAACAGCTAGGAGACTTTTCTATAAGCTTGGAAGACTCCATTTTTAAAGACAACTTTCTACTTCAAGTTCTCAAGACTTCATTTGTATTTTGCTCTCAAAATCATTGTAAAAATTATTTTCTTGGTCGAAAATAACTTACCCATGCTTAGAGGGGGGACTGGGGATTAGGGACCTGTGCGCGCTGCAAGCTGCTTATCATTGTCGTATGTAGTGGATTTATCAGCAGGGAAGCACACTATGGAGTAGATTTATGCATGCTAAATATAGAATAAGGGGCGACTATCGTCCAAGATTGCCAGATTCTCCCATATGGATGCTGTTTTGCTGTACTCATGCTGTCTGCATATGATCTGTGCCGCAGTCCATGTCCTACGACATTATCCGCACAGTTTATATGGTACAAGCGCCATCGACCAGCTATATCGAATTTTCTCTGGTGTCTACATCATAATGCTCTTCCATTGGAAGACTACATTGGTAACTACATTGCCTCTCGCCCAACCATATGCCCTTTGTGTAAGCTTTCTTCAGCTACAGTGGATCATATTTTTCTACATTGCCCAACCATTACTCCACTCTGGTTCTTCTACTCCACGGCACTGGGAGGCCCTACTTTGGTAGCACAACAAATTTGGTCTTACTTATTATCCTGGTTCTTTCGCAGCTCACCATCTACATTATTAGGAGCATTACACATAGTAATTCCTGGCATTATTACTTTCACAGTTTGGCGTGCATATGCCTCACTTATATATGGTGACTCCGCTTCTTGTTCAACACGTTCACTCATTGAGGTTGTAAATCTGAAATTTACTGCTGGGCGAAATCGATTGAGAAAACTAAGCTGGCTTCTGGTTATAAGGCATTATGAATGCTGGATATAATCCCTCCAATTCAAGTCCGCAGGATGAAGGTAGTTAAATGGGTGTCCCCTCCACCAGGAAGACTCAAATTGAATACGGATGCGGCAGTGGGTGATTCTTACGCTACGGGTGGAACTATTTTACGTGATGGCGCGGGTGTCTGCATGGGGACTATATCATTCCGATTACCAACTTGTCCACCACTCCATGCTGAGATACAAGCTGCAGTTATTGCATTGCTCTATTTTTTACCTGTTCATCGTAATATCGCTCTAGAAACGGATTGTTTACAGATCATTCACATGATGGATCAGCAGCTGCACAGGACAAATCAATATCATTGCCGCTTATTGCGCTCACTAGTCACAGCTTCAGGCATCGCGGTACAACATACATTTCGCGAGGCCAACATGGCAGCACATTACTTGGCACAACATGGATTAATTCATTCGACAACTTCAATTTTTACTGCCTCCACGTTACCTTCCTTGGTTCGCAGTTGTATCGCACTTGATGTCACCACAGCACACCTCAGAAATGACTAACTTTTTACGCAACAAAAAGACAGTCTTCCACATGGATTGGCCTTCTTTCATCAGTTCTGCCTGCACCCTTCGGGTTGCAGGCAGATCGAGTATGATTTTACACTATACATCTCCGAAATGTTTTTCATGCTGCTTGCCGCTGATGGATTATGTGTTTCTTTTTGCATGTATCTTTTGGGACAATCACGAGGAGAATCGGCCAACAAGATACCAAACCTATAGGATTGCTAGCTTCAGATTGGACGCATTATATGGTTCAAAAGAGGTAAATATGTACTCTTTTTCCTTCGTGCATGATTTTATCCACAAGGATGGTTTTGCCTGCCAAGGTTTTAATGAGGCGTATCATACACCTGCTACCACCGATGTCATGGAGCTAATTTTCGACCTTTATCATCTTTTGTACTCTTATGTTATATATTCCTTTGTAACAATGGTATTCCTCCGCCATAAGTGAGGGCTCATCAATAAAAATAAGGAGTGACCCTCCTTTTATTTAAATATATATATATATATATATATATATATATATCCTTAAATCAAAAATAAAAACCTACACCCTTATACCAAAAACTCATGGCAACCACGCTCTATCCAACACCATTGAAGCGGCCAGTGCCTAAGGAAAAAAGGGAAAGAAGAAAACGCGTAGGAATTATTCGTCAAAAAGATAGCTTACCTTCCCCTCTTCTCGGATTGCCCGCACTTCGTGTGTGAATCATGCTTGTCTTGCTGCAGGTCACGTGTCAGTAGGGAGTGATTTGTAAGGTTATATCATTTACGATTCGACACAGCTTGACGGCCCGCAACTAACTGGATTTCTTATATTGTAAAGTAGCAGTTGATCGATACAGCTTGACGTATCATTATAGGTCATTGGGAAACAACCTCTGTGTGTTTCTAACACATAGATATGGTTGCGTATATCCGACCATCCGTACCCCGCCGAGCTTCTAAAGCAATGGGGTAATGTTGTTGTCGTATCCTAGACGGAGAAATAAAAGGCCAATTTAGGCATGGTAGCTACACTTCAAAAGGGTCAAGAATTTCCAAATCAAATGGCAAAGGCAGCGGTATATATATATCTTAGAGAGAGAGAACATAAACTTCATCAAGATAAATTCAGGGCACACCCTCCTCCAATGTCTCCTGGGTACGGAAGACGGCAGCATTATTTTGCATTACTGTTTGCATATTCAATCGAACTTTTGAGGTGGGGAGTGAACCATTTGAATTCCGAAGCTTGTCCAGCCAAGCAATAGTTTTCTCTCCAGCATCAGTTTCCAATGGTTTTTGTTTTTCTCCTGTGTAAAGTTGACACGTCAGTAAATAAAAATCATGAAAAGTTGGGCCCAAAAACAAGTTAACTGTTCTTACCAGGTCTCTGTATCTCTGCAATTCTGTTTGCACAAGCTCGTCCAAATACGACAATGTCATGAAGCGAATTTGCACCTAGGCGATTGGCCCCATGCACCGAAGCACATGCAGCTTCTCCAGCAGCCATTAGCCCAGGGACTACAGCGTCAGGATCCTCCCTTTTAACTGTAACCACCTGCAAAACAATTCCACTAACTCTCATACAAACTCAACTGTATTTATGACAAGCACGGATCATCTAAAGAAAATTATGCTTGTTGCTCAAATTCTCTTTAATAAACAACTTGCATATCTGCAGTCGACTATACCTCCCCCGTGGTAATTTGTGGGAATCCCTCCCATATTGTAATGCACGGTAGGTAAAGCAGGAATTGGCTCTTTAGTGACATCCACACAAGGAAAACTCGCAGCAGTCTCAGAAATACCAGGAAGCCTCTCCTTAAGAACCTCCGGAGGTAAATGATTCAAATGCAAATAGATGTGATCCTTCAGCGGTCCTTATTAAGCAAAAGTAGTGAAACCGTTAAAGATTAAACAAACGAAACATCTTCTGCAAACCACGTATTCAAAATTTTAAAAAAATTAATGGCAATAAATTTGTGATCATGGGAACAAGGTTGAAATGGGGATCCACAACCATTCCATTTGCAATGATATCTCAGTTATTTACTATTTAACTTGGTACTAACATAAAATACATCCTCAACACCTCTAGTTGATATGCATTATCCAAACCTAGACATCAACCATGACAGCGAAAAAGCCCATAGAGCAAACATCCGTCTCTCCAGCCAAACATTGGGAGTTCAGTTGGACTCGAAAGAATGTGGAAGAGATATGTATAAAATTGCTAGAGCAGAGAAAGAAAACAAGAGATCTGACTCAAGTTAAATGCGTTAAAGACAAAGATAACAAGATTTTAGTAGAACAAATGATAATCCAAGATAGATGGAGAAGATACTTTGATAAACTTTTTAATAAATCAGTGGGAGATGAACTCGTATCGGAATAGTTACGTAACTCTGAAGAGAATAGAAACTTTACGTATAGTAGGAGAATTCGATTGCCATGGGTAGAAGATGATTTGAAAAGGATGAAAATGGTAAAGAGATTGAATTCGAATGTATTCCAATTGAGGCTTGGAAATGCCTAGGAAAAGAAGGTATTATGTGGCTCACATATCTTTTTAACAAGATTGTGAAAACCGAAAAATGTCTGACCAATGAAAGAAAAGCACTTTATGACATCTGTGTAAAAACAAAGGATATGCAATATTGTGAAAATTATAGATGAATTAAGTTAATGAGACACACAATGAAGATCTGAAAGTGAGGTGATAAAAGATTCCGAAAAGAGACTAGTGTATCTGAAAATCAATTTGGATTTCTGGCGGGAGATCAACAATGAAGGCTATTCATCTCTTGAGAAGATAACAAAGAGATGTTGAGTATTGTTAAGAAGACCCATAATAGAAGGGTCTTTTTTGCTCCACCCAATAGTTTTGGACAAAATAGCAAAAACAAAAAACTCAAAAAAGGAAGGGACAGTTGCATCTAGCCAAAAAATATTTTAGTTTTTCATCTATAATTATTGTTTAGCTTTAGTTAGTTAATATTCGTCCCTTTTCTCCTGCATCTTTGAACTCCCTTAAAATGATATGTTTGATTTTGAAATATCCAGGAGAAGAGGTTGGTGGCGGAGATAAACAAAACAGCAAAAACTGGAAATGAGGCAAGCTTTATTTCCTTATTTTGCTTTTCATGGTGTTGTATTTGCTCATTAAATTGGAACTGCTGGTCAGTTTACAAGGATGTTGACATTATTACACTTGCCAGGCTATTCTGGTTGAGGCATTCTTAGTTGTTGGATACTATATCTATGTGCCAACATTTGCAATAGCTTGTGTTCAGGATTGAGATGAAAACTCTAAATTGGCATTTAGGGATTGCAGTAGCTGTTAGGAAATGAGAGTATAAAATCATTCCTTAATTAGTTGACTGTAACTATTGTAATTATTACGTTAGTGATTATAGGGATTGATTGAGTAAGTTTAGGGATCGATTGTTATACACATACCATAGAATAAAGGAAGGCAGACTATATAAAGCAAGACTTGTAGCACAAGGATATAATCAAGAAGAGGAATAGATTACGAAGAAACGTTTTGCACCCCTGGCATGTTTAGAAGCTATACGATTATTATTTGCTATTGCTTCCATAAAGAATGTTAAACTTTATCAAATGGACGTAAAAAGTGTATTCTTAAATGGTTTTGTACAGGAAGAAATATATGTAATACAACCACCCGGTTTTGAGGATATAAAATGTCCTAATCATGTGTATAAGTTAAAGAAGGCACTATATGGTTTAAAACAAGCACCTAGGGCTTGGTATGATGGTTTTTCTAAATTTTTTTAGCAAATGGATTTAAAAGAGGAACCATAGATAGTACATTATTCTTGAAACAAGAGAAATCAGTTTTATTTATTATTCAAATTTATGTTGATGATATTGTGTTTGGATCTGCATCTCATAAGCTAGTAGTAGAATTTGAAACGTGCATGAAATTCGAATTTGAGATGTCTATGGTTGGTGAGTTAAATTATTTTCTTGGCTTGCAAATTAAACAAACTAGTAAAGAAATACGTATAAGTCAAGTTAAATACGTGAATGACATGATTAAAAAATTTAACTTTGAAAACTTGAAACCATCTCCCACCCCTATGAGTGTAACTACTAATCTCAATAAAGATGAAAATGGAAAAGACTTTGATAATGGTTTGTATAGGTTTATGATTGGTTCTTTGCTTTATCGTACTAAAAGTAGACCCGATATCATGTTTAGTCTTTGTATGTGTGCTCGTTTTCAAAGTACACACTATGACACTGTAAAAAGGATATTTCGGTACATTAAGCATACTCACATATTAGGAATTTGGTATGATGAAAATTGTGAATTTAACTTGCATGCTTATACTGATGCGGATTATGGCGGATGTAAAATAGACAGAAAAAGCACAAGTGGTACATGTCACTTCATGGGCAATTCATTGATATCTTGGTTTTCGAAAAAGCAAGCTAGTGTAGCATTATCTACCACTGAAGCGAAATACATGGCACTTAGTCTTTGCTGCAAACAACTATTATGGCTAAAAAAATTATCCGATTTCGGATTTGTAAATTACATCCCAATATATTGTTATAGTATGAGTGCTATTAACTTGTTTATAAACCCTGTTTTACATTCTAAGGCAAAACATATAGAGGTACGTTATCACTTTCTTCGTGATCATGTAAACAGTGGTGATATCGTTATTAAACATGTCCGTACTGAAGCACAAGTAGCCGACATATTCACCAAAGCACCTAATCAAGCCACGTCTGCAAATTTACGCTCAAAATTAGGCATGATTTCGGTTTATATGCTATAAACTACTATTTCTTTCCATTCTTACTTGCACTTTTGATGACATTTACAAAATAAAGAGGAAGAGAAAAGCATGATTTAAGGGAAGCACGATATGAAATTCAAAATTTAAATCTGTGCATAATTGTAGGGAGAATGATCACATTTAAATCATGGGATAATGTTATTTTGCAAATCATCAAAATGAGGAGATTGTTGAGAAAAAAGGATTTGAATGATTATTAGGGAGAGAGAAGCATGATTTATGGGGGAGCACGATATGAAATTCAAATTTTAAATTTGTGCATAATTGTAGGGAGAGCGATCACATTTAAATGATGGACTAACGTTATTTTGAAAATCATCAAAAGGGAGAGATTATTGAGAAAAATGGTTTGAATGATTTGAAAATGCATGATATCAATTTTACGTGCTTAAAAAATGCATGAATAAATTTTACTTGACGTGTTTATGTGATAAACATGCTTTACATACTTATATATATTATTGCCGTACTGACGAACCATGAAGCATTAAAGTTTACATCATATGGCAAACATTTGTTCTCTTTATACTATTTTCAAGTGTCCTGATTAATGAACTAAATTAGTTTGTTAAATGAAGTACTTAAGTAAATGAACTAACTACTTCATTAAATGAGGACATATTTGGAGAGAGTTATATGACAACAAATTTGAAAATGAAAAGTGTTCTCATCTCCACATCTTAATTCACACGCCACTAACAGCATATATTTTTTTGAAAACAAATTTTTTTATTGAAAATCCTCTCTTATGGTTGAGTAAACCATATTACATCCAATGAAGTGTCGTCATAGGCAAAAAGCGAATGTAGAGTTTCTAGTATACGCAACCTCCAGTCATATATGACATGCCGCATTAAAACCTTGTCAAGTAAAATCACCATTGTGGATAAAACCTTGACGAAGGAAAAAGCGTACATATTTATATGACTAAATGGTTGGTGTAAGAGCAAATACAAAATTGAATAATTGGAAATGAACGAAATTAATAATACATCCATAAACATATGAGCCTCCTTGATGCAGATAACTTCGAATGCTTCAACAATCAGCCTAATGAACTTGCATGTAATCTCCATTGTCCTCCATTTCAGTTTCAAGTCAGTTCCTCGCACACAACACTAACACACACACAGATATATATATATATACACACACACACACACATCGATATATATACACACACATATAGATACATATACATATATATATCATATATCATATACAATTTTTTACTATATACTTATATTACGACGTACCACAGACACGTCATCTATATTACAAACATACGTCGATGTCACACCACTATATACACCTTATAGTTATGAGTATATTCAGGTCTTATATCATATATTACAAGTCATGGTGATGTCAAAATCATAACGACATGTTACAAGGCGATAAACTGAAAATTGTCATATTGGGTGACTACCGAAACTTCACAAACATGTCACGTACTTGCCATATAAAGATGGCCAGCCTATATACATCAAAAGTATTCAAAACTTTCGTGATCCACATGTTACATTCAGCCACAAGGTCATACCATGTTTGCACACACAAATCACCCACAATTTAGCCTGGATTTATGGAGAATTCAAACTCAATTCTATTTTGGCACATGGCGTGTTCATACTCAGCTATTAGAGGTGAATATACACCTCATTTTATGTATATTATGTGTGACATAATATATATTACATGTGCAGGATGTTTGAAATTAATTGAGAAAAATCGCGTAGCCAACAAAAGCCGAAAATTCGATTTTCTACAAACCTACGCACGTGGAACATTTGTGACATTGATGTAACATGTATTTAGACACTTCTTACACATTCATGACATGTTAAAGTGTTCTAGAAAATTCAAATTAAGATTGATTACAATTTACCATATATGTGTGAATATTATGCATTATTTGACAAAGTTGACATAAAAAGCATATCAGCACGTGCCTATTTCACACACCATTTTAAGCATTTTTGAAGTTAGGTGAAGCTTATTTGGCACTTCACTTGGCGGAGGACATGCCACACATGATTGGTGACATTGAAGAGGACAACACATACGGAAAGAATTCAAAAGAAAAACACATGCTGAAAATTTCAGCACACGTTGTGTGGTGGCCAGTTTTTGCTTGATTATTGTCTTCAATTTTAGCCCAAAATTTAAGGGGATTGAATTATGATTCTATAGAAGTTATTCACCTTGATTTTGAGCACATTTTTCAGACTTTTTGAACAAATTCCAGCTCATTTTAAGGGTGCCAAGATGGATTAAAGATGGCCTATCAAGAAGTGACAACTAGGAAAAGACAACACATCCCTCCAATCATATTGCACCAAGTAATCAAGGTTGTGTCATCATTTACACAAAGCAATGTTGATATTCTTACAAGTCCAAAAAGCAAGACTATTCTCTTCTTCTTCCTTTCTTCACTCTTGCTTTTAGCCTCAGGCCTATCATTCTTGTATTCCATATACTATAAAATCTTTCATTATACAACGTACACTCGTTCATTTCTTGTAAAAGGTTGATCAAGGTGTGATCAAACCTTCATTCGATCGGTGGTGATGTTCATGATTGGTTTATTTGGTTGTTTGATTGTAAAAGGTTGGAGTTGGTGTTTAACTCCAGTCACATTTGTGGTAAGGTGTTTTTGTGTTTAGTGAAAACCGAGGAAGGTGTTCTCGAAGACTGGAGTAAGTTGTTTTAACCGAACCAGTATAAAATTCTCGGAGTTCTTACTTTCCAGCACTTTTACTTTCAGTTCATGTATTTTATATCGTATTCCTTGCAACGGTAGAAATAGCAAAAGATTTTTAAAAATCACCAAATTTTGGAGAAATATAACCACATGTCCTAGCTTTCATTTTCACAAGTTTCATCTCATTTGGATAAGTATAAGCCATTCAAATGTTAATAGTTCTGAGAGTAGTGTAATCTGATTTTCGGATTTGCAATGGTTGCGAACATCAACGTGGTTGATATACTTGCGAAAGAAATTTCGAAAAACTGTTTCAACGTTTTATGGTACATATCCTAAGGGTTATATCATAAAATTCTCAAATCATTTGGAATTGTAAATTAATAGGAATAAATTTTTCATTTTTAGAAACAGTTTTTGGCGAATTGATACAATCTGAGTAAAAACGTTTTTTGAAGGACTTATACTTTGAATTTTAGTATGAAATTTTTATGACATACACATAACATCTGAAATTACATTTTTACCAAATTTCATAATTTTTGGAGGTCTATAACCTGATCATCTAGTTAATTAAAACCGGGTCTGAAAACAAAATCTGTTTTCAGAAGTGAGTAATTGGTAACAAAAAGTTTTAAAAACCAATTTTTTCCGCACCCACTATTCAACCTCCTTTCTAGTGGTGCTATAAAGTTCCTACAAGATGGCCAGCAAATATACATTCCAAATACTCTAAAAGCTTTTGCTACACATGTCTAATAAAGCCCCAAAGTCGTACCATATTTACACATATGAATTACCTATCATTTGCCTTGATTTGTTAAAAAGACAAATTCCAAAATGAACAACACATGGCCGAAATCTTCCTCAGCTTTTGGACCTGAATTTACACATCATATTATGTATATTATATGTTATAACACATTTTACATGTCTAAGGAGTTTGAGACTAATTAGAGAAAAATCGCACAATCGATGAAAGTCGAAAATTCGTTTTTCTACACTCTTGAATGAGACATTTTATTCTATATGTTGTGGCATGATCTAGATATGTCTTACACATCTAAGACATATTGGGGCATTCTAGAAGACAATTAAGTGATGATTGAAATTTACCATATGTGTCAAGATTTTTTTTGAATCATAACTCGTTTTTTAAACCAAAAAATGTTTTTATTCAACCCTCACTTATGGCGGAGGAATACCATAGTACATCTTGAGTCATCATACAAATAAAGCGGGTGCAAGGAGCAAATAATTGTTAGCCTCCAATCATATATGATATATCGCATTTAAACTTTCCAAGTAAAACCTTTCTTGTGGACAAAACCTTGGCGAAGGAAAAAGACGTACATATTTATATAATTGGAATGCTTACATAGATGAATATGTAAGCATTTCATTTCATATGCTTATATATATATATATATATGTAAGTATAAATATATAAATAAATACTTAACAACAATTAAGTATTTAAGGCTCTATATAAAAAAAGAGTATATAAATGGCACATCAGACGCCAGTGTCAATGTATTGTGACAACAAAAGTGTATTATACTTAACAGAAAATCCAGTGTTTCATGAACAAACGAAACACGTTGAAATAGATTGTCATTTTGTTAATCAATATTCTGTTTATTTGATTCACAGAATGCCAACACCCACATTAAATGATAAAACACCATTTGAGATTCTGCATAAAAGGAAAGTTGATTACTCTATGCTAAGAGTATTTGGATGCCTTGTGTATGGATGTACATTATCATACAACAGGAACAAGTTTGAAGATAGAAGTATGAAGTGTGTGTTATTGGGATTGTCTGCAACAACAAAAGGATACATAGTAGTTGTTTATAAAACTGGGAGAATAATTGTCACCAGAGATGTTGAAGGAATCTTGTTGTCTAAGAAGAGTATACAGTAGATTTGCTTAATGCATATGGGATTCTGGGATGCAAGCCAACTCCATCACCAATGGATCTTCAATTAAGCTCAGTCAGGGAGATTCAAAACTGTTAGAGAATAACACCTGTTACTAGAGAATGGCTGGGAAGTTGATTTATCTTACTCTCACTAGACCAGATATAAGCTATGCAACACAGTAATTAAGTCAATATTTAGATTGTCCAGCAGTGTTTCACCTTGAGGCAGCATTCAGAGTTCTAAGATATCTAAAAGGCAGCACAAGACAAGGATTGTTGTATCCAGCAGATAAATGATATGCATGTAGCGCCCCGGCCGACACTGTCATCGGAACCAGTGCACCCGCCGTAGCCTACTATGAGAACTATGAAGCGTCAAGCAGATCAAGCGTACATCATTCATGACGTAAGATAAATCAGCGGAAATGTCATAAAATCTAAACCTTCATCGTCAATATTACAACCAGAAAATGCATCAGAAATAAAAGGTGTTTGTTCATCTATCTAACATAAGTTCCAGAACACATAATAACATTGAGTTTCCAAAACTTAACGAAAGTAGTCCAGCATCTATCTATTCCCATGTCCGTCATCCCATTGAGCCCACTCGCCATCGTCTTCGATAAATATCATCTCATATTCTGGCTCACCTGAAAAGGAATAGAGTATCTGTTCTTAGCGAAATTATCGCCAGCAAGTAACCCGTCTATACACCTTACGGGATCACACACGAAGAGTGACCAGTATATAAATCATTGCCCAAAATAAGGTGCTCAGGTTAGCAAGTAGCATCTTAATAAGAATTTCTCAAAACAGATAAAACACATAAAGGATACACGGATATGAGCATAAACATGTACTAAAACAACATATCATCAAAAGCAAGTCATAAACTAGTCACATCTCTTGCATATCAAATCTTATGCTTCGTGTATCATGATGCATGTACTTCTTTAAAATCACACACAACACCCATGCATATGCCTTCTTTCATAAACATGTCATGCGTGTCACTTCACAAAACTTTTCATAACTCTACTTATCATATTCTTCGCGTAGCAGAATTTTATACCCTTGGGTGATCAGTCCACAGCAAACAGAACTTTATACCCCGTGCTGAAAGGTCCACGGCCCCATAACATATAACTTTATACCCCGTGCTGAAAGGTCCACGGCCCCATTACATACATCATATATCCGTGCTGATAGGTCCACAGCCCCATAAAATACTTTATTTTTCATGCTGATAGGTACACGGCCCCATAACATATTTTATACCCTGCTATGGATTCACAGGTCACGCTTTTATACCCTGATTTCGTAGGCGTGACTTTTATACCCTGCGATCAACCAGCAGCCATTTTATCTTTCGAAAACTTTAAACCTTTCTTGTAAACACATGTTCTTTCGCAAAGCAATTCTCAAATCAAATGCAAGTGCCCATGTCATGATGCAGGATGCACATGTAACTTCGTATAAACATGTAACACACACACACATACTTCTTACATATCAAGTATACGTTCTTGCACCTCAAACACTCCATGTTCGTATCTTTCCAAGTCCGTTCGTCTTACTAATTCACTCAGATTCAATCTTATTCTTACTTGATCAAACTTACCATTTACACCTCAATTGCACCTCAAATATCTTTGCATTTTATGTTCAGAAGAAGTGTATAAAGTTACTACACATACATAGGGCGCCTAAAGGGTCAAAAAGACTTCCAGTATACTTGGAACGCCACATGAGGCGCCTAAAGTGACATAAAGCGCCTATACTAGGCGTTTGAAGTGTTCGGGGATGTGCCGTAGACATTGAACGCCTACATGAAGCGCCTAATGTGACATAGAGCGCCTAATATAGGTGTTCGAAGTGTACGGGGATGCTTCAGGACACATTGAACGCTACATTAGGCGCCTAATGTGACTTGAAGCGCCTAATGTAGGTGTTCGAAGTGTTCTGACGGTTCTAAACTGCAGTTTTTCTGCAGTAACTTCCATCCAACACCTTTCTTCTTCAACCCTTTCATGTTCAACCCTTCAAGGTCCATCTTAGCTCCTGGATTCATCATGCTTAACACACAACTAACTCGATTTGATTCTTAAACAAGTAAACTAGTATCACCCTAAACCTTCTGTCACCCACAACCTTCAATAGATATCTTCAAACCTTTCAACGCAACAAGTCTTACAACAATGTCACATTCATCCTTCCACTCCCTGCAAACACACTCAAAGCATCTAAGGTGTAATCACCAAACTTAAGAACTTACACAAGGACAATGAACACATCACGTATAACACTCTTGTGGGCATATTTAACAACAAAGATCGCAACATAATTATTTTCAGATATTGGCCCAAAGAACATAACTTTACTCAACAACAACAACAATTACACATATAAATAAGCATTTAGCATAGACAAGTCAAAACTACTAATGTGTGATCCAAGTTTTTTCTTTGTAAGAACATAGGGCCTAAGGTAACAAAATTTGCGTAAAGAGTATAGAAAGATTACTTGCCTTTGTTTCTAGTTAGCCTTACGAATTTACTGCAGAATCTTGATAAGGATTGAACCTAGATTGGCCTTTTTCTTCCTTTTCCTTCTTCTCTTCTTCTTCTTCCTGTCCTTTTCTCCTCTTTCTCTTTTCCTGCGGTTTTCTCCTCTTCTTTTGGTGGTATAACCGTCCCATTAGGCTGAGATGGGGAGTTATACTAAGTTTTGGTAACTCCCCTATCCTTAGTAGGGACCTTTTAGATAATTTCCTTTAATTACCTTTAATTCTACTTTTAACCCCTTCTTCTTATTTTCTATATTTTAAGTAACTTAATATCATAATCTACATCATTAATTAAATTGAATTCAAGGTTGACCTAGAGTGTTGAAAGTCGTGCTTAAAAGTCACGGGGTATGACAATGCATCTGAGGATATACATAGATTCAGATTGAGCTAGTTGCGAGGATAGTAGAAGATCTATATCAGGCGAACTCTCATACCCTGCTGAACTACTGGATTCTGAGGTGGCAGTCTCTGAAAATTTCCAACTGGGCCTTTCTTCGGAATCTTGACCCAACGTCCGGGTCTTCCACCAACTCGCACATCATCTCTTGGCCTCTTGCCTCTATCAGACCCTCCATCACTAGCTGCTCTTGCCGTTACTCTGCGGAAATCACTCTCAACCCAAAAACATGCATCCAACATGTCCTCGTAAGTTTTCATTCCTGCGTTCACTATCGCCGACTGTATCCTCGAGTCCAAACCCATCTCGAACTTCGTCATCGCAGGGGCGAACTTCCCCAAGGCATGAAAACGATCCGCATACTCCGACACCGTCATCCTTCCTTGCTCCAATCTGTCAAACGCTCTTATCTTGTCCAATATCGCAGTCTCCGGTACATAGCACTTTAGGAAAACATCACAAAACTGTGCCCAAGAGATTGGTGGGGTCATCCTCAACACCATTCCGTCCCACCATTCGCCAGCCTTGCCACTTAGGAGGGGTGTGGCCACCTCAACCTTTATCTCATTCGGTACTTGCACCAGCCGGAAACATTTCTCCACCTCAGCCAACCAGTGCTGAGCCTCTTCAGGATCGGTACATCCTCCAAACTCTGGCACCCTCATCTTTCTCATCTCTCCATAAAAGAACCGAATGTTATGCTGTGGCGGTGGAGGAGGCGAAGGCTGATGCTGTTGCGCATACCCTTGTGCGATCACCGTCAATGCATCAGTGAGCACCTGGGGTAAAAACAACTTGTGGTGGCTAGTTCTCCTGTTCATTGTTAGTGTTCCCTGCGTTCTCTCTTCTTGGAGGCATATTTCACTGAAAGGTTTACATTGCATTAGCATTGAGTAAATACAAGAGATTACTGAAAGCTTGAACGCGTACGAATGGGTGAGGTATGTAGTACAACTACTAATACGAAATTAGATGATAAACGCGCTCGCACACACCCAACCCAGAGAATACTTAAACACTAACGAAATCAGTACTTATAACTAAGGATCAACCTTATGGGAGAATCATAACTTAGGTGTCTAAAAGATCATGAACCTAAGTTTCCGAGATAGATCTGAAGCATAGGCTCTGATACCACCTGTAGCACCCTGGCCGACACTGTCATCGGAACCAGTGCACCCGCCGTAGCCTACTATGAGAACTACGAAGCGTCAAGCAGATCAAGCGTACATCATTCATGACATAAGATAAATCAGCGGAAACGTCATAAAATCTAAACCCTCATCGTCAATATTACAACCAGAAAATGCAGCGGAAATAAAAGGTGTTTGTTCATCTATCTAACATAAGTTCCAGAACACATAATAACATTGAGTTTCCAAAACTTAACGAAAGTAGTCCAGCATCTATCTATTCCCATGTCCGTCATCCCATTGAGCCCACTCGCCATCGTCTTCGATAAATATCATCTCATATTCCGGATCACCTGAAAAGGAACTGAGTACCTGTTCTTAGCAAAATTATCGCCAGCAAGTAACCCGTCTATACACCTTACGGGATCACACACGACGAGTCACTAGTATATAAATCATTGCCCAAAATAAGGTGCTCAGGTTAGCAAGTAGCATCTTACTAAGAATTCCTCAAAATAGATAAAACACATAAAGGATACACGGATATGAGCATAAACATGTACTAAAACAACATATCATCAAAAGCAAGTCATAAACTAGTCATATCTCTTGCATATCAAATCTTATGCTTCGTGTATCATGATGCATGTACTTCTTTAAAATCACACGCAACACCCATGCATATGTCTTCTATCATAAACATGTCATGCTTGTCACTTCACAAAACTTTTCATAACTCTTCTTATCATATTCTTCGCATAGCAGAACTTTATACCTTGTGGGTGATCAGTCCACAGCAAACAGAACTTTATACCCCATGCTGAAAGGTCCACGGCCCTATAACATATAACTTTATACCCCGTGCTGAAAGGTCCACGACCCCATTACATACATCATATATCTGTGCTGATACGTCCACGGCCCCATAAAATACTTTATTTTCCGTGTTGATAGGTCCACGGCCCCATAACATATTCTATACCATGCTGTGGATTCACAGGTCACGCTTTTATACCCTGATTTCGCAGGCATGACTTTTATACCCTGCGATCAACCAGCAGCCATTTTGTCTTTCGAAAACTTTAAACCTTTCTTGTAAACACATGTTCTTTCGCAAAGCAATTCTCAAATCAAATGCAAGTGCCCATGTCATGATGCAGGATGCACATGTAACTTCGTATCAAACATGTAACACATACACATACTTCTTACATATCAAGTATACGGTCTTGCACCTCAAACACTTTATGTTTGTATCCTTCCAAGTCCGTTCGTCTTACTAATTCACTCAGGATTCAATCTTATTCTTACTTGATCAAACTTACCATCTACACCTCAATTGCACCTCAAATATCTTTGCATTTTATGTTTAGAAGAAGTGTATAAAGTTACTACACATACATAGGGCGCCTAAAGGGTCAAAAAGACTTCCAGTATACTTGGAACGCCACATGAGGCGCCTAAAGTGACATAAAGCGCCTATACTAGGCGTTCGAAGTGTTCGGGGATGTGCCGTAGACATTGAACGCCTACATGAAGCGCCTAATGTGACATAGAGCGCCTAATGTAGATGTTCGAAGTGTACGGGGATGCTTCAGGGCACATTGAACGCTACATTAGGCGCCTAATGTGACTTGAAGCGCCTAATGTAGGTGTTCGAAGTGTTCTGACGGTTCTAAACTGCAGTTTTTCTGCAGTAACTTCCATCCAACACCTTTCTTCTTCAACCCTTTCATGTTCAACCCTTCAAGGTCCATCTTAGCTCCTGGATTCATCATGCTTAACACACAACTAACTCGATTTGATTCTTAAACAAGTAAACTAGTATCACCCTAAACCTTCTGTCATCCACAACCTTCAATAGATATCTTCAAACCTTTCAACGCAACAAGTCTTACAACAATGTCACATTCATCCTTCCACTCCCTGCAAACACACTCAAAGCATCTAAGGTGTAATCACCAAACTTAAGAACTTACACAAGGACAATGAACACATCACGTATAACACTCTTGTGGGCATATTGAACAACAAAGATAACAACACAATTATTTTCAGATATTGGCCCAAAGAACATAACTTTACTCAACAACAACAACAATTACACATATAAATAAGCATTTAGCATAGACAAGTCAAAACTACTAATGTGTGATCCAAGTTTTCTCTTTGTAAGAACATAGGGCCTAAGGTAACAAAATTTGCGTAAAGAGTATAGAAAGATTACTTGCCTTTGTTTCTAGTTAGCCTTACGAATTTACTGCAGAATCTTGATAAGGATTGAACCTAGATTGGCCTTTTTCTTCCTTTTCCTTCTTCTCTTCTTCTTCTTCCTGTCCTTTTCTCCTCTTTCTCTTTTCCTGCGGTTTTCTCCTCTTCTTTTGGTGGTATAACCGTCCCATTAGGCTGAGATGGGGAGTTATACTAAGTTTTGGTAACTCCCCTATCCTTAGTAAGGGACCTTTTAGATAATTTCCTTTAATTACCTTTAATTCTACTTTTAACCCCTTCTTCTTATTTTCTATATTTTAAGTAACTTAATATCACAATCTACATCATTAATTAAATTGAATTCAAGGTTGAACTAGAGTGTTGAAAGTCGTGCTTAAAAGTGACGGGGTATGACAATGCATCTGAGGATATACATAGATTCAGATTGAGCTAGTTGCGAGGATAGTAGAAGATCTATATCAGGCGATTGTGTATTTATTGGAAAGTCCTTGGTATTGTGGAAATCTAAGATACAGCCTACAGTCACCAGAAGTTCAGTCGAAGTGGAGTATAGGTCTATGGCATTAAGGGCATGTGAAATTCAGTGGATACAGTATATATTTAATGATTTGCGGGTTAATTTTCAGATGCTGCTGCCAATGATTGTGACAACAAAAGTGTGTTATACTTAACAGAAAATCCAGTGTTTCATGAACGAACAAAACACGTTGAAATAGATTGTCATTTTGTTAGAGAAAAGGTTCAATCCGGCTTACTTCAACCATGCAGAATATCAACGTCGGATCAGCCTGCAGATTTGTTCACAAAAGCATTAGAGACTAAAAGGTTTTATAAGTTATTGAGCATCATGCTTGGAATATACAATCTGTTTAAGTCAACCGGATTGAAGGGGACTATTAAGGAAAACGTGAGTGACGCAGAGAAAGGGAAGTATAGCAAAGAGGATAGTGCAGAATGCGGTTGCAGTATAAGTGAAGAGCATGCTGATCACGTTGAGGTAAGGAAGCTGGTAGCTGAAGTAAACAGAATGGATGAAGGCATGCGGATTGGATCAAATGACATCATCAAGGATCAAAGTGGTCCCATTACAAGGAGGTGAAGAACTAGGAAGCAGACACATGTATAGTTAGTTAGAGGACAAAGATGTAAATATATGCAATAGATATTTTATTGTTTACTTGTACAGCAATAACAAAATTGTGTATATATTCAGTAGGATGCGATATGAAATGCAGAGGAAAAATTTCCCCAACTCGTCTTTGTTCCAGCTTCATCATTTATTTTTCGTTTCTTCATCTTTTGCATAAGTGCGGGATGAAGCTTCAAATGTTTTCTCAATTAAACAAATTCATAGTTTTTAGCTTTGAGATTAATTTTATAAAATTATTTATAATACAAAAAAATTTGATGAATACAAATGTCTATAAATTTTGTAGTATATACAAATATATAGTAACGTCTGATGTGTTTTGTCGTGACTAAGTATTGTGACAATGTATTCTTATAAATGTAAATGTAAAATTAAACAAATTTTATAGTAAATGTACATACCCATTTAAAGGAATAAAAACAAAAAGGTCATTACCTCCTGTTTTTCTTCACCATTTCCCTTAAGCTCTTTTGATGATTTTGGGGGGAGAATGGTCTCTCCTGGTCTCTCCTCGGATAATGCAGTGTGTAGTAGTTTGGGTGTAGAAATGACTGAATATGGTTTGATTGTGTTTCAGGATGGTAATCTTGTTTAGGTTGGTGGTGTTGATCATGCTCTGTCTGGTTGATGCATTTTTCGGTTAGCATTTTCGACATAGTATCTGTTATGGATCTTTTTTTGTTAAGAAATGTGATGCAGTACTATATGGTGGTACTTATGTGTGGTTTTTGATATTATTTTATCTTGCTTTCTCTTGCGAATTGCTCATAATGTTTGCGGTATGATGCTCTGAGAAGTTGATGGTTAGAAGAAAGGGATAAGTGAACTATGATGTGTTTAAGTAAATTGCAATTTATGGCATAGCTTCAATTATTTCCTGGTGTTTTGAAATAAAAAGAATTCTTAGGAAAATGCATCTAGTAAGGGGAGCATAAGATGCCTTTTGTAAGAGGGAGCTTATTGTGAAATCATCAAAAAGAGGAAGATTGTTGTTGTCAAGATTGGTTTTGATGATTTTCACAAAAAGAGAAGTTTCAAAATTAAATTAAATGTTTCTTAAATTTCATATCTTAATCAGGCATGTTATTCATCAAGAAAGTGTAGCTAGGAAAAAATTCTGTTCAGACATTAAGCGCTGCATAGAGCGCTTCATTTGATAAGAAGAAAATAAAGCCTTCTGACAGAAAGTCTCGAACACTATATAGAGCGCTTCATTTAGTAAGAAGAAAATAAAGCATTCGGACAGAAAGTTTCAAACGCTGTATAGAGCGCTTCATTTGGTAAGAAAAAATAAAAACCTTCAGACACAAAGTTTCGAACACTACATAGAGCACTTTATTTGGTAAGAAAATTCTCAGACAGAAATTTGAAGAAAAACATGAAGTGCTTCATGTATTATTACTCTTGAATGCGAAGTCTCTTTGAGCGCATCATTTATAAATTCTGATGCACGGTAGTATGTGACGACTGGTACATTTTTTCTCTCTCTTACTTTTTTTGATTGACAAAAGTGGTTTTTATTTTCCCAATGCAGTCATGATATTTTCAGCTTTAGTCAAAATATCAATCAATTGATGTGAACAAATCTTATCTTTTTTGAGCTTAAGATGAGAAGATTCATCAAGAAGCTTTTGACTTCATTCAAGAAGAACTTTTCAAGATGATGAGGTTTCAACATACTATTGAGAGACTTCTTCCAATTTTCTCTTTCCTCTCCAACAGCTAGGAGACTTTTCTATAAGCTTGGAAGACTCTATTTTTAAAGACAACTTTCTATCTCAAGTTCTCAAGTCTTCATTTGTATTTTGCTCTCAAAATCATTGTAAAAATTATTTTATTGTTGAGAGTGTTTGATTGTAAAGGAGAAGAGTTCTTTTTCTAAGTGAGGATTGTGAGGAGCAAGATTTAGATTGTTGGTCAAGGAGCAAGGGTGCTTCTTGTTGAATGAAACTCAAGCTTCCAAGAGCTAGTTGATGGTGTAGGGGCTACATCATACTCCATAGAATGTTTCTTTGGTGCAAAGAAGATCTTAAGGAGGCTAGGCTTCAAAGAGGTTGAGTTTTCATTGTTCTTGAGCCAGGTTTGTTAAACCCAGTTTATTCTTGTATTTTCTTTGATTGTTGTTTCCCCTCCCAAAGAGAAAGAACAATCCCGCTGTTCAAAAATCCCTCTTGTTCAAAGCAAGAAGGTAGAGGAGTAGAGACTTTGACTTTAACCTCTATAAATTTGGTGTTCTCTTATTTTATCAAGTTATTTTCTTCAAAGAACACTTCAAGTATTGGTTAAATCACTTCCATTGCAAAAAGTTTTGAAAAAGAACCATACTTGGATAAACACACTATTCAAACCCCTCTTCTAGTGTGTTTGAAGGACTGCCATATGCAGAAAACTATACAGAATGAGGCAGTTGCTTACTACACATCGCTCTTTGCCAAGGAACCTACTGGTGATTATGCTCCTATTCTGCAACATATTCCCACTCTCATTACCACTGACAACAATGAGCTTCTGACGAGAATACCACAGCGTTTGAGATTAAGGATGCCGTTTGGCAACTTGATCCGTAGAGTGCTGCAGGCTCTGATGGTTATCATGGTAATTTTTTGATCCTGTTGGACAATAATACAGACGGATGTGATAATAGCGGTACAGGAACTTTTCATTGGCATACCTCCACCTTCGACCAGGGCAGCAGCTATGCTTACACTGCTTCCTAAAGTGGCATCCCCTAGTACATTTAGCGATTTTCGTCCCATATGTTTGACTAACTTTCTAAGTAAGATTTGCACTTGGATTATCGCCACACGTCTAGGCACTCTATTGCCTAAACTCTTCTCCCAGAACAATCTGGATTCTTAAAAGGCCATGACATATCATCGCAGGTTTTATTAGCGCAGGAAATGATCCACTACTTAGACAAGGACAACAA
Source organism: Eustoma russellianum (assembly GCA_036186865.1). NCBI lineage: Eukaryota > Viridiplantae > Streptophyta > Magnoliopsida > Gentianales > Gentianaceae > Eustoma > Eustoma russellianum. The sequence goes on from AP025042.1 coordinate 9,956,294, forward strand.
TCATTTATACCTGAAATTAGATATGATGAAGGCAATTGATCATGTCAGTTGGGAGTATTTGGAGTTACTACTTGAGAAGTTCGGCTTCTCTTCTTTTTTTTCCGTATCATTCTCAACCATCTGCGCAGTACAAGGCTATCAATTTTGATTAATGGTTCTCCCTCTGTATCTTTTTGGCCTTATAGAGGAATGAAACAAGGTGATCCTCTCTCTCCGTTATTATTTATTCTCTCATCTGAAGGCTTTACTCGAGGATTAAACGCCATGGTAGCATCAAATATGTTGCACCCTTTCCGATTAGGTCGGATGCCTTTCCATGTCACACATTTGGCGTATGCAGATGATTTACTTGTCTTTCTTCGGGGTACTAAACGTACTCTACAAAGTTTTCAGCAGTTTTTAATAATATATGAAAGAGCTTCAGGACAAAAGATAAATTATAGTAAGAGCCGTTTTATACCGTCTACAACCGTTTCTCTACAAAGACAGGCGTCTTTTTCTATTATTCTGGGTATGCAACCGACACACCTTCCTGTTCGATATCTTGGATCCATGCTGCATAAAGGCATCACTCGAACGGGGCACTGTTTGACACTATTAGAGCACATTGATTCTAGGCTAAATGGCAGGCATAACAAGTTACTCTCACAGTCTGGAAGGTTAGTCTTGCTTTGATATGTTATTTCTGCACTACTGCTACACATTATGGCTGCCGAAATTTGCCCAAATCGATGATACAATCCATAGAACAGAAAATGTCAAGCTTCTATTGGGGACAGAGACGGCACTGGGTTTCTTGGTCGAAAATAACTTACCTATGCTTAGAAGGGGGGACTGGGGATTAGGGACCTGCGCGCGCTGCAAGCTGCTTATCATTGTCGTATGTAGTGGATTTATCAGTAGGGAAGCACACTATGGAGTAGATTTATGCATGCTAAATATAGAATAAGGGGCGACTATCGTCCAAGATTGCCAGATTCTCCCATATGGAAGCTGTTTTGCCGTACTCATGCTGTCTGCGAAGACAATTATGCAAATGATGGAGGGTTACTTGTTTGGACACCAACTACACTAGGAGATTTTACACTTGGATCTGCATATGATCTGTGCCGCAGTCCACATCCTACGACATTATCCGCACAGTTTATATGGTACAAGCGCCATCGACCAGCTATATCGAATTTTCTTTGGCGTCTACATCATAATGCTCTTCCATTGGAAGACTACATTGGTAACTACATTGCCTCTCTCACAACCATATACCCTTTGTGTAAGATTTCATCAGCTACAGTGGATCATATTTTTCTACATTGCCCAACCATTACTCCACTCTGGTTCTTCTACTCCACGGCACTGGGAGGCCCTACTTTGGTAGCACAACAAATTTGGTCTTACTTATTATCCTGGTTCTTTCGCAGCTCACCATCTACATTATTAGGAGCATTACGCATAGTAATTCCTGGCATTATTACTTTAACAGTTTGGCGTGCATATGCCTCACTTATATATGGTGACTCCGCTTCTTGTTCAACACGATCACTCATTGAGGTTGTAAATCTAAAATTTACTGCTGGGCGAATCGATTGAGAAAACTAAGCTAGCTTCTGGTTATAAGGCATTATGAACGCTGTATATAATCCCTCCAATTCAAGTCCGTAGGATGAAGGTAGTTAAATGGGTGTCCCCTCCACCAGGAAGACTCAAATTGAATACGGATGCGGCAGTGGGTGATTCTTACGCTACGGGTGGAACTATTTTACGTGATGGCGCGGGTGTCTGCATGGGGGCTATATCATTCCGATTACCAACTTGTCCACCACTCCATGCTGAGATACAAGCTGCAGTTATTGCATTGCTCTATTTTTTACCTGTTCATCGTAATATCGCTCTAGAAACGGATTGTTTACAGATCATTCACATGATGGATCAGCAGCTGCACAGGACAAATCAATATCATTGCCGCTTATTGCTCTCACTAGTCACAGCTTCAGGCATCGCGGTACAGCATACATTTCGCGAGGCCAACATGGCAGCACATTACTTGGCACAACATGGATTAATTCATTCGGCAACTTCAATTTTTACTGCCTCCACGTTACCTTCCTTGGTTCGCAGTTGTATCGCACTTGATGTCACCACAGCACACCTCAGAAATGACTAACTTTTTACGCAACAAAAAGACAGTCTTCCACATGGATTGGCCTTCTTTCATCAGTTCTGCCTGCACCCTTCGAGTATGATTTTACACTATACATCTCCGAAATGTTTTTCATGCTGCTTGCCGCTGATGGATTATGTGTTTCTTTTTGCATGTATCTTTTGGGACAATCACGAGGAGATTCGGCCAACAAGATACCAAACCTATAGGATTGCTAGCTTCAGATTGGACGCATTATATGGTTCAAAAGAGGTAAATATGTACTCTTTTTCCTTCGTGCATGATTTTATCCACAAGGATGGTTTTGTCTGCCAAGGTTTTAGTGAGGCGTATCATACACCTGCTACCACCGATGTCATGGAGCTAATTTTCGACCTTTATCATCTTTTGTACTCTTATGTTATATATTCCTTTGTAACAATGGTATTCCTCCGCCATAAGTGAGGGCTCATCAATAAAAATAAGGAGTGACCCTCCTTTTATTTAAATATATATATATATATATATATATATATATATATATCCTTAAATCAAAAATAAAAACCTACACCCTTATACCAAAAACTCACGGCAACCACGCTCTATCCAACACCATTGAAGCGGCCAGTGCCTAAGGAAAAAAGGGAAAGAAGAAAACGCGTAGGAATTATTCGTCAAAAAGATAGGTTACCTTCCCCTCTTCTCGGATTGCCCGCACTTCGTGTGTGAATCATGCTTGCCTTGCTGCAGGTCACGTGTCAGTAGGGAGTGATTTGTAAGGTTATATCATTTACGATTCGACACAGCTTGACGGCCCGCAACTAACTGGATTTCTTATATTGTGAAGTAGCAGTTGATCGATACAGCTTGACGTATCATTATAGGTCATCGGGAAACAACATCTGTGTGTTTCTAACACATAGATATGGTTGCGTATATTAGACTCTCCGTACCCCGCCGAGCTTCTAAAGCAATGTGGTAATGTTGTTGTCGTATCCTAGACGGAGAAATAAAAGGCCAATTTAGGCACGGTAGCTACACTTCAAAAGGGTCAAGAATTTCCAAATCAAATGGCAAAGGCAGCGGTATATATATATCTTAGAGAGAGAGAACATAAACTTCATCAAGATAAATTCAGGGCACACCCTCCTCCAATGTCTCCTGGGTACGGAAGACGGCAGCATTATTTTGCATTACTTTTTTGCATATTCAATCGAACTTTTGAGGTGGGGAGTGAACCATTTGAATTCCGAAGCTTGTCCAGCCAAGCAATAGTTTTCTCTCCAGCATCAGTTTCCAATGGTTTTTGTTTTTCTCCTGTGTAAAGTTGACACGTCAGTAAATAAAAATCATGAAAAGTTGGGCCCAAAAACAAGTTAACTGTTCTTACCAGGTCTCTGTATCTCTGCAACTCTGTTTGCACAAGCTCGTCCAAATACGACAATGTCATGAAGCGAATTTGCACCTAGGCGATTGGCCCCATGCACCGAAGCACATGCAGCTTCTCCAGCAGCCATTAGCCCAGGGACTACAGCGTCAGGATCCTCCCCTTTAACTGTAACCACCTGCAAAACAATTCCACTAACTCTCATACAAACTCAACTGTATTTATGACAAGCACGGATCATCTAAAGAAAATTATGCTTGTTGCTCAAATTCTCTTTAATAAACAACTTGCATATCTGCAGTCGACTATACCTCTCCCGTGGTAATTTGTGGGAATCCCTCCCATATTGTAATGCACGGTAGGTAAAACAGGAATTGGCTCTTTAGTGACATCCACACAAGGAAAACTCGCAGCAGTCTCAGAAATACCAGGAAGCCTCTCCTTAAGAACCTCCGGAGGTAAATGATTCAAATGCAAATAGATGTGATCCTTCAGCGGTCCTTATTAAGCAAAAGTAGTGAAACCGTTAAAGATTAAACAAACGAAACATCTTCTGCAAACCACGTATTCAAAATTTTAAAAAAATTAATGGCAATAAATTTGTGATCATGGGAACAAGGTTGAAATGGGGATCCACAACCATTCCATTTGCAATGATATCTCAGTTATTTACTATTTAACTTGGTACTAACATAAAATACATCCTCAACACCTCTAGTTGATATGCATTATCCAAACCTAGACATCAACCATGACAGCGAAAAAGCCCATAGAGCAAACATCCGTCACTCCAGCCAAACATTGGGAATTCAGTTGGACTCGAAAGAATGTGAAAGAGATATGTATAAAATTGCTAGAGCAGAGAGAGATCTGACTCAAGTTAAATGCGTTAAAGACGACGATAACAAGATTTTAGTAGAACAAATGATAATCCAAGATAGATGGAGAAGATACTTTGATAAACTTTTTAATAAATCAGTGGGAGATGAACTCGTATCGGAATAGTTACGTAACTCTGAAGAGAATAGAAACTTTACGTATAGTAGGAGAATTCGATTGCCATAGGTAGAAGATGATTTGAAAAGGATGAAAATGGTAAAGAGATTGAATTCGAATGTATTCCAATTGAGGCTTGGAAATGTCTAGGAAAAGAAGGTATTACGTGGCTCACATATCTTTTTAACAAGATTGTGAAAACCGAAAAATGTCTGACCAATGAAAGAAAAGCACTTTATGACATCTGTGTAAAAACAAAGGATATGCAATATTGTGAAAATTATAGATGAATTAAGTTAATGAGACACACAATGAAAATCTGAAAGTGAGGTGATAAAAGATTCCGAAAAGAGACTAGTGTATCTGAAAATCAATTTGGATTTCTGGCGGGAGATCAACAATGAAGGCTATTCATCTCTTGAGAAGATAATAGAGAAATGTTGAGTATTGTTAAGAAGACTCATAATAGAAGGGCCTTTTTTGCTCCACCCAATAGTTTTGGACAAAATAGCAAAAACAAAAAACTCAAAAAAGGAAGGGACAGTTGCATCTAGCCAAAAAATATTTTAGTTTTTCATCTATAATTATTGTTTAGCTTTAGTTAGTTAATATTCGTCCCTTTTCTCCTGCATCTTTGAACTCCTTTAAAATGATATGTTTGATTTTGAAATATCCAGGAGAAGAGGTTGGTGGCGGAGATAAAGAAAACAGCAAAAACTGGAAATGAGGCAAGCTTTATTTCCTTATTTTGCTTTTTATGGTGTTGTATTTGCTCATTAAATTGGAACAGCTGGTCAGTTTACAAGGATGTTGACATTATTACACTTGCCAGGCTATTCTGGTTGAGGCATTCTTAGTTGTTGGATACTGTATCTATGTGCCAACATTTGCAATAGCTTGTGTTCAGGATTGAGCTGAAAACTCTAAATTGGCATTTAGGGATTGCAGTAGCTGTTAGGAAATGAGAGTATAAAATCATTCCTTAATTAGTTGACTGTAACTATTGTAATTATTACGTTAGTGATTATAGGGATTGATTGAGTAAGTTTAGGGATCGATTGTTATACACATACCATAGATAAAGGAAGGCAGACTGTATAAAGTAGAAGAGAATGTAACGAGATAATGTATGAATGAATAATATCTTCTCCCATATTGATTGATTAACATGGTATTAGAGTAGGTTCAATCCTACTCTTACAGCTTATCAGGGTGAAGATTGAGTTCCTGAGTGAAGGCTCAGAAAATTCTTCATCACTGCCTTCGTATTACCTGATTACCAACGGCCATACCTTTTCCGGCCTGTTGCGAAATATGTTTGGATAATTTTCGAAGTCATGATTTTAAGTGGTAAATACTTAAAAATCTCATACATTCTGTTATATAGGATTAAAAGTTGAAAAAGTTGACATCGATCTCTCAGGTGGTTGCACTTCGATCGATCGATGTACTTCGATCCCTCACATCGATCGATCTATGTAAGGCAGTGAAAGTACAAGATCTCACGGAGAGACATCGATCTCTAAACCTGAGATACATCGATCGATCGATATACATCAAACCCTAACTTTGATCGATCGATATAGGTCAGAGACAAATTCTGAAACTCACTATGAGACATCGATCTTTGAAGCTGAGGCACTTCGATCGATCGATGTCTAGGGTTTATAGGAATGTTTTTGTAAAATGTGATAAAGTGGTTGTTTACATTTGTACATGATTTATACATGTTTATTATATGGATATTATGTGTTTTGATGTTTATAACTACATTGTGACTAATGTGCCTTGGAAGTTTCGACAACATACCAAAAAGGGAAAAATTGGTATTTTGAGTTTTGTAGGAACATGGTATGGTGGAAATACTTCAAGGACATATTCTTATCTTATTCATCATGACAAAGGTGTTATAATATTTATTTCTGACCATCAAGGTCATTTCTGGAGTTTTCTCAAACCAGGGGCATTTTGGTCATTTTACCCATGAGGGTATGTTTGGTATTTTCACTCAAGAAATCTCTTGAGTATATTCTTATCTTCATTATGGAGTTTATTTGTGATTATTTTGGAGATTATACGGTGATTTTATATTATTTCTCTCAGATGATGATATTATTGACTATAGCGGGATATGTGACGAGTTGTGATATCACATTCTATTTCTTTCTTGAAGACTCTTTTGTATATGTTATTGGAGGATATTTATCATCATATTTCAGAGGATATAAAGATGTTCAAGGTGTGCAAATGATCACAACATACAAGAAGAAATATTGAGAATTTTGGTGTTACATGTTGACATAATCTTGTCAATTATTATTTGTTGATTTCTTCTTCAAAAATCTGAGTTGGTATACATATATGCAAGCCTCCAAACGTGTATGAACAGGTGAAAATAATGGTGTACTTATTTTATGGCTTGGTGACAAGTGAACCAACCAAAAAGAAGCTAGTTGGCAATAGGACATGTTTGAAATGTAGCCAACGGCTACAAGGTAAAAAAAAAAGCTGATTTGGTCAAATTGTTTAAGCCTCACATGCCCATTTTTTTGGTAAAAAACTGAAAGGATTGTGGAGTTGTTATCCCACTACATTATCTTCAACGTTTTCAAGACAAAATCAGTGGAAAAATCGGTCAAATTAATATCCAAGGTGGACCAATTCTGTTGATTCATTTTGCCATGTGTACAAGGCCAACCAATGATGTGAAGACACTTAAGCTTGATGATGAAGATGGTGATACACGTTCATTCTTATCTCCAAGGCTCACTTCACACTATAAATAGGAGGCAATGGTGAAGAAGATGAAACACACTTGAAGCTCACTTGAAAGCATTTGTTGAAATTGTCTAGCTATCATCTTCTTGTTGTTGTTCTTGTTTCATTCTTTGTAGCAAAGGTGCTCTTGTTGTATTTGTTGAGCTACAAGCCTCTTGAGCTTTATTTGTAAGATTGATTAGCCAATTCTATAAGGCTACATCAATAGGTGGTAGAGGTGTTGCAACTAAGTGTTGCATAGAAGGTGTTCATCCAAGTTTTGAATAGGGTTGGTGTATAACCCAAGGATCAAGCTTGGTTCTTATTGTAAGTTGATTCTTACCATAGTGAAATCCAAGGAAAGGTGTTTCTTGGGACTGGATTAGGTCACATTAACCGAATCAGGATAAATCCTCGGTGTTCTTGTCTTGTTTCTACCTTTCTGTTTTCTGCCCGTTTTTACTGCCGTTTTCACACAACCTCTCACAATTTGAAAAAATAGCTAAACACATTCAAAATTTGTGATTTTTGGTGGAGTTATACTTCAGCGTGTTAGATTTTATTTTCAACAAAAATCACTTGGTTTGAGCAAGAAAAAGTTAGTCTTTCAGTCTCTGCAATATAACTGCTCCAATCTGGCTGCAATCTGACCAGTTTTGAGAAAACTTGAATTCTGCATTAATCAAGAATTGTTCAAAGTCAGGACCTTTTGTAATAATAAACTAGACATTACAAGGAATGTTTTTACATAAAGTTCAACCTTTTTGGTTAAGTATTCAAAGAGAAATACGTTTTTCAATTTCAGCAACATTCTGTCCAATTCTGTCCAGATTGACCATCTGAATCTTTTTATTTGTTTGAACGGCCAAAAGATCTTATTTTTGTCTGATTTTTGGACAGAGTCTTATTAACACATTGAAGTTAAGTTCTGAAAATTTTCATAATTTTTAGAGTTGTGTACAAGGACTTTTGAATTTCTCAAAAACGGATTCTGAATCTGAGGTAGTCTCAGATTCTGTTTTCAAAGGGGATTGTTAAAAAAGGGTAGTAGTGTAATTTCCGCTAATTACTATTCACTCCCTCTCTAGTGGTGTTTATTGCAGGTGCACGGTCCAACAATTGGTATCAGAGCAAGGTCGACACCACCAAAGAAGCAAGATTCAACACCGTACAAACAACACAAGGCCAAGAAATAATATTTCAAAGTATCCTGCGAGTCTCAAAACAAAGGTACTTACAATGGAAATAGTTTCTCACAAAGGTGAGTTGGAAGGTATGTCCACACAACGTCCTCCTCTTTTTGATGATAATAATTTTGTTCATTGGAAAGAGGCTATTCTTAATGGCTATAGACATTGATTTATGGTCTATAGTTGAAGATGGGCCGTACATTCCAATGAAAATTTTACAAGTTAGTGGAGTCACACAAGAGGTTGAAAAATATAAAAGTGAATGGTCATCGAAAGATAAAAAGAAAATGCCCATGAATGCTAAGGCAATGCAATTACTGTTAAACGGACTAACGACTTCTGAAGCAGGATATGCGTCAAATTGCACAAGTGCACACGATATGTGTAAATCACTTGTATTAAATCATGAAGGAACAAGCGGTGTATAAGAATCAAAAATAAACATGCTTATGACTGAGCTTGAGGTTTACTAACATTTTCAATGCTCTTGAAACTTTAGGCAAATCATTCACGAGCAATGAAAAGGTTCAAAAGGTGCCGCGAAGCCTTCCTACTGAATGGGATCCAAAGGTAACTGCAATTGAAGAAACAAAATCGATCACAAAAATAGACGAATTGATAGGCTCACTAAGAGTACGAGGTAAAACTAAACCAACAGAAGTCCGAGTCATCTAAATCATCCGGTAAGTCAATAACTTTCAAATCAACTGCATCACATACAATAATGATAATAGTAATAGTGATACTGAATTAGACGATGACTTGATATTGGTAGCTAGAAAACTTAGAAAGTTTTTTAAACTTCCTAATAAGAATAGACAGCGATCTTCTTCCTCTTCTTCTTCTCAGCCTAAGAAAAATAACTCTAACAACAACAAATGGTATAATAAATAGTTAAAGTGCTACGAATGCGGTCAAAAAGGACATATCTCATATGATTGCCCAACAAAGAAAAATAATAATAACAACAATAATAAACAAGCCAAGGACAAGGAGGCACAAGCGTCTAAGGCAAAGGAGTCGAAGTCAAGGAAAGACAAACGAGCAATGAAGGTGACCACATGGAGCGACTCATCCGACTCAGAATCCGACACTGAGAACGCTCAAGTCTGCTTCGTATCCAACGAGGTAAGTTCTTCTTCTGATGATGATTATGATAGTGACATAACATTTGATGAAATGTATGAAGAATTTTTAAGAATGCATGCTCAATGTAAGAGGCTATCTATAGAAAAGAAGAAACTAATTGAAGAAAACGACAAGTTGAAGACGTCCAACTTGGAGTTTTCCGATCAATTAGAATCTTTTAAACAAGAGTCTACTAATACTCTTGATTCTTTAGAGATCAAAATTGAATCATATAGAAAAAATGAACATACACTAAAAGCTGAAAATAGCATGTTGAAATCTAAGGTAGAAAGTTGTGAAAATAAAATAGTACAACTTAAATCTTCCAAACTTACCTTAGAAAAAATGTTAGAACAATTTAAATATGGTGCAAATATGTTAAGATACACTTATATCATTGCAAAAATATGGAAATGATAAAACCGGATTAGGATATAAAGAAGAAAATGCCAAAATAGATAAAAAGACTAAGTTTGTCTCATCTAGTACAAAAATGCCATATAACACAACGAAATCAACTTTGCCTGCTACATCTTCTTCTACTCCTTTTGTTTATTCTAAGGCAAAAACACAACACGCACCCACAAATGTACACATGTATAAACATACAACTAGGCAAAAATTTGCATCTAGACAACCCAAAAATGATACATACAAATGCAAGTAGACATAATAAAATGCATCCAACTTATTATGAACATAAGTATAGGCAACACTCATATAAGTCTTATAGAAATGCATATGGACACACTTACATAGCGCCATTCAAGAAACAAAATCACATGCCTTATGCACACTATCAAAATTGGCCAAGACATAGTACATATCAACCAAGATTAACATGTATGACAATGGAACATCTTTTTTGAAGGGTCAAACATATGTTAATCCTTTATATTCAACTAATGTCAAAAATGTGCCTAGAAGGTATGTCCAAGTTTGGATACCTAAGGGATATCTAAACAAGGGTGGTGCTCCTAATATTCAAGGACTCAAATAATGGGTACCTTAAACTTTGTCTTCATTGTAGAAAAAACGCAAGGAATGCAAGAAAGAGACAAAGTCAAAGAATCTAAAAACTAAATGGTTTTTAGATAGTGGATGTTCAAGACATATGGCGGCCCCCAAACTATTCACCGAGTTGGAAAATATCAAGAATTAAGGAAATGTAACATTCGGTGACAACAACAAAGGACAAGTTATTGGAAAAGGAACAATTGGGGACACTAACACATTTCAAATATGAAATGTGTAAGTAATCTTTTTTATAATTTATTAAGTATTTCTCAACTTATAGATTGTGGATATAATGTTTCTTTTCTTCCTAATTCTTGTGATATAATAAATGGAAAAGGAGAAATTGTATTAAAAGAAAATAGAGATGGTAACATTTACACTCATACTTTAGACAGCATGTTAGATGCTAAGGTTAAGTGTTTAATAGCACATGACTTAGATGTGGATTTATGGCATAGAAGATTAGGCCATATAGGAATTTCAACCATCAAGAAATTATCTAAGAAAAATTTAATTAGAGGAATGCCTAAGTTAGACTTAGATAATTTTCAAATGTGTGAAACATGTATTAAAGGAAAACATGTTAAAGAAACATTAAAACCGAAACATGAAGTGAGTACTAGTCATGTTCACTTAGACTTATTTGGTCCAAGTAGGACAAGAAGCCTATGTGGACACTACTATGTGTGTGTCATAGTAGATGATTACTCACGATACACATGGACATTGTTCTTAACACACAAAGACGATGCTCCATTGGCAATCGAAACTCTCATTAAGCAACTTGAAAACATTTACGAAGAAAATGTTAAACGAATTAGAAGTGATAGAGGTGGAAAATTTAAAAACAAAAATATAATCAAGTTTTGTGAAATACATGGAATTAAACACGAATTCTCACCACCTAGAACACCACAACTCAATGGAGTTGTTGAACGTAAAAATAGAACAATTCAAGAAGTTGCTAGAACAATGTTATGTGAAAATAAATTACCAAGATATTTATAGGCTGAAGCTGTAAGTTGTGCTTGTGATATAATAAATAGGCTTTCTATTAGAAAGAAATCAAATAAAACACCCTATGAATTGTTAAACAATAGACAACCTAAGATAGATTATCTTAGATTATTTGAATGTATGTGTTTTGTGTTAAACACTAAGGATAATCTAAACAAGTTTGAACAAAAGTCTATTGAATGTATATTTGTTGGTTATTCAACTAATTCAAGAGCATATAGGTGTTATAAACCCGCATCTAGAAAAATAATTGAATCTATACATGTAAAATTCAATGAAAATGCATGCTTTGAAGTTAGTGATAAAACTCAACATAAACATGAGAATAATGTTGAAAATATGTTTGATGATGATGATGTATTACTTGAGTCTGTGCTTGATCATCTAGAACCAACTCCCCCTAAACAAGATATGCATGAACCCTTCGATGAAATAAATGAAGAAACTTTGCAATTGGAAGATAATACAACTAATGATCCAATTACATACGATAGTGTTCATACAAATGAAACATTTGAACAAGATGAGGGTGAACCTAGTCAATCTAGGAATTGGTGGCACCCTAGAGAATGAATCATTGGGGATCCAAGTGTTGTGGTTAGAACACGTAGAAATATAAGTCAACCTGAAGGACATATCTTAATCTCACAATTAGAATCTAATAATGTAAAGGAAGTCTTAGGTGATATATCTTGGATAGATGCCATGCATGAGGAATTAAACCAATTTACAAGGAACAACATGCGAGATTTAGTACCTAAACCCAAAAATAAGTCTATAATAGGAAGGAAATGGGTGTTTAGGAATAAAATGGATGAACAAGGAAACATCACATGAAATAAGGCTAGGCTAGTCGCACAAGGTTATAATCAACAAGAAGGAATAGATTATGAAGAAACCTTTGCAGCCGTTGCACGACTAGAAGCAATTAGATTGTTACTTGCTATTGCAAGTCTAAGCAACATTAAACTCTTCCAAATGGATGTCAAGAGTGCATTCTTGAATGGATACATCCACGAAGAGGTGTTTGTCAAACAACCCCCTTGATTCGAAGATCCAAAAAATCCTAACCATGTGTACAAGCTTAAGAAAGCTTTATATGGTTTGAAACAAGCTCCAAGAACTTGGTATGATAGATTTGCAAACTTTCTTATTGCAAATAATTATCAAAGGGGAACCATAGTCAATACATTATTCCTAAGAAGGAATGATAATGACCTATTAATAGTTCGAATATATGTAGACGATATAATCTTTGGTTCAACCAACCCTACATTAGTAAAAGACTTCGAAGAGTGTATGAAGTCAGAGTTTGAAATGTCGATGGTAGGAGAGTTGATTTATTTCTTAGGACTTCAAATCAAACAAACCCCTCAACGTATTTACTATAGCCGACTTAAGTATGTCAATGATATGATTAAGAAATTTGGCTTTGAAGAGTTGAAACCAACACCTACCCCCATGAGTGTTTGCACCAAACTAGATAAGGATGAAAATGAAAAACCTTTTGATGACACACTTTATAAGTCTATGATTGGATCATTGTTATACTTAACTGCGTCAACACCTGACATCATGTTTAGTGTGTGTATGTGTGCTAGGTTTCAATCTTGTCCTAAAGTCTCACATCACAATGCGGTGAAAAAGATCTTTAGATATCTTAAACACACACCTCACTTAGGACTTTGGTATGATAGAAACGCTAAGTTGGAATTTATACGCATATAGGGATGCTGATTATGGTGGTTGCAAATTAGATAGAAAATCCACTAGCGGTACGTGTCGATTCATACGAATTTACTTGATCTCTTGGTTTTCTAAAAAGCAAGCTAGTGTAGCTCTTTCTACCACTGAAGCCGAGTATATAGCCTTGAGTTTATGCACTACCCAAATACTTTGGCTTAAATAACAACTTAATGATTTTGGCATTAAAATGAATAAGATTCCGATTTTCTGTGATAGCACAAGTGCGATCAATCTTTCTCGGAATCCGGTACTTCATTCTAAGGCCAAACACATTGAGGTATGATACCACTTCCTTCGAGATCATGTTCAAAATGAGGATATAGTTATAAACCATATAAGAACTGATCATCAAATAGGTGACATCTTCACCAAACCCCTTAATCATGCCAATTTTAAAAACTTACGAGCCAAGTTAGGTATGATGACTTACGATACCATTGTATAGTTCTATCTTTTGCATGATTTGCAAAATAAAGGAGGAGATAGAATAAGAACATGATTTTAGTTGGTAAGTCATGATTTGATTGACTAATATGCTAAGATTCAATCGGTATACGTTTTGGAGCATAGGTTAAGGGGGAGAGTATAATTTGAGGGGGAGCACATGAATACATGAGAATTGATGAAAACAATTGGTAGTTAGTTGGTAATTGGTTTTTAAATCAATTGGTACAAATTTGTCGAAACAAATTAGTAATTGGTGAGGATTTCAGAACAATTCAATTTGGTAGATTAATGATAAACAATGGGTAAAGACTTGTGACATTAAAATCATGTTAGGTTATTTTGAAAATCATCCAAAAGGGGGAGAATGTTGAGAAATATGTTTGGATAATTTTCAAAGTCATGATTTTAAGTGGTAAACAGTTAAAAATATCATACATGGTGTTATATGGGATTAAAAGTTAAAAAAGTTGACATCGATCTCTCAGGTGGTTGTATTTCGATCGATCGATGTACTTCGATCCCTCACATCGATCGGTCTATGTAAGGCAGTGAAAGTTCTAGACCTTACGGTGAGACATCGATCTCTATGTAGGGAAAAGGGAGTTTGAGTGATTTCAAAATAAGTGACTTAAATGCATGATATATATACAAACATGTACATGTATGCATGATAATTTGCTATTACTTGCCTTATTTAGCTTGTATATTATGTTGCCCTACTAACGAACCATGAAGCGTTAAAGCTTACATCATATGGCAAACATTTGTTGTGTTTATACTATTTTCAGGTGCCACTATTAATGAACTAAACTAGTTCATTAAGTGAAGTACTTAGTTTATTAAACTAAGTAGTTCATTAAAGGAAGCCACATTTGGAAAAGGCACAAAGGCAACAAAGCTAAGGAAGGAAAGTTTCCTCCTCCTCCCCTTTTTAATGTGACACGCCATATACATATATATTACATATATTTTCAGATTTTTTGAAAAAAGGCACATACACATGTATTCTAACGTACTACCGACACGTTATATATTATACGTACGTACGTTAACGTCACACCACTATACTTAACTCATATTTATGAGTATATTCAGGTCTTATATCATATGATATAAGATATGGTGATGACAAATTTAAATACGACACGATAAAAGGTACTAAACCGAAAATTGTCGTATCGGGCGAATACCGAAACTTTGCCAACGTGTCACGTACTTGCCATAAATAAATGGCCAGCCCCTATACTTCAAAACTCATCAACAATGTCGTGGGTTACATGAAATATTCAGCCAAAAATACTTTCCATGTTGGCACACACAAATCACCCCACATTAAGGCCAAAATGTGAAGATTCCAAGTTTAATTTTGTCACATGTTAATGGTATCACTTTAGACCAGCCAAGTGCTGAGATTTAAAGTATATATATTATATATATTATATATAACATAATATATATAACATGTGCAATAGTTGGAATTTAAATTAGAGAAAAATCGGGTAATCGATAAATATCGAAAATTCAGTTTTCTACGCACACAACACATGGAACATTTTTGGTACATCATGTGACACGTTTCTAGACACTTTTTACATATGATATACATCTTAAAGTGTTCTAGAAAATTAAATTAAGGGCTGATTGGAATATAACATGTGTGTATTATTAAATGTGCACTATTTTACAAAGTTAGCAAAAATAAATTTCAGCACATGTACATACTCATTGAAATGCCCCTACAGCTGAGATGGAGCTTATTTGGAGCCTTGTTGGCATATTGTTTGGTCAAGGATCAATGATACAATGTTGGTGAATTAAAGAGAGAAGCTACAAATGGTAAGAATTCAAAGTTTGTCTCTCTTATATCACATGCTGAAAATTTCAGCATGCTAAACATTGCTGGCCGAATTTTTGCACATTAAATGGTATATTTTATCATCTTTTATCGTGTGTTTGATTGGAAGAAGAAATGGAAGTAATTTGAATATTATTTAAATTAAATAAAGTGTGATATTCTACATATCACACATGTTGAAATTTTTCAGCATGTGTGAGATATGTGGTGGCCGAATTATTGAGCATAAAGATGTCCAAATTCATTTCTCATGTGATAGGAATAATTACCATCAATTGGTGATTTATTTTTAAAAAGAAAAATCAAAGAAAAATGGTAATATTTTGAATTATTCAACCATGCAACACATGCTGAAAAATTAGCATGGTAACATCATATTATGGCCGATTTTATACCTTTATATGGAAGGAATTTGTGTCTTGCAATTTATGTGATAATCTTATGCTTTATGGAAATTATTTTGTGATGATTTTGGCACATGTTTAAGTGTTATTCTCAGATTTTTCCAAGTCATCAATGATGACAACATTCAACCAATCATGAAGTGCCAAGTAAGCGAAGCTTAAATGATCATCCAATAAGAAGATGCCAAGTAAGCAAGGTCCATGTCACAATGATGTCTTACATCCTCCCAAGGACTTAGAAGATAATTTTCAAGAGGGGGAGGCACCTATAGGGGGACGGCTGCACCAAGTCAAAAGGAAAGAAGATGAGCAAAAACAAGACAAGCACAAGCATTGCAAAATCAAAGTGATCAAAAGCCTAGCTCTTCTTCTTCTACATTCTCTTTCTTTCTCTCTTCTTGAAAGCCTATTGTATTCATATTTTTCAATCTTGATAGGCTTGATATAGACCATCACATATTCCATATCTTTGTAAAAGATTAATCAAGGTGTGATCAATCTTCATTCTTGTGAGGTGGCGGTGTTCGTGCAAATTGTATTCACCGTACAAGGTTTGTAAAGGGTTGGAGTTAGGTGTAACTCTATCAACCCTGTGGTAAGGTGTGTTGTGTGTGTGATTAGTGTGAACCAAGGAAGGTGTTCCTTGAAGACTGGAGTAGGTTGTTTATAACCGAACCAGCATAAAATTCTTGGTGCCATTTACTTTCTGCATTTACTTTCAGTTACTACACAATATATTCTTTTTGTTGGCGTTCATAAAAATAGTAAACGACGTTCAAAAATCACAAAAATTTTCAGAAACATAGCCACACATTTTAGGGTTAATTTGGCACAAGTTTCAACCCTTTTGGATAAGTATAAGTCGATCAAACATCAAAAGTTCTGAAACTAGTGCAGTGTGATTTTTAGACTTGCAAAGGTTGAGACTTTGATTGTAGTTGACCTACTTCCCAAAACAATTTTGCAAAAATGTTTCAAACCAATTAAATATAGTATATAAGGAGTTAGTGTTCAAAGTTTCAGAGCATTTGGACATACACACAAATAGGAATAAATTTTTCAAAATCATCTACCGTATCTAGCAGATTCGAGCAATCTGATTACCAACGGTTTTTGAACGGGTTAAAGGTTGAATTTTAATTTGAAATTTTTATGGGAGCCTCATAACATCTGAGGTGAAGTTCTCTCAAAATTTCATAATTTTTGGAGACCTATAACCTGGTTTTAAAAACGTTTTAAAACTGGTCCTGAAAACAAAATCTGTTTTAAGAAGTTGAATTGTTTAGGTTTAAACAAATTTTAAAAACCACACTTTCTGCACCACCTATTCAACCCCCCCTTCTAGTGGTGCCTTGCAGATCCTTCAAGTGGTATTAGAGCAGGAACACTCACTTCAAAGAATCCAACGATTCAGTGAGATGGCGACCACAAATCTCAAAACCGAGCAAGAAGGTATGTCGAGCCAAAGGCCTCCACTTTTTGACGGTGAGTCGTTTATTCAGTGGAAACTTAGAATGAAGCTTTTTCTTATGGCTGTAGATATAGATCTTTGGTCAATCATTGAATATGGTCCATATGTCCCATCTAAGGTATCCACCGTAGACGGAGTCACATTAGAAGTTGTTAAAACTAGACAAGAATATACGAGTGATGATAAAAAGAAACTTAGTATGAATTCTAGGGTTATGCAATTGCTTATAAACGGATTAAGTAAAAGTGAGTCTAGTTATGTGTCAAACTGTTCGAGTGCACAAGAAATGTGGAGGATACTAGAAATGAAACACGAAGGAACGAGTCAAGTAAAAGAGTCAAAAATAAACATGCTTATGTCCACACTTGAGTCGTTTAAATTATTGCCTAATGAGTCTATTGTAGATATGGATCTTCGTTTGACTAACATTTACAACTCTCTTGAGTCTCTTGGTAAAGCTTTTACCACGCAGGAAAAGGTACAGAAAGTCCTACGAAGTCTTCCATCCGAATGGGATCCTAAAGTGACCGCTATAGAAGAAAGCAAGGAAACTAAGTCAATAAAGATGGAAGAATTAATCGGATCACTTAAAGTTTATGAGAATAAACTCACCATACGGAAATCGGAGTCATCTGAACAAGGTAAAGCTATTGCTTTTAAATCAAATGAATATGTCTCCCCTCCCTCCGATCACGTAGATGATAGTGATTCTGAAACGGATAACGATGACCTAATTCTATTAGCTAAAGGCTTAAGAAAATTTATGAGTAGGTCATTTAGAAACAAAAATAAGGGTACTACATCCAAGAGAAATAAGAACAAGTCAAATGACAAAGACGTTAAATGTTATGAATGTGGCAAACTCGGACACTTATCATATGACTGCCCCAATAAAGAGAAGCAAACAAATAAATACCCTGACAAGAAGCGGAACAAAAATAGACTCGTCTCAGAACCCAAACAAAAGAAACGTGCTCTAAAGGCCTCCACCTGGAGTGATTCATCAGATTCTGAAACTGAGACCGAAGAGGAGACTGCACAAGTATGCTTTGCATCCAAAGCATCTAATGAGGTATCATCTGATTCTGACTCTGAACCCTCTTATAAAGATCTTTTTAGTCAGTATTTAGAACTGCATAAATTCACTAAGACTCTCGCTAAGGAAAAGAAGCGATTAATTGAAGACAAGAAACTGTTAGAATCTTCTAACGAGAATCTTGTCGCTCAATTAAGTGATTCAAAGAAAGAGTCATCATGTGTCATTACTGCATTAAAGACAGAGATTTCATCATTAACCTCTCAAAATAATGAAATGAAATCCAAGATTTCTAATTTGAAATCAAGGAATACCGATTTAGAGAAAATGATGAAACAGTTTGATACAGGGTCCAACATGCTGCATCGCATTATATTATCACAAAAGCATGACAGCGACAAAACGGGCTTGGGATACGTTGATACAAATGAAGTATCAACCAAACCAACTAAGTTTGTGATGTCTAAGAAAGTAGACACCCCTAAGCCTCAAGTGGCGTCTAAGATGACGCAAAAGCCGTTCCTTTCCTCATCATGCCCCACTCCTTCTTCATATCATGTGAAATATAACTTTGTACCTTATAGATATGAAAAGAAAAGAATAATGCATACATGAAATTCATATCATCCACGCACTACGCACTCACACACAAGGACATATCAAAAACGTCCTTCATTCAAAGAGTATAAAGGAGTCCTTGGGCAAAGGCCCAAAGTGCATGCACCACATGTCTACTATATCGCACCTTCATCTACATTCTTTCCATTTGATAGACCGAGAAGGATTACCCAAGTATGGGTACCGAAAGGTACTTTTACCAAGAGGTGATTAACCAACTCGAAAGGACCCAAAGTTAAAAGGGTACCTAAATCCTCTTTGCACATTGCAAGGAGCCCACACATCGAAAGATACAACTATTAAGTGGTTCCTTGACAGTGGATGCTCGAGGCATATAACGGGTGACCCGAGCTTGTTCACCGAATTAAAGAAGGTTACAAAAGGTGGATCCGTGACCTTTGGAGACAACAACGAAGGCAAGATCATCAGAAAATGTACGATTGGAGATCCAAGTACTCTCCAAATCTCTAACGTCTTTTTGGTAAGCAACTTATCTTACAATCTTCTTAGCATTTCTCAATTTGTTGACAATGGTTTTGATGTGTGTTTCACCCACCCTTATTGCAATATAATAAATAAAAATGGAGAAACCGTTTTAAAAGGAAAACGAGAAGGTAATATTTTTACGCTTTCTATGGATGATGTGGTAGACGCTAGAGTTAAGTGCTTTATGACAAATGAACCCAATGTGAATTTGTGGCATAGACGTTTAGGACATATTGGTATCTCCACACTAGATAAACTTCAACGAAAGAACCTAGTACGAGGATTGCCCAAGCTTGATTTAGACAACTTTCAGTTGTGTGAATCTTGCATAAAAGGCAAACAAACACGTGAGTCACTTAAGCCTAAAAATGAAATAAGCACGACTAGAGTCTTAGAACTATTACATATTGACTTGTTTGGTCCTAGTCGCACTACTAACCTTGGTGGGCGCCACTATGCATGTGTGATTGTTGACGATTTTTCCCGTTATACTTGGACTTTATTTCTTGCACATAAGGATGATAGCGCCGTTGAGATTGTAAAATTAATTAAACAACTTGAAAATCAATATGGTGTAAATGTGAAAAAGATAAGAAGCGATAGAGGCGGTGAGTTTAAAAACAAAGAGATGATTTCGTTTTGCGAAGAAAAGGGAATTAAGCATGAGTTTTCGCCACCTAGAACTCCACAATTAAATGGAGTAGCAGAAAGAAAGAATCGTACACTACAAGAAATCGCTAGGACTATGCTATGCGAAAATAAATTGCCTAGATTTCTGTGGACGGAAGCCGTAAATTGTGCATGCTATATTGTAAATTGCCTATCTATAAGAAAGAAAATAAACAAGACGCCTTATGAGATTTTGAATGATCGCATGCCTAAGATTGACTATTTCCGTGTGTTTGGATGCAAATGTTTTGTTTTAAATACAAAAGATAATTTAGACAAATTTGAATCCAAATCAATTGAGTGCATTTTTGTTGGATATTCTATAAATTCAAAGGCATATAGATGTTATGATCCTCTAACTAGACAAATCATGGAATCTATTCATGTGAAATTCAATGAATTTGGTGAGATTGATAAAGACAAGGAATATGACGATGACTTTGAATTGAAACCCGTGTTGAATGAAGATGATGGTTCTTTTGATATGCATGACATGAATGACACACTAGAAATGCATGATCACATAGAAATGCATGATAACATAGAAAATAATCAACCAAGATGGCATAGAGATCACCCATATGATCTCATCATAGGCGACCTCACTCACGGTGTGCGACCACGTAGAAGAATTACTTCGGACAAAATAAATGAATTTCATGCTATGATTTCTGAAATTGAGCCTAAAAATGTGCATGATGCTTTGAGTGATTCTTCCTGGATTGATGCCATGCATGATGAACTTAATCAATTTGTTAGAAACGATGTATGGGATTTAGTGTCACGACCACAAGATAAGACTATAATAGGCACAAAGTGGGTGTTTAGGAATAAAATGAATGAAGAAGGAAAGGCCGTTAGAAATAAAGCGAGACTTGTAGCACAAGGCTATAATCAAGAAGAAGGAATTGACTACGATGAAACATTTGCACCCGTAGCACGTTTGGAAGCTATACGACTATTACTTGCTATTTCTTGCATGAAAGATTTCAGTATATCAAATGGACGTAAAAAGTGCATTTCTAAACGAATTTATAAAAGAAGAAGTATACGTGAAGCAACCACCCGGTTTTGAAGATTTGAAACATCCTGATCACGTGTACAAACTAAAGAAAGCACTATACGGCCTAAAGCAAGCACCGAGAGCATGGTATGATCGTTTTGCTACTTTTCTTTTAGAAAATGATTTTAAACGAGGTACTATAGATAGTACACTATTTTTGAAACAAGATAAATCGGATTTACTTATTATCCAAATCTATGTTGATGACATTATTTTCGGTTCTACCTCACATAGACTTGTTGAAGATTTTGAAAATTGCATGAAATCTGAATTTGAAATGTCTATGGTTGGTGAACTAAATTATTTTCTTGGCTTGTAGATTAAGCAAACGAGTTAAGGGATTCACATAAGTCAAGCTAAATATGTAAATGACATGATTAAAAAGTTTAACTTTGAAAATTTGAAACCATCCCCCACCCCTATGAGTGTCACTACTAAATTGGACTATATTTAACTGCTAGTAGGCCTGATATCATGTTTAGTGTATGCATGTGCGCACGATTTCAGAGTCAACCTAAGGTGTCTCACTATAATGCGGTAAAAAGAATATTCCGCTATATTAAGCACACGCCCACCTTAGGAATTTGGTACGATAAGGATTCTACATTTAACTTACATGCTTACACTGATGCAGATTATGGTGGCTGCAAAATAGATAGAAAAAGCACGTGTGGAACTTGCCAATTTATAGGAAATTCACTCATTTCATGGTTTTTCAAAAAGCAAGCAAGTGTTGCTTTGTCCACTACTGAGGCTGAGTACATGGCACTTAGCCTTTGTTGCACACAGTTGTTGTGGATAAAACAACAACTTTCGGACTTTGGAATTACCGTAAATAAAATTCCTATATATTGTGATAGTATGAGTGCCATAAATTTGTCTAAGAACCCCGTGTTACATTCTAAGGCTAAGCATATAGAAGTACGCTATCACTTTCTTTGTGATCACGTAAATAATGGTGATATTGTCATAGATCACGTACGCACAGAAGCACAAGTAGCGGATATCTTTACAAAAGCCTTAAATCAAGCCACGTATGAATCTCTTCGTTCTAAACTAGGCATGATTCCCGTTGATATGATTTGATTTGACGTGAATTGATTTTCTTTCCTTATTGACAGGAATCTTTTGATTTACTTTCCAAAATAAAGGGGGAGAAAAAAAATGATTTAAGGGGGAGAGAGAGAGACTAATTAGTATAGAGACTAATTGAGGGGGAGAGAGAGACTAATTAGTATAGAGACTAATTGATACTAATTGCACAAATCAAGGGGGAGCCGGATTTGAAATTTGAAATTCAAATTTCAAATTTGTGCATGTTTGAAGGGGGAGCGTTAGCATTTAAATCATGTGCATAAGTTATTTTGAAAATCATCAAAAGGGGGAGATTGTAGAGAAAAGGGGGTTTGAGTGATTTCAAAATAAGTGACTTAAATGCATGATATATATACAAACGTGTACATGTATGCATGATAATTTGCTATTACTTGCCTTATTTAGCTTGTATATTATGTTTCCGTACTAACGAGCCATGAAGCGTTAAAACTTACATCATATGGCAAACATTTGTTGTGTTTATACTATTTTCAGGTGCCACTATTAATGAACTAAACTAGTTCATTAAGTGAAGTACTTAGTTTATTACACTAAGTAGTTCATTAAAGGAAGCCACATTTGGAAAAGGCACAAAGGCAACAAAGCTAAGGAAGGAAAGTTTTCTCCTCATCCCCTCTTTAATGTGACACGCCATATACATATATATTACATATATTTTCAGATTTTTTGAAAAAAGGCACATACACATGTATTCCAACGTACTACCGACACGTTATATATTATACGTACGTACGTTAACGTCACACCACTATACTTAACTCATATTTATGAGTATATTCAGGTCTTATATCATATGATATAAGATATGGTGATGACAAATTTAAATACGACACGATAAAAGGTTCTAAAACGAAAATTGTCGTATCGGGCGAATACCGAAACTTCGCCAACGTGTCACGTACTTGCCATAAATAAATGGCCAGTCCCTATACTTTAAAAATCATCAAAAATGTCGTGGGTTACATGAAATATTCAGCCAAAAATACTTTCCATGTTGGCACACACAAATCACCCCACATTAAGGCCAAAATGTGAAGATTCCAAGTTTAATTTTGTCACATGTTAATGGTATCACTTTAGACCAGCCAAGTGCTGAGATTTAAAGTATATATATTATATATATTATGTATAACATAATATATATAACATGTGCAAAAGTTAGAATTTAAATTAGAGAAAAATCGGGTAATCGATAAATATCAAAAATTCGGTTTTCTACGCACCCAACACATGAAACGTTTTTGGTACATCATGTGACACATCAATCGATCTATGTACATTGAACCCTCACTTTGATCGATCGATATAGTTCAGAGACAAATTCTGAAACTCACTGTGAGACATCGATCTCTGAAGCGGAGGCACTTCGATCGATCGTTGTCTAGGGTTTATAGGAATGTTTTTGTAAAATGTGATAAAGTGGTTGTTTGCATTTGTACATGATTTATACATGTTCATTATATGGATATTATGTGTTTTTGATGTTTATAACTACATTGTGACTAATATGCCTTGGAAGTTTCTACAACTTACCAAAAAGGGCAAAATTGGTATTTTGAGTTTTGTAGGAGCATGGTATGGTGGAAATAATTCAAGGACATATTCTTATCTTATTCATCATGACAAAGGTGTTATAATATTCATTTCTGACCATCGGGGTCATTTCTGGAGTTTTCTCACACCAGGGGCATTTTGGTCATTTTATCTCTAAGGGTTTTTTTTAGAATTTTCACTCAAAGAATCTCTTGGGTATATTCTTATCTTCATTCTGGAGTTGAGTTGTGATTATTTTGAAGATTATATGGTGATTTTATATTATTTCTCTCACATGATGATATTATTGACTATAGCGGGATATGTGACGAGTTGTGATGTCACATTCTATTTCTTTCTTGAAGATTATTTTATATATGTTATTGGATGATATTTATCATCATATTTCAGAGAATATAAAGATGTTCAAGGTGTGCAAATGATCAGAACATACAAGAAGAAATATAGGGAATTTTGGTGTTACATGTTGATATAATCTTGTCAATTATTATTTGTTGATTTCTTCTTCAAAAATCTGAGTTGGTATACATATATGCAAGCCTCCAAATGTGTATGAACAGGTGAAAATTATGGTGCACTTATTTTATAGCTTGATGACAAGTGGACCAACCAAAAAGAAGCTAGTTGGCAAAAATTGCTAACTAGGACACGTTTGAAATGTAGCCAATGGCTACAAGGTAAAAAAGCTGATTTGGTCAAATTTGTTAAGCCTCACATGCCTATGTTTTTGGTAAAAACCTGAGAGGATTGTGGAGTTTTTATCCCACTACATTATCTTCAACATTTTCAAGACAAAATGTAGTGTAAAAATCGGTCAAATTAATATCCAAGGTGGACCAATTATGTTGCTTCATTTTCCCATGTGTACAAGGCCAACCAATGATGTGAAGACACTTAATCTTGATGATGAAGATGGTGACACATGTGCATTATTATCTCCAAGGCTCACTTCACACTATAAATAAGAGACAATGGTGAAGAAGATGAAACACACTTGAAGCTCAATTGAAAGCATTTGTTGAATTGTCTAGCTATCATCTTCTTGTTGTTGTTCTTATTTCATTCTTTGTAGCAAAGGTGTCCTTGTTGTATTTGTTGAGCTACAAGCCTCTTGAGCTTCATTTGTAAGATTGATTAGCCAACTCTATAAGGCTACATCAATAGGTGGTAGAGGTGTTGCAACTAAGTGTTGCATAGAAGGTGTTCATCCAAGTCTTTAATAGGGTTGGTGTATAACCCAAGGATCAAGCTTGGTTCTTGTTGTAAGTTGATTCATACCATAGTGAAATCCAAGGAAAGGTGTTCCTTGGGACTTGATTAGGTCACATTGACCGAACCAGAATAAATCCTCGGTGTTCTTGTCTTGTTTCTACCTTTCTGTTTTCTGCCTGTTTTGCACTGCAATTTTCACACAATTTCTCACAAATTGAAAAAATTGCTAAACACTTTCAAAATTTGTGATTTTTGATGGAGTTATATTTCTGCCTTTTAGCTTTCATTTGCAACAACAATCACTTGATTTGAGCATGGAAAAGTTAGTCTTTCTTTCTCTGCAAGATAACTGCTCCAATCTGGCTGCAATCTGACCAGTTTTGAGAAGACTTAAATTCTGTATTAATCAAGAATTGTTCAAGGTCAGGGCCTTTTGGAATCATAAACTAGACACCCTAAGGAGTGTTTTGACGTAAAGTTCAACTTTTTTGGTTAAGTATTCAAAGAGAAATACGTTTTTCAATTTCAGCAACATTCTGTCCAATTCTGTCTAGATTGACCATCTGAACTTTTTATTTGTTTAAAGGGCCAAACGATCTTATTTTTTTTCTGATATTTGGATAGAGTCTTGTTAACACATTGAAGTTAAGTTTTGGAAATTTTCATAATTTTTGGAGTTGTGTACAAGGATTTTTGAACTTTTCAAAAACGGGTTCTGAATCTGAGATAGTCTCAGATTCTGTTTTCAAAGGGTATTGTTTATAAAGGGTAGTAGTATAATTTCCGATAACCACTATTCATTTCCCGCTCTAGTGGTCTTTATTGCAGGTGCATAGTCCAACACGACCAACTACCTTTCTCAGCCAGTTCTGGACATACCAAGTGTAGAACATTTGTGACCCTCGCCTGGTTAAACTCCATCTGTCCACCAGAAACACACAGCAACCATGTCAAGTTCTGAAACAAATGATCCTCAAATACCAAAACATGCTGACCTGGCTGTCCAGGTAGCCAATATACTGCAAAATAAACCCCCTAAACCTACCCCAACTTTAGCAACAAATACACCATTACCTTTATCTGTAGAGAACCTTACCATTTCTTTCAAATTAAATGGAAATAATTATGCTATCTGGGCACCACTGGTGCTGCGTGCAATTATTGGGAGGGAGAGGAGACCTCACCTTACTGGTGTTCCTCCTCCACATTCTCCAACAGATCCGGGTTTCCCAGCCTAGGAACAAGTAGACAACTCTATATTTACTTGGATAATATAGACAATCGAACCAGTCCTCGTTGTGAATTTTACTCGCTATCCAACAGCTAAAGAATTGTGGGAGGGACTGGCACTTACATATGGGTCAGGAACGGACTCCCTCAGAGTCTATGATCTTCACAGGAGAGCTAGTTTGGTTAGACAGGGAGGAGGTAGCATCGAAGGATGCTGGAATAGATTACAGGACTTATGGACAGCAATTGATACACAAGAACCAAGCCCAGTGACATGCATAGAGGACATCAACATATACAATAAAAAAATGTAGGCTTTGCGGTTGTACCAATTCTTAACTGCAATAGATAAAAAATACACTTTAGAAAAAATGATCTTTTGAAAAGGGACCCGTTGCCATCTTTGGAGACAGTGTATCGTGAAATACGCAGAGCAGAAGGAATGTCTATGGTGCTACAAGGAATCCCCTCAGAAGAAGATTCCTCATTGGGGATTGGGCAGGGTCTGGCAGCACAGGGAGGTGCCACCAGAGGCCCTGTACAGGGATGGAGAGGAGGCCAAGGCAGAGGCCACGGAGGCCACATACCTTCACGCTCAAACAGCCAGCAGCGCACAGAGGATAAGGAAAGCTTAATCTGCAGCTTGTGTGGCCAGAAGAGGCATACGAAGGAAAGTTGTTTCAGATTAATTGGATATCCCGAATTGTATGAAGGCAAGAGGCACCAGGGTGAAGGAGGCCAAGGAAAAAGAGCCAGCGCAGGAGTGGCGGCCATGGCTAGTGGCAGCCATAATGGAGGAGACGAAGGTGCAGAAATGGCGCTAGACAAAATGGGGCGGCCAGGTAAAAGGGTTGAGAACCTTCTCAACCCTTATAATGCTGAAGTTGTAAATTTTGCCCCTAACGAAATTGCTCCCTTGGTCCTGCAGGTTTCACATGATAACTTAGACGCACCCATAATTTTGGCCCAAGTCCATTTCGCCCCCTCTGTTTCTAACTTAGAAAATTGCAGTCCCTTACCTTCAAAAAACTCGACCAGTACCCCAACTGTTTCTCAAAACCCCAAATTGACCCTAACATCTTACCCGAAACCCATATCAACCTCACAACACATTGTCCCCAATATAACCAACCTCCTGTAGATACTTGATAGTAGGGCCACTGATACCATGACCCATGACCCTCGTGACTTTATAAACCGAACATCTCCAACTAAAACGCATATTGAAACCGCTAACGGATACCTCGTTCCAGTCTCTGGAGGGGGCACTGTCTTCATGACACCCACTTTACATATACATAATTGCCTTTATGTTCTGAGCTTGTCATCAAAGTTGTTATCGATTAGTCAAATTACACGAGAATTTAACTGTGTTGTTCTCATGTATCCGACCTTTGCCTATTGCAGGATATTCGCTCGAGAATGATCATTGGGCGTGGCATTGAGAAGGGTGGGATATACTATATGACAGACGTGGTGCAACAGGGCCGGTCCAATCTTGCCACCAGGACTGCTGAATGAAGACTTTGGTTATGGCACCGTCGGCTCGGTCATCCCTCCATAGGTTATGTGAAACTGTTATTTCTGTCTTTAACTCAGTCCAAGTTTACACTATCTTATGATACGTGTCTTCGTGATAAAAACCATCATTCAACGTTTAAATCAAATAATACAAGTGTTCAAACTCCATTTAGTCTTGTTCACTCTGATGTATGGGGTCCCAGTCCTTATCATACTTCACTTGCCTATCAATACTTCGTTACTTTTGTGGATGATTTTTCCCGTGTCACTTGGGTATATTTATTAAAAGATAAATCTGATGTTTGTTCTCGATTCATTGATTTCTATCATATGGTTGACACTCAATATCATACAAAAATTCAAATTCATCGGTCAGATAATGGTGGTGAATATGTTAACAGTGTTCTTCAAGATTTTCTTAGAACACATGGCATCCTGCATCAAACATCCTGTTCGCACACGTCACAACAAAATGGTGTTGCCGAACAAAAAAATCGTATACTACTAGAAATGACTCATGCCATAATGTTAGAGTCCATGGTTCCCAAAACACTCTGGCCTGAGGCTGTGGCCACTGCTGCCTATCTACTTAATCTTTTACCTATTAAGATCTTAAATCATCATACCCCGTTATCTGTACTTGCATCTCAAGCAAACGTTCCTCATGCTCTCACATTACCACCCAAGGAATTTGGTTGCTCTGTCTTTGTGCATATCCCGTCTTCCCAACATGCCAAATTGGATGCACGCGCTGACAAGTGTGTCTTTGTGGGCTATGCCATATCTAAAAAAGGGTACCGATGTTATAATACGCGCACTCGTCATATACACACAACCATGGATTGCACATTCCTTGAACATGAGTACTTCTATTCTACTCCGTCTTGGTCTCAGGGGGAGATAGGTGGTGAGACCTACTACTGGCTTCAAAACCCGAGTCAGACTGAAGTGGTTCCAACACGACAAGTTGGTGGCACCGACTGTACTTTACCTGACAGTGATATAGCCCTCACTTCCGAACCCACCAATGAATCTCCTCTGGCGAATATTGTACAGCATCAGACATTACCCCTCTCTTCTACCTTGTTTTTCTTTCCTAACAACATCAATGATCCTAATGATTCTCCCAGTATACACCCAGACACATGTGAAACTGTGTAGGACACAGGGGGAATTTCAGACAAGGGCAGAACACATCCGCCTTGCTAAAACAGGGGAAAGCCTCTAGTTCGATACTCCCCAAGTAAGGTATCAAAAGGAGTGGTATATCCGGTTAATGGTGCTAAAGGTTTTCTGTCATCAGTATTCCAGGTTAACGTGCCTAGCACAGTTGAGGAAGCTCTAAGTCAACCTTAATGGTGTGCAGCAATGAAGGAGGAGATGAGTGCCCTTCACAAGGATAACACATGGGAGAACGTGGCCATACCCAAAGGAAAGCAACCAGTTGGGTGTCGATGGGTGTACACTCTCAAATATAAAGCTGACGGAAGTGTTGAGAGGTATAAAGCAAGATTGGTTGCACATGGATGTACTCAGACGTATGGCATTGAGTACTCAGAAACCTTCTCACCAGTGGCAAAGCTGGACGCCGTCCGAGTTCTCTTCTCAATAGCAGCAACTAAGTCATGGCCTCTTCAGCAGTATGATGTAAAGAATGCTTTTCTTCACGGTGAGTTGAAAGTGTTGGATCATGCACCTGTAATAGACATCACTAGAGGGGGTGAATAGTGGTTAGCGGAAATTACACTAGTAACCTTGGTAAAAATCCCCTTTGAAAATAGAATCTGAGACGACCTCAGATTCAGAACCCGTTTTTAAATAATTCAAAAATCCTTATACACAACTCTAAATTTTTTGAAAATTTCTAGAACTTAACTTCAATATGTTGACAAGACTCTGTCCAAAAATCAGACAAACATAAGATCGTTTGACCCTTCAAACAAATAAAAAGATTCAGATGGTCAATCTGGATAGAAATGGACAGAATGTTGATGAAATTGGAGAACGTATTTCTCTTTGAATACTTAACCAAAAAGGTTTAACTTTATGTCAAAACACTCCTTAGGATGTCTAGTTTATGTTTCCAAAAGGCCCTGACCTTCAATAATTCTTGATTAAAACAGAATTTAAGTTTTCTCAAAACTGGTCAGATTGTAGCCAGATTGGAGCAGTCATCTTGCAAAGACTGAAAGACTAACTTTCCCTTGCTCAAATCAAGTGATTGTAGGGTGCACTGTTCCCGATGCTAGGGTACGAGAGCGGGACGCTAAAATATTTACCTCATATTTATGAGTATATTTAGGTCTTATATCATATTATATAAGTCATGGTGATGACAAAATCATTACGACACATTACAAGGTTATAAACCGAAAATTGTCGTATCGGGTGACTACCGAAACTTCACCAATGTGTCAAGTACTTGCCATATATAGATGGCCAGCCCCTATACTTCAAAAATGGCCAAACATTTCGTGGCTCACATGGTATATTCATCCATAAAATCATTCCATGTTTGAACACAAATCACCCTCAATTAAGGCAAAATTGTGGAGATTCCATATTCAATTTTTTTTCACATGGGGCACCACTTTAATCAGCCATTAGAGCTGAATATTCAATTTATTTTATGTATACTATGTGTGGCATAATATATATATAACATGTGCAAAAAGTTTGAATTTAATTGGAGAAAAATTGCGTAATCGAAAAAAGTCAAAAATTCGGTTTTCTGCGAACACAACACATGGAACGTTTTTGGCATGACATGTAACATGTATCTAGACACTTTTTACATATTTAATAAATGTTAAAGTGTACTAGAATATTCAAATTAGGGCTGATTGGAATATACCATACATGTGTAATTATTGTGCAATATTTGACAAAGTTTACAAAAGTGAAATTCAGCACATGTTTGAGACTATCACACGCCTATCTCAGCCTTGGTGGAGCTTAGTTGGAATCTCAATTGGTGGAGAATAAGCCACACAATGCTAGTGACATAAAGGAGGGAACTACACAAGGTAACATTTCAAAAAGAACTTTGAAAATATAACACATGCTGAAAATTCAGCATGCTAGACTTAAGGTGGCTGATTTTTTGGTCTTGATGGAGATCAAATTTGCTTCCCAAATTTGTAGGGATTAATTGTTGATTATTTGGAAATGTTTTAAACCTTATTTGACACATGTTTTTGCATGTTAATCTCAGATTTTTTACATCTATTAATTGGTGACAAGACTCATCCAGTCATACAGTACCAAGTAAGAAAAGCCAAGACATTCATCCAATCAAGTTTTACCAAGTAAGCAAGATGGTGTCACATCTACACAAGGCAATCTTCCAAGGACATAAAAGAGAATTCTCAAGATGGAAGAAAAGCCCTAGGGGGCGGCCAACTCATGAATAAAAAGAAGAGAAGAGAGCACACAAAAGAAAGACAACTCTCATTCTCTCTCAAGTACAAAAGGATCCACTACTCTCTTCTTCTACATTTCTTTCTTCTTCTTTCTCTCTCAAGCCTATTGTTCTTATATTCAATATATTGAATAGGCTTTTATTAGACCACTATACACGTTTCAATTGTAAAAGGTTGATCGAGGTGTGATCAAACCTTCATCCATCGATGGTGGTGTTTGTGATTGATGTGATTGCTTGTAACATTTGTTTACAGGTGGAGTTGGTGTGTAACTCCAGAAACTCTTGTGGTAAGTTGTTATTTTGTGTTTAGTGATAACCAAGGAAGGTTTCCTCGAAGACTAGAGTAGGTTGATTTAACCGAACCAATATAAAATCCTTGGTGTCGTTACTTTCAGCACTTTATTTTCAGTTTTTCAATTTCTGTGTTGATTTCATTGCAATCGTAAAAATAGTAAACATCTTTCAGAAATTACAAAACTTTGCAGAAACATAGCCACGCTCTTAAGTTTCATTTGGCGCAAGTCTCAACCCATTTGGACAAGTACAAGTCAATCAAACATTAATAGTTCTGAGACTAGTGCAATCTGATTTCAGACTTGCAAAGGTTGAGAACATCAACGTATTTGAAATACTTCCCAAAGAAATTTTTCAAAACTGTTTCAACCCACTAAAATACATATCTTTAGGGGTTTGTCATTAAATTTTCAGACCACTTGGAGTTACGAATTAATCGGAATAAAATTTTCAAATCAGAGTATTGTTTCTGGTAGATTTGTGCAATCTGACCACAAACAAGTTTTTAAAGGGTTAGGAGTTGAATGTTTATCTGAAATTTTTAGGATATACTCAAAACATCTGAGAGTAGAATCTCTCCAAATTTCAGAATTTTTGAAGATCTGTAACCAGGTCTTTCAAACATTTCAAATCAAGATCTGAAAATAGAAACTGTTTTCAGAAGGTAGGTTTTTGGGTCAAAATATTTTAAAAACTAAAATTTCCACACCTACTATTCACCTCCTCCCCTTCCAATGGTGCTATACAGGTCCTACATAAAATAGATAGAAAAAGCATAAGTGGTACATGTCAATTTATTGGAAATTCCTTAGTATCTTGGTTTTCGAAAAAACAAGCAAGTGTAGCATTATCTACCACTGAAGCGGAATATATGGCACTTAGTATTTGTTGCACACAACTTTTATGGCTAAAACAATAACTATCTGATTTTGGAATAACTGTAAATCTCATCCCTATTTATTGTGATAGTATGAGTGCTATCAATTTGTCGAAGAACCCCGTATTACACTATAAGGCAAAGCACATAGAGGTACGATATCACTTTCTTCATGATCATGTAAACAGTAGTGATATCGTTATACAAAATGTTCGTACTGAAGCACAAGTAGCGAACATATTCACCAAAGCACTTAATCAAGCCATGTATGAAAATTTACCCTCTAAATTAGGCATGATTTCGGTTAATTTTCTATAAATTGCTATTTCTTTCCTTTCTACCATGTCTTTTTGATGCCATTTACAAAATAAATAGGGAGAGCAAAACATGATTTAAGGGGGAGAGAAGCATGAATCAAGGGGGAGCACCGCACGACAATATGAAATTCAAATTTGTGTATAATGGGAGGGAGAGCGATCACATTTAAATAATAAACCAATGTTATTTTGTAAATCATGAATAGGGGGAGATTGTTGAGAAAAAGGGTTTGAGTGATTTACAAATGCATGATTTAAATACTACGTGTTTACAAAATGCATGAATAAATTATTACTTGACACGTTTATGTGATAAACATACTTTATATGTTTATATATATTGTTGCACTGGTAACAAGCCATCAAGCATTAAAGCTTACATCATATGGAAAATATTTGTTGTCTTTGTACTATTTTTAGGTGCCACAATTAATGAACTAAACTAGTTCATTAAGTGGAGTGCTTAAGTTAATGAACTAGCTAGTTCATTAAATGGAGACATATTTGGTGGAAGGTATATAAAAAGCAAATTCGGAAATGGAAAGTCTTCTCCCCATATGCATTTATACGCCATTTTAATATTTAATATATATATATATATACATATTTTAAAAAAGGCACAATACAAATATATTCCGACGTACCACCGACACGTCACATATATTATAAACGTACATTAACGTCACACCATTATATACAACTCATATTTATGAGTATATTCAGGTCTTAAATCATACGATATAAGTCATGGTGACGTAAAAATTATAACGACATGTCGCAAGGTCATAATCTGAAAATTTTCGTATCGGGTGAATACCAAAAACTTCACCGACATATCACATACTTGCCATATAAATATGGACAGCCCGTATACTTCACAAAAAGCTAAAAATTTTGTGGCTCACATGTTACAAACAACCATTAATCCATTCGATGTTGGCACACACAAATCACCCACAATTTCAGCTAAATTTGTGGAGATTTCAAATTCCAATCCATTTTGGGCACATGGACGTTTTTCTCTAGCCACATGAGATGAATATACACTTTATTATATGTATATTATGTGTGACGTAATATATATTACATGTGCAAGAAGTTTGAAATTAATCGGAGAAGTATTGCGTAATCGACGAAAGTCGAAAATTCGGTTTTCTACCAACATACAACATGGGACGTTTTTTTGGCATAGTGTAGCATGTATCTAGATATTTTTTACCCATTCAAGACATGTTAAAGTGTTCTTGAAAGTTCAAAATAGGGCTGATTATTATTTACCATATATGTGTAAATATTGTGCATTATTTGACAAAGCTTACTAAAATGAAATTTCAACACATGTACAGCTCATTCTACACGCCTATTAGATCTTGTTGGAGTCTAGGTGGAGCTTATATGGATTTCAATTGGTGGAGAATATGACACACAAGATTGGTGACATAGAAGAGGGCACCACACAAGGAAAGTATTCAAAAGAGACACATGATGAAAGTTTCAGCACATGCTCTTAAGAGTGTATTTTCATCACCTTAATGGCATCAATTTCTCTCCCAAAATTCAAGGGATTGAAATGTGATGTTATGGTAATTGTTTGAATTGAGTTTGAGCACATGTTTTTTGAGAGATTTTTTTGTAGAATTTACAGCTCACTAAAGGGTGCCAAGGTGGACCGATCAACAAGTGACAAGTAATGAAGGTTAAAATCATCCTTCAAATCAATTGAACCAAGTAGGCAAGATTGTGTCATCTTCTACACAAAAAAATCTTCCAAGGACATTAAAGACAATTCTGAAGAAGGAAGAAAACCCTAAGCAGGGTGGCCAAGAAGAAATAAAAAGGGGAGATAGTGCAAGACAAGGCCAAGCTACAATTCACATCCTCTCAAGTGCAAAAAGCTATACTACTCTCTTTTTCTCCCTTTCTTTCTTCTTCTTCTTAGTCTCAAGCCTGTTGTTCATATATTCTACATATTGTATAGGCTTTGAATATACCACACATACACGTTGATTGTGAAAGGTTGATCAAACCTTCATTCGATCGGTGGTGGCATCCGTGATTCATTTGCTCGATTGTATTGATTGTGAAAAGGTGGAGTTAGTGTTTAACTCCAGTCATCCTTGTGTTAAGGTGTTTATTGTTTTTAGTGATAACCGAGGAAGATGCTCTCGAAGACTGGAGTAGGTTTTTTTAACCAAACCAGTATAAAATTCTTGGTGTTCTTACTTTCGCACTTTACTTTCAGTTTCTAGTTTTCTGCATTAACTTCATTACAATGGTAAAAATAGCAAATGATTTTCAACAAACATAAAATTTTTCAGAAACATAGCCGCACATCCTAATTTTCAGTTGGCGCAAGTTTCACCCCATTTGGATAAGTATATGTCAATCAAATGTTAATAGTTCTGAGACTGGTACAATCTGATTTTTAGATTTGCAAAGGTTGAGAACATCAATGTGGTTGGCATACTTCCCAAAAACAATTTCAAAAACTGTTTAAACCCACTAAACTAAACATCTTGAGGGTTTTTCATAAAAGTTTCAGACCATTTAGAGTTACCAATTAACAATAATAAAAAATCCAATTATGGGTATAGTTTTTGGCAGATTTGCGCAATCTGAACAAAAACATATTTTCAAGGGGTTAGACTTGATGTTTAAATTTGAGATTTTCGTGGGTTAGTAATAACATCTGAGAGTCCAACTTTGACAAATTTCATAATTTTTAGAGGTCTATAACTAGGTCATTTAAATAATTCAAATCAGGGTCTGAAAATAGAAACTGTTTTCAGAAGTGAGTAATTTGGGCCAAAAACTTTTAAAAACAAAATTTTCCGCACTCACTATTAAACTCCCCTTCTAGTGGTGCTATACATGTCCTACATTCATATTGCATTGCATTGCACGAACCTCAGCTCGTAGAAGGATTGTGTGTTATAAGTAGAGACCAGGTTATGGCACATAATGGTATGCTATAGTTTGGTAAGATTATCAGTATAGAGTTTTATACGACAGGTATGATATTTGAATTAAAACCTTACACTTGTGGGTTTAAGGTCTTATTTATTGTTCTGATATGTTTCAGTAGAATGAAGCGATACTTGCTGGGTAAATTCATCACTCACACTTTATCTATCTTTTTTCAGAGCCTTAAGAACCAGTGATAGAGTATGTTAAGGATGAGCCGTAGGTGCCCTACCCCTGAGAAACGCTGGTGACTAGGATTTTCTATTCTGTTTCTATATTAAGGACTATGTGGAATAGTTTGGGACTCTGGTTTTATGGTTGTAATATGTGAGAAGCTATGGACGATGCATGTTTAATGTTTTAATTCTGTCGTTTATTACCACTGTTTGATGTTTTCCATCAGTAGTCCATGGAGTAATCATGGAATAGTACTGGTATCGCATCGATGCCTTGTACTTTCCTTAGCAAAGTATGGTCGGTGCACAGTATGTGGGTGTAGCCCGGGTACGGGGTGCTACAGCAAAACTGTCAATTTACATAACACATGATATGCCCATTGTATTGTTAAGACAATTTAGAAGCTGAGTGTTATACGACCTTGGAACTATTCAGCATTTCATACACATATTGTCATCATGATTTTCAAAGCAATCAAGTTTGATTTACGAACATATTTACGAAATGATTATCGTAAAAATGTTTTAATGTTTTTCAGTATTAAAGAATCCTACCGCGAGACGAATGATTCCATACGACTTATGCATGATGGCTGAGTGTAACATCTTGTTAGGGACAAGGTTATCTGCCTTTCTGTATATGCATGTTCTGTTGCCTGAGTGTCACACTTTGTCCGAGGCAAGGGATCTCTACCTTTCTGTTACGTCTACAACGTTATGTACGGTGAGTTGCCTAATGTCTGGTCCAGGGGGAGGATATCAGGGGCATAAGATGTTATGATTGAATGTAACACCACGTCCGGTACTCGGGATCTCAGTCATAACGCGTTACCATTAGTCCTAGGTACATATGATGTAACATCGTGGCTGGACCATCGAGATTCATAGACGGTACTGAAGGCTACTCGGGGAATCATTCAGTTGTCGTGGTACTATTCTTATGTTATGAAAAGTGCTATAGCCAACTCATGTTTCTGTCATGTTTATGAACACACGAAATGATACGGTTTCTGAAAGTTTTACAATGCATGCATCACGAACATTCCCCATGAGATCTTAGTGCCCTTAAGCCATGACTTTCTTTATATGCTGCCAAGTATGACCAAGCAAGTATATGAAACTGAACCTAAAAGATTGTACGCAAGCATAACACATATTATATGCTAAAGTAAAGATGATAAAATGATGTGTTTGCTTGATTTACGGCATTTTTCCTAGATCTATTTCTTTGAAAGTTATTTTTCTCACATCTGTCCGGTTTACTATACTAGTCATCTATGTTGACTCCTTATGTGTCAGTTCCATGCATTTTTTCGTATGTTATCTATTTTGGGTATCACTGCATTATCTCCCATGTATGATCTAATTGACGAATTTGGGCAGAAATACTTGCTGAGAGATTTGTTATGGCTCACCCCTTTATTTTACCATGCAAACCACAGAACCCTGAGCCGGAGTTCATAAAGGATGAGCTCTGCGACTAGGTTCATAGAGCTGATTAGTAGACTGCAGGGGCAGCTTTTGTATTTTGATATTCAGGTCGTATTTATGATATTTTGTACTGGTGATGTATCTGTGACACTACTTCGGATGTAGAAGTTTGTACTTATGTCGATGCTTCATTTATGTCTATTTTATGATGCCTCCGCTATTCGATACATGTTTATGACGATGTACATAAAGATGTTATCGACGCCTTGTACTTTTCGTAGCAGAGTACGGTGGGTGCACCATGCCGAGACCTTAGTCCCAGGTGGGGCACTACAAAATAAGTATAAGTCATTAAACGTTCATGGTTCTGAGAATAGTGCAATCGGATTCTCAGATCCGAACATCAATGTGGTTAACATACTTACCAATAGAATTTTGAAAAACTATTTCAAACCATTAAAGTACACATCCTAAGGGTCATATCATAAAATGTTCAGGTCATTTAGAGTTGTTGTTTAATGGGAATAAATTTTTTATTTTGAAGTACAGTTTCTGATATATTGACACAATCTGTACAAAAACGGTTTTTCAAGGGTTATGTTTAAAATTTTAATCTAAAATTTTTGTGACGCATTAATAACCTCTGAGAGCACATTTTCATCAAATTTCACAATTTTTGGAGGTCTACAACTTGGTCAACTAGTTAATCCAAATTAGGATCTTAAAACAGAATCTGTTTTCAGAAGTAAGTTATTGGGTTTAAAAAGTTTTCAAAAACCAATTTTTCTGCACTCATGATTCAACCCCCCTTCTAGTGGTGCTATACAGGTCCGACAATGCATACTTATCAATTTCGAGCAACGAAATCATAACAAACATGTATGTAATCTTAAGGTCACATATTCACCAATAACAATTTATTTTGTCATATGTTGAAGAGAGTTTTCAAAAATACGTTGACATCGATCGATCCATGTCTCAATTTTAGAGACTGATACGTACATTGATCGATCGATGTACCTCCAGTTGGGAGATCGATGTCTCACAGTGAGGTTATGTTTTTTTAATCTTTGACATCTATCGATCGATGTAAAGGCTGATGTACATAGATCGATCGATGTATCTCAAGTTGAGAGATCGATGTCTCACAGTAAGGTTTTGGTTTATTTTGTCCAACATTGATCGATCGATGTTAGGGGATGATGTACGTCGATCAATCCATGTGTCTCAAACTGAGAGATCGATATCACTTTTTCATTGGTTTCAACTTTTTTGACATTTTTGTAACATAATTCGGTGTTTTTAGTATAAAATCATGCTTTTGAAAATTATTCAGACAACATTCTCAACAGTGTGTATGTGTCTATTTGTATAAAACCTTTAGATCCATTGTGTTTTAGACTAAAAATAAGAAGCATATTTTCTATCAAAATTAACGGAAATGATACTTTTAATCCAAAAATACTGAGGTATAAAAGATCGAACAGATTAAAATAGAGGGGCTGCTATGTAGCGCCCTGACCGAAACTAGGATTCTGATCTAGTTCAATCGTCGTACTCTACTACAAGAAGTACAAGGCGCCGATACATACATGCGCATGTCGACATAAATCATGAATCGATATAGCGGAAGCAACATAAAGATAAACATACGACATGCATAAACGTACAGATCGTCATAATTCGGTACAAATCATAATATCCGAAATCTCAAAATAATAAAAGTACATCAAGATCCAAATCATCTAACATATCCCAACAGGCAAGTCCTGGCATACTCCTCACTCACGGATAATCTACTCGAGGACCGTCCTCAATATATCTGGTATCAGAAATCCTGTCCTCTGCAAATGATTAACGCAAGTATGAACGATAAACATAATCGGCTAGCAAGTAGTCCTACTAGATACGTCATGTGGATCATACACGGGGAGACGAGGTGATAAAATAAACAAGCAGGAATTAAGAACATAATATGACATGTCTCCATTTTAAACAAGTAAAGTGACATAACATAAATACAAACAAGCAACACGTAATACATATGAACTTAACATCATAACATAACGAACATTATTCTTCTATCTAAGTCCATAAAACATCACATACATGTCCATACCAAATTTATAAAACATCACATACATATGAAATGGCCAAATTTGTAGAGGATGAAAACCAAAATGTAACAAGGCAAAAACACCACCTAAGATAGTTTATATTTCTTTCATTTATCCATTTCAATGATTGTACACTGACTCTCTATTTTAGTGTCCAAAACTGTGGCTCCTTTAAGGTGAGAAGGAGAAGGTTTTCTTCAAACCAAGTGAAGAAATCTTCACTTTCATACTAAGGTTAAGTGATAAAGGCACGTACTCTTCCTAGATCCTTCATGGATTTTCAAAGATCTAAGTATTTATGTTCATACAAAGTTGGATCATTCATGATATATGTTCAAGGTTTTCGTATCAAGAATATGTAAAAGGCCATGTTCATAAGGGATGAAAATATGATTATATATATATATATATGTATGTATGTATGTATATATATATTTCGGCCAAAATGAGGTTTTATACTATGTATTATATGATGTTATTGAAAGCCATTATAATGATGGA
Organism: Eustoma russellianum; assembly: GCA_036186865.1. Classification (NCBI taxonomy): domain Eukaryota; kingdom Viridiplantae; phylum Streptophyta; class Magnoliopsida; order Gentianales; family Gentianaceae; genus Eustoma; species Eustoma russellianum. The sequence continues at coordinate 9,996,452 of AP025042.1, forward strand.
AAATAATATACATAAAGTTGGAATAAATATTAATATATATATATATACATATATATATATGTATTTTTTTAAATATCGCCTTCATTCAAAATATATTTTTTTTTATGAAAGACGGGCGGTACCGTCCAGTTATTTTATTAATATATGTTGCCCTCACTTGTGGCGGAGGAATACCGTGGTTACAATCATTGCACTAAGCTACTGAGGGAGATTCTCCCATATTGAAAAGAGAAACAATAAAGTAATGAGTAAGCAGGAAAACTGCATATAGCCATGAAATAACATCCAATCTAAATAAGAAAAAATCATAAAAAGAATCTGATATCGCCATGTGATGTCTCCGTATTACTGAAATGTTGATGTGGATGACCAAGATTGCAGTGTAATGTGGATTAGTATCTGTCCACAAGCTCAGGTGCTCCCACCAACGCCAGATGACCATGGTTTGCATTCCCAAATGAAATAAGAAATCATCAAAAGAATATCGATCAATCAGAATGTAAATGGAAATAAATAATTCCAGGACATACCAACGTTGCCCGTATCCATTCGAAATACGGGCAACTTAGAGAGCTTAAACACCAGTTGTGTAAGGCGCTGTCCAAAGCTACTGCCCGCAAGGTTCATCGTATGCTCCGCATTGGCATGAAAATGTAGCATGTTAAACATAGCAATTGTGTGAAGGACTATAGCAGCAAAAAAAAGAATTAATGAAACAAATACATACCGACGTTGCCTATGGCGTGATAGGACATAGGCAACCCTGGGCAAAGCGCTCCAACCCATTGGGAGACATTATGAGGCAAACCTTAAGTTTGGCACAGTAGCATCCATCCTTAGCGCCCCTCGAACCTCACAGGGCAATTCAGCCATTGCTGTGAAGAGGTTAACTCCCACCGAATTATGTCCATGTGATGCTAATGTGTGCGCCACAGTATTTGCCTCGCGATAACAATGCTAGAGAGAAGAACCATTCAGATGCATAAATTGCAACGTGCGGCCTAACGCTGCAGCATACGAACCCGTGAATCGATGTGGATTGAGTAAATGCTGAACGAGTACTTTACAATCCGTTTCTAATATCAGAGCATCATGATGACGTGCATAGAATATTAAAGCAAGCTGCAATGCCATTAGCTCAGCTTGCAAAGGAGGGGACGCAGGCATCCTAAAGCAAATAGCTGAGATCAATGTACCGGCATGATTGCGTAATATTGCTCCACCAGCAGCAGAGACATTATTAACTGCTGCATCAATATTCAATTTTAACTTCCCTGTTTGCGGAGTTGCCCATCTTATAATCTGTGGTCTCCTATGTCGGATAGCAGGAGAGAAAGAAAGAGAGATCAAATGTGGCACACGATCTGAAAATTTGTGATTGACTGTGGACCCACACCATGTATACACATGTGCTCGTAACCGCTTAAACAACCTTGAGGACAAGAAGAGTTCATCGCCAAATCGACTTCTTGCATATTCTTTCCATGTGACCCAGACCATGAATGACGGCACAATGGCTCTCAGCTGACCTAACATTGTTTGTTGAGAAGAAGATCTCCACCACAGCATCAAATACTGACCTAGCGATATTGTATTTGGCAAAGGACCCGAAAATATTATTGATAACTCCTGCCATATGGGCTTAATTAAATGGCACTGCAGAAAGATGTGATCCACATTATCAGAAGAACGTTTGCAAAAGATGCATTGTGTGGGGAAGATGTGCTGCCAACGACGAAGTTATCAGACAAAGGCAATGCATGCCTCTATAATCTCCATAAAAATAATCTTCCGCCCAAAGGCAATGTCGGCCACCAAATAAATTTTGAAAGGGAGCATGATTCAGCTGCAAATAATATAGTGTAGATGGACTTAAGGGAGAACTGTCCCATACTATCCGGCGTCCAGATGCGCCCTTCTGATGTCACTTGTACGTACTCCATCATCAAAGAATTAATACGACATGTTCGTTTCCAAATTGGAGAATCATAAATCTGAGCAGAGATCCTTTGACCATATTTAACTCTACTGTACTCAGCCCACAATGAATTGGAATGATAGTAACTCCACCATAAACGACCATCATATGCGGTTTGCAATTTATGTAAATTGCGAATGTCCAAACCCCCATATTCTTTGGGGCGACAAATAAATTCCCATGTGTGCCAATGATGTCGTCCCTGCCACAAAAAGTTCTCCATTTTCCTGCTTATTGCAGTGAGCACACTTTTTGGCAATGTAGAACTTGACATAAGATGTGCAGGCACTGTGCATATCACATGTCGTAGCAATATAACCCTACCAGCCATGCTAAGTAACTTGGATGACCACGAATTCAAATAAGCATCTATATGTGAGAGTAGAGTAGAACAATATGCTGCTCGATTGATACCTTTATATAAATAGGATCCCAAGTACTTTATAGGGAGCTGCGTTAGACGCATCCCTAATGCCTGCGAGACCGAGGATGCAGAAAGAGAAGCCCCAAGAACAACTTGATTCTTATGAAAATTAACTAACTGCCCTGATGCTCTCTGATATGATTCCAAAAATTGACGAAACCTGTGTAAATTGCGTGATTCACCATTTAGAAAAACAAGTAGATCATCTGCAAATCCCAAGTGTGAAATGCGAGGGGTACGACCAGTGTTGAATCCCCTTATCTTTCCTTCTGCCATAAGTGCATTAATCCCTCTAGAGAAGTCTTCGGATGCAAGGATGAAAAGGATAGGAGAGAGAGGATCACCCTGCTTAACTCCACGTCAAATAGAGCAACGCGTAGCGGATAGGTTATTAATTAAAATCCTCACCAGACGTTGATTGAAGCCCATCTTTGTCAAGAGTCCAGATAAGTACTTCCAACTCACCCTATCAAATGCCTTTGCCATATCCAGCTTGACGAGAACATGTCCCCCGTGTGTATTTTTATCTAGGATATGGACCATTTCATGTGCCAGTAAAACCTGTTCTGTTATATCTCTGCCCTTCATAAATCCTGCTTGGTTTGCCGAAATAAGTTTTGGTAAGACGGTGGAGAACCTAGATGCCATGATCCGCGTGATCACTGGATTGGCAACCTTTGGAATCAAAATTATTAGGGCCGCTGCAAGACTCGCAGGCAGGCGAACTCCAATAAAAAATTCCTGCACTGCTTTATGTACATCAGTAGAAATGAGTGCCCAAAAATGTCAATAAAAAGAACCTGAAAACCCATCTGGACCAGCAGCGCTTGAAGGGCTAAGATCCCAGACAGCGTCCTTAACTTCATCTATCGTTGGAAGGTGCATCAAATAATTATTTTCATCTCCAGTTAATAGTGATGGAACATACTGCAAAATATCATCATATCCATCCGTGGCCTCCGATGCAAATAAACGCTGGAAGTACTGGACAGCTTCATATTCCAGTCCACTTTGACTATCAATTTCAGTCCCATCTTCCTTGACTATGCGGATTATTTTTTGTCTCCGTCTTCGTTCCTTGACAAACTGATGGAAGTATTTCGTATTAGCATCACCTTCCCGCATCCATTTAATGTTTGCTTTTTGTTTCCAATAAAGTAATGCTCTGGACTGTGCTAATTGCAGTCTAGCTAGGGCCGAATGATAATTCTGGCATGTTGTATCCGATGGAGACACATCAAACAATGTTTCACATCTCGTAACTTCCTCTTCCGAATATTGCACCGCATCAAAAATATTTCAAAATACTTCCTTATTCCAGCGGGCAATACATTTTATCAACTGCTTTAACTTATCATAAAATCCTCGCATACCACCAATAGTAGGAAAAGACTGCCAATGATGAGTGACATAAGAATGGAAATCCGGATTTGTTGCCCACGCCTCCAAGTAACGAAATGCTAATGCTGTTGTGGATGACATGGCCCGACATTCTAGATATAAAGGAGAGTGGTCTGATGATGCACGATTAAGATGTTGATAGCTAACAGTATCAAACAAATCAAAGAATGCCGAAGTGCATAAGTATCGATCAAGACGCCTACTGACCCACCCTAACCCCCTTCCATCGGACCATGTAAACAGTGAGCCTTGAAACTCAATAGATTATAGGGAGGATTGTGCGACCACCTCATTAAAATCCTGCAGCGTTCTTAAAGAAGGTCTAGCTCGGCCACTATGTTCATGTAAGGATAAAAAAGTGTTGAAATCTCCCCGAATGATCCATGGTATATCCATGAGCGCATGAAATGATGTTGAGTCATCCCACAATGGCCGACGTGCCGATACCGTATGCAAAGCATAAACCATTGTAAACCAAAATGAATCTCCTGTTGGAGTCCATGTAAACTGCATGGAATGATTCTGAATGCCTTGTCGCTGATTCTGCAGCCTCACAATTGAATGATTCCAAAAAAACCCATATTTTATTATCCGATACAGATTCTGCATGAGAAAACCCTAGTTGTAGTCGATAAGAAAGCAATTCAGATGACCGTAACTTTGGCTCTATTACAACCAAAATATGAAAGCTATAGCGACGATTTAATGTAATTAATCTAGCAATCGACGTTCGTATACCACACACATTCCATGTAAGAACTCTCATTGATTAGATAAGATATCGAAAGACTTTGAGAGTGCTGCACGAGACCTTGTTAGAGGAGGTGACAGTGGATCATAATCTCTGGCACGTCTCCGTAGAAGCCTAGGTGGCACTTGAAAATCTGTGGGCTGCGCATGCTGTAATGGCGAGGATGGTTGCACTGGAGAGTTTTCGCTAACTTGCTTACGAGCTTCATCAACTACCACAGATTCAACCATATCGCAAACATACTTCATAAAACCTTCTTGTGTAGAAACATCATGTAAAAGACATTGTTGGATCCCTGCTTCATCATCCGAAATTGACACATACTGAGGCATGGCAGACAAATCACCAAGAATACTGTCGTCAACGCTCTTTAACCGAGAAATATCCTGTGCATTAGAGATGTGATCTCTAGTGAACAAATCCGGTGATAAAACCGGTGATCTAGTCCGTGTGATCTGAGAATCCAAGACTGTATCTACCGGAGCATTATTAGTCGGCTGGGTCTGTGTCTTCTTAGGTGTCCAACGTGTGTCTGATTTCTTTGCTATTCGCTGCACAACCTGGGGAATGTTCGGAGGAGGATCCGAAGGCGGCTCTCCTCCACACTCATCTTTTGTATGTCCAAGACGGGAGCATAAGCCACAATATTTTGGTAGGTCATCATACACAACTGACTGTGAGATACACCGCTTCGATAGTTGTATATAGACCAGTTCTGGTAAATCTTTAGAGACATCGATCTCTACACATAATCTTGCTACGGATGGTCGCAGTTGTTGTGAAGTAGCATTATCCATCTTCATAAGAGTACCAACCATCTTTCCTATCTGGAAAAGAGCATCCTTTTGATGAAAGTGCAGTGGTAAACCTGGGAACGATAGCCACACTGGAACAATAGGAACATCAATCTGCGGATCAAAGTCTGGGGTCCATTTTGTCACGCGCATATATTTTCCAGCAATTGTCCAGCTGCGGCGCACAAAACATCGGAGATAGTCTTGTTCATGGGTGAAGTGCATTACGATGTGTTTGGAATCTAACAAAGCCACGCGTACTGCACTATGAAATCCAATCCGATCAATATTGGATCGAATGGTTGCCAAAGGAGGCCGTCCATACCAAAACGATCCAACCAACGTAAATCTGTAGGGTTCTGATAATACCGCAACCTCTTCATCCGTGAATGAGATCATTGGATTTCCCTTGTAGCGCTGGATGTGTTTATCGGCAATCTGGGGTGCGGCATCACGTGCGAAAAGTGATGCGAAAGATGGCTGCTTTCCAGCCGGCACCGATGGCGTTTGAATAGTGTCCACCATATTTGCGATCAATGCGTAAAACTGACGAAAAGAAAAATGAAAGGATTGCAATGAGAAAAGAATGAGGAAGGAAGAATTCCGGATACAGGGAATGACCGCCGATCATGACCGCTGCCATGATTCGCCAGAGCACACCGCCGCCGCCATCTTCTTATATGGGGGTGTGTGTATATATATATATATCATATATATATATATATCATATATATATATACACATATATAAGTACAAGAGGGGCAAAGAAAGAATTTAAATGATATGTGTACGTATGTATATATATATATATATATATATATATATATATCAGTCAACTAATAATCAGGGGATGAAAAAATTAATAAATATTTTGACATGTTATTATTATAAGGGTGTTATACAAAAAGGAAAATGTATGTACATATATATATGGATATGAAGGTTCGCCGCTGAATATGGCTCCGACGATTTCGGACCTCTGAAGCACGCCACCGGCCCTGCGGCTCTGCCGCCGCCGTTGCCCTCCATTGCAACATTTTTCCTTTCTTCCACCGTTTCTGATCACGCCCACCTTTTTACTACTGTTTTTTTCCTTCAAAGCATCGATCTTTTCGACGACCTACGATGGCTTCGACACCACCGCCCTCCTTTGCTGCTGTGGTGGCTGGCGAAACATCCTCTCAATGCATTACTATATCGCCGAAAACAGTATCGCGATACAAGGGCATCCCAATGATTTCATTTCTTGATTCGGAAATTGATGCTCTTGCTGCGCCTTTCAAACATTCATTAGTGGGCACTTTCTGGAATGGCCGACCTCCATTGAAGGTGATCCGTGAGGTATTTGAAAAGATCAGATTTCATCATGATTTGCGCATCACACTTATAGATCAAACGCATATCCTTTTGAATTTCCGAAATGAATCCGATAATTTACGATGCTTTTATCGCCGTTCATGGCACATATCGGGTTGTCACATGCGTATTACAAAAGGGACTATTGATTTTGATCCTACTGCTGATGTACCAATAGTCCCAGTTTGGATTGCATTTCCCGGCTTACCGATTCATCTTCATCACCGAGACTCGTTGTTTGAAATTGTTCGCACAATAGGCACACCGATCAAGCTTGATGTTGTGACGGCGGATGAATTAAGGCCGTCCGTCGCACGCGTATGTGTGGAACTGGATATCTCTCAAGAGTTGCCTAAGAAAATATATTTGCAGGCAAAAAATCAAATAATCTTACAATCTGTGGTTTATGAAGATTTGCCTCAGTTTTGCATCTCATGCAGGAGGCTTGGCCGTGCAGCTTCAGACTGTCGTCCCAGAGAGAAGGCCACTATACCGCCTCCACCGCCACCGCCACCACCTCGTCCGCGGCTGGACCTCGATTAAACGGAAGGAAGGCAACACAGTCGCATCTAATGCACCTTTGCATAACACTTCCGATGATACCCCAACCCAGCCGACGGATAATCCAGTACACGATGCTCCAGTTATCCACCCGCCGTCACATATGGGGGATGATCAGCCGCCGACTGATGACCATACAGCACCCCCGAATACTGAACATGATGATCTTGGTCATTGTTCTGACAATGAGTTGCTAGAGCATGATCAGCAAACGGAGGTAGCTACTGTCTCTGCAGAAGTGGTCAGACGTAGCCTGCGGGATTCTACTGCTAATGCAGAGTTCATTCCCGTTGTTCCTCACAGAAAGCGTCGTACAAGAAAGGATCTCCCACCTTTACCGCCCTCCACGATCTTAACTCGTAGTGCGTCGCATACCATCCAGGGAAGTGATACCACTCTGTCTTAATGAATATATTATTCTGGAATATACGAGGCATGCGTGCCTCTCTGCCTAGATTACATAACTTGATACATGAACATCATTTAAAAATTGTTGCAGTGATTGAACCGAAGCACTCACCATCTCACATAGATAGTTTCGCTATGGATATTGGCTTTTCGAATTATTTCTTTTCTCAATCAGAACGTATTTGGTTATTTTGGCGTGACATGGATTGTCATTTGGTTGGTTCGCAGGATCAAAGTCAGGTGGTTCACTTTACTTTTTTATTTCGAAAGCTTCTGCAGCACTTTGTCTTATTGGTGGTCTATGGCAATCATACTTTATCCCAGCGTCGCACCCTATGGCATTCGCTATCTACTTTCTCTGAATCAAATGACCTGCCATGGATTATTGGCGGCGATTTTAATACTTTTCGATCTCTGGAGGATCATGCAGGCCGTTCTCAGCCGTCTATCTCATCCCTGCAGGATTTTAATGATTGCATTGAATCGTGTTCTCTAATGTCTCCACTGTATCATGGGCCACGATATACTTGGACAGATGGTAGAGGACTTGGTAGAGTCTGGCGCAGACTTGACTGGTTATTCTTTAACTCCTCTTTTCAGGATGTTTTTGAAGATACATGTCTTTCACACCTACCTCGAGTTTCTTCAGATCATACACCACTACTATTCTCATGCCGATTGGGGAATACCGAGGGACTTAGATCTTTTCGTTTTTTAGACTCCTGGTTGCATCATCTAGACTTTCATAATTATATGCAAACTGCTTGGACATCTTATCCAACAACAGGGGGCATGTATGGCTTATATGCGAAGTTGATCCGACTGAAGAAGGATGTACAGAGATGGAATAGGGAAATCTTTGGAAATATATTTTCCAATGTTAAGAATGCGGAATCGGTTATGACACAGGCGAAGCATGCTTGGGACGCCGACTCTACAGAGGCAAACCGTGAGGTATACCATAAAGCGAAAGCAGAATATCTTCAAGCCCTATTATATGAGTTTCATTATTGGAAACAGAAGGCACGGGTTCAATGGTTACAAGATGGGGATGCCAATACCCGCTATTTTCACTCTATAGTCAAAGGTCGGCGTACTCAGCTGCGTATACAGCAAATCCATTCGTCGGACGGCAGATTATGCTCTGATATTACAGCTATTAAAGATGAAGAAGTGTCTTTTTACACCTCCTTATTTGCGCGGGAACATACACACACTTATGAGTCAGTGCTTAGCAACATACCATCAATCGTTACAGTGGAGGACAACTTGATGCTTACAAAGATGCCTATTGAAGAAGAAGTCAAGACATCAGTCTGGCATTTAGACCCCCACAGTGCAGCAGGCCCTGATGGGTTCCATGGTAACATTTATCGTTCATGCTGGTCAATTATTCATTCTGATGTGGTTAAGGCAGTTCAGGAGTTTTTCCTTGGCATCCCTCAGCCTACTGTCATGGCAAGTGCTCTTATCACATTAATCCCTAAAAAGACATCGCCAGATACATTTAGTGACTTTTGGCCAACCTGTCTCACTAATTTTCTGAGTAAGGTCTGCACGAGGATCATTTCTACCAGACTTAATACCTTGCTCCCACGGTTAATTTCGCCAGAGAAAAATGGCTTTCTTCCAGGCTCTGATATTTCCACGCAAGTACTGATGGCTAGAGAGATGATACATATGTTGGATAAAGGGGGTCCACAACTATGTTTAAAGTTAGACATGATGAAGGCTTTTGACCGTGTAAGCTAGGAATATCTCGAGAGGATACTCCGTACTTTTGGTTTCTCTGAGTTTTTCATTCGCCTCGTCTTGAATCATTTGAGTTCCACCACACTATCAGTTCTAGTTAATGGCCAGCCCACAACATCCTTTCGGCCATTCAGGGGAGTTAAGCAAGGGGATCCTTTATCCCCTCTGCTTTTTATTCTTTCATCTGAAGGCTTTAGCAGGAGGTTAAAATCATTAGTAGCATCGGGTGCTATACAACCTTTCCGTCTAGGTATCGTTCCTTTTACTATCACCCGCTTAGCCTATGCAGATGACCTTTTGGTTTTCTTGCGGGGAACTCAACGTAATCTGCAGCGATTTCATTCCTTCTTAGCACAGTATGAAAATGCCTCTGGTCAAAAAATAAACTTTCAGAAAAGCAGCTTCATTCCATCTGCTGCTATTACGCCACAGCAGAGACAAAACTACGAGTCTATTACGGGCATGAGGGGATCACAACTACCATTTAGATATCTTGGTTCCTATTTACATAAGGGGATTAACAGATCCAGATATTGTGTTTCTTTATTGCATCACATCGATGATCGTCTCCATGGTTGGCACTCTAAATTATTATCTGCTGCAGGCCGACTAGTATTGTTGCGTTCAGTTGTATCTTCTCTGCCTTTACATATTCTCACAGCAGGTGGTCTACCCAAATCAGTAATTCACATCATAAATCACAAAATGGCGAAATTTTATTGGGGCAGTAGACATCATTGGGTATCCTGGACAACTATTACAACGCCCCGGGAGGAGGGCGGATTGGGACTTCGGAATCTATGCGTGTTACAAAAGGCGTATCAGTGTCGAATTTGGTGGTCATATCATCAGCAAAAAAAAATTTTGGAGTAACTACATGTATGCTAGATATGGTCATCGCGGTGAGTATTTGCCCCGACTACCAGACTCCCCGGTGTGGAAACTCATTTGCAGGATTCACCCTATATGTTTGGCACAAACCGAAGGACAGGCGACACATTTTACATGGACTCCGACGCCAACGGGGGAATTCTCTTTGCGTAGTGCATATGACATATGTCGAGCCCCTGGTTCATCGCTTCTATTGACAAAATTTATTTGGTTTAAGCATCATTCGCCCACCTCTCAGATCTTTCAATGGCGAATTTTTCACTCGGCATTACCTTTTGAAGAATATACTTGTAAGTTTTTTGTCGCACGCCCAACCCAATGCCCGTTTTGCAAGCAGGAGTCTGCTACAGTGGATCATATATTCTTATACTGTCGGCCATTCGATCGATATGGAGTTATTTTGCCAGCGAGTTACACTGCCCTCTCCCAACATCCTTGAGGCTCCGACAATATTTACTCTCTTGGTGGTATCGTTTGAATTTTTCATCTATTCTTGGTGTTTTGCGGGTCATTGTCCCAGCAATCATCTTTTATTCGGTGTGGCGCGCCTATGCATCTCTGATATATGGTGAGCAACACAATTTTTCAGTTACATCCTTAAAGTTCACCATACAGTATGATATTTCAATGTGGTGTAAGTCAATAACGGGATCTAAATTGCTGACTGGTCCGCGCAATCTCTTTGCTTGGCTTCCTCCACTTCGGAACCCACGTCCTATTTTGGTGCGATGGAGGTTACCACCATCTGGCAGGTTTAAATTAAATACGGATGCTGTAGTTGGTAGGCACTATAGTGCGGGTGGTGCCATCTTGAGAGACCATGCTGGAGAATGTATTGGCGCAGTATCATTTAGATTACCAGCCAGTTCCCCTATTCATGTAGAGATATAGGCGGCGTTATTTGGACTATTGTATTTCCTGCCTTTATATCGGTCGATTATTCTAGAATTAGATTGTGCGATACTTGTATCACGGTTATCCCGTCCTCAGATGGTCTTCGGTAACTATCATCTCCAGTTACTCCACACGTTGGTGCGGCTAGATCGATTGGACTATCATCACATTTACAGAGAGGCGAACATGGCGGCACACTATCTTGCGCAGAATGCTATGCTCAACCCCTACACTCAAGTCTACAATTCTCGCTCTCTTCCGCAATTAGTTCGTAGTTCCATCTCATTGGATCTCTCTTCAGTACATTTGTGAATTCCTTGAGCTAGATAAGTCTTCCAAATGGATTGGCATCATCTGCAATTTCCTGCCTGTGTCCTTCGGGGTTCAGGCAGGCTTGGTATGAATTGTTACCTCTTGGTTTTCTATCTTTCTTACGGTTGGTTAATTGTTGATAACGTTGCATCCTTATGTCTTTATGTATGGCTTGGACACTTACTTCTCGCACTTGAGTGGAATCTTACGGACACGCTGCCATCACGCGGGTGAGCGGCATCGGACCGCACCTTGATGAGACGAACATTATGCCATTCTCAGGTCTTCTATATGGGTTGGCACTTTTTCATTTTTTTTGCCTGTCCTCTAGTTGGGGCAGGCGGACTTGGTATGATTTTCTTTCTGGTTGCCACTGCCCTTTACTTAGATACTAGATGTTTGCTTCACTCAGTGATTAATATCTTTTCTGCATGGTATGTCTTGCGCCTATTCTTTGCTGACCGAGTTTATGATGAATATTTGCCTGCTGGGATGAGGTACTCATACATGCACGCCCGTGGTTTTGTAATGTTACAAGTCTTCCATATGGATTGGCATTTCCTTATTACATCTGCCGGTAGCTCATTGCGTACCGGCAGTCTTGGTATGTTCTCCATTCATTTTGCCTGGATCTTTTTAGCGTGGCATCTATATTGCTTTCGCTCACTCACACTTTTCTTTTGTGCATGGACGCAACGATTCTCATTAGTCTGCTTTATCGCTGGCGGCTCGGCTCTCTCTGTCGGAACGAGGGCACACCAACTACGGACCTCTATATGGCTTACTTTCATTTTGCAACTACTGTACTCCTTTTCCCTTGTACACTATTTCATTTTTTCCTGTAGCGTCTATCAGCATTCCATCTATATAAATATGTACGTTTTTTCCTTCGCTAAGGTTTTATCCACAAGGGTGGTTTTTCTTGGCAAGGTTTTAATACGGCATGTCATATATATTTGGATGTTTGATAAGCATACACTGCTACTATCGCCATGCTTTTCCATTTGTAATAAGGTTTTCCTCCGCCATAAGTGAGGGCTATTTATAATAAAATTTCTCCTAAAAATATATATATATTCGGCCAAGAGGGTCAAAGAAGAGAAAGAATAAACTTTATGATATATTATAAATATAAAGATGTATGCCATGAAAAGACATGGTCATAATATTAAAATATTGAATAAGAAATATAATATATGAAAAAGAGAAATTAAGGACATATATATATATATTTAAATAAAGCCACTTTTATTATGATTATTCAGCCTCACTTTTGGCGGAGGAATACCATATTACATCAAGTACATCATATGAAAAAAGATAATGAAGCGAGCTAATGATCTTCAACCTCCAATCATATATGATATGCCGCATTAAAATCTTACCAGGTAAAACCACCATTGTGGATAAAATCTTGGCCAAGAAAAAACCGTACATATTTATATAATTGGAATGTAGAATAAATACATCTGAAAATATAGCATAATATAGTCGCTGGAGTTGCAAAACTGTTATCGCACGCCGAAATGATTTGCCTCGTCGATGTTGGATGGAGAGTAGCGTTGGGAACAAAACTTGTGCACTACAAAATGACCTGCTGGAGAACCAACGATCTTTATTGAAAAGTGGTGGTGTCGCCTTCTTGGTGGCCTTTGGGATTTTCCTCAAGATGTACAATTGATACAATATGCAAATGATTAGGATAGGATATAAACAACATAATGTAAAAAGAAATATACTAGCATTCGTACCCATGTTGCCTACGCTTATGAAGAACACAGACAACATCAATGTAATCCAGCCAGCCATCCAGATTCCCCGAAACCAAGCGCTCTCAGTAATGTCCAAAAGTATGTACTCCATTGACTCAGAGAATAATATATCGCGTGTAGAATGTGCAGCAAACAAAATATTGATCAATAGTAACGCAAAAGGATGAAGACAACCAAAGGAGTTTAATGCAAGAATAGGGTTAACTAGTACGCACCCATGTTGTCTGTGCCAGCCAGTGATACAGACAACAATATGAAATATACGCTGCCCTCAAGTAGGTATCTTTGGCGCCTCCCATAATGAGAAAACATGATGCCAATAGGGCGCATCATCACCCAACAAGTAATAACTAGTACATGTTGTGGACACAAATACGTTAACCAAACACCAATAACGATATTTAGACAAAAGAAGCAAAATAAGCATAAAATCATACCAATGTTGCCTATGCCAATTTGTGACATAGACAACCAAGAGATGTGTTCGCCAATCCATTGGAAGACTTGAAACTTTAGAAGCGGATGTTCGGAACCGAAACATCCAAGTGAATGGCCCCATGCAAGTCACTTGGGAGAGCATGCAGCGTCGAGTATATTGTCATCCCAATTGAGCGATAGCCTTATCGAGAGAGAGTATGGGCTGCAGTGTTGGATTCGCGAGGACAATAAGAGATTGAATATGCACTCAGCCGCAGAAAATGCAGTGTGCGCCTTATGTCTTCTGCAAATAAACCCGTATATTTGTTCGGAGATGAAAGACACTTAAGCAAATCACGATAATCTGTCTCAATCAATAACTGGTCATATCGCGCAGCATAATAAATTAAGGCATATTGTAAGGCCATAAGTTCAGCCTGCAGAGGAGACGAAGGGGGCAAGATGAAACAAATAGCTGAGACCAATTCTCCATGATTATTGCACAGTACCGCTGCTGCTGCTGCGGCACATCGGCCCACCGCGGCATTCACATTCAACTTTAACTTTTCTGAAGGGGATAATTCCCATCGTACAATTTTATGCCGGCGTAGTCGTAATGATGGCGAGAAAAATCTTGTTACCAAGTGTGGTATATTCTGCGAGAACTTGCTCCCTTGTGTCGAAGCGCACCATATGTAAATATGATCTCGAACACGTTCAAAAAGTCTCCTATAAGAGAAGTAATTCTCTCCAAAACGAATGCTCGTATACTCTTTCTAAATAACCCATACAACCAATTAAGGTACTACTACCCGTAGCGGACCTAGCATATGGCTTTTTGAGGACTTGCGCCACCAGTGCAAAAGATAGTTAAGAATGTTCATGTCGCCAGGCAGAGGTCCTGAAAATAAAATAGAGATTTCCCGCCACAATGGTTGTATTAATGGGCAATGAAGAAAAATATGATCTTTGAAATCTGAATGAACCCGAAAAAAAGCGCATTGTGTAGGGAGAATGGCCTGCCATGTACATATATTATCAGGCATCGGCAAAGATTTCATCCAAAGCTTCCAAATAAAGGCGTTGCATGCATTAGGATATCCCGACCACCAAATAAAGCGAGTATATTCCAAGCTCGAAATATCTAAGGCAAGCAGCTTATAAACCGATTTTAAGGAGAATTGGCCCTTAGCATCGGCTATCCAATGAATTCCGCTTGGAGTTTGTTGCACGTGAGAAGCCATATAATCATGTATGCGACAAATACGTTTCCAAGTAGTTGAGTCATAAATGTGCGAGTATATCGTATCTCGATGACCATACTTTCGCCGAGTGTAAATAGCCCACAGCGTTTGAGAATGATGAAATTTCCACCAAATCTGAAAATCATATGATTTCTGAATTAAATGAAGATTTCGAATTCCCAAACCGTCATCTTCTGCAGGACGGCAGATCATGTCCCAACTTTGGCAATGATGGCGTCCATTCCACAAAATGTTTGCCATTTTCTGATTGAGTGATGTTATAACACTTGCAGGCAGTCTTGAGCTGGCTATTATATGTGATGGCATGGAGCATAAAACGTGGCCTAATCAATGTCAGTCGGCCTGCCATAGACAGTAGTTTGGAAGACCAAGAATGCAGCTTAGCATCAAAATGCGCTAGCAGTGAAACACAATACGCTGCTTGGTTTTTAAATTTATGTAAATATGATCCAAGCTATTTGATGGACAAAGTATCTAGGCGCATGCCTAATACCTGAGAGGTGCGAGATGGCGAGACTCCTGCTCCCACTATGGCTTGACTTTTGTGAAGGTTCACTAATTGTCCTGAAGCTTGCAGATATGACTACAGAAAGAGCCAAAATCTCCGTAAGTTTCGAACTGACCCGTTGAGGAAAACAACAAGATCATCAGCAAAGCCCAAGTGAGATACTTGTGGGACTCGACCTGCCTGAAAACCAATTAGATATCCAGATGAAAGCAACGAGTTTAATCCACGCGAAAAACCTTCGGATGCCAAAATAAATAGCAGAGGAGATAATGGATCACCCTGTTTTACACCTCGAGAAACTGAAAAGTATCCAGTTGGCTTTCCATTTATTAAAATCGAGCAACGTGAAGAAGCCAAATTATTCATGAGTATACGGACCAATCTTGGATGAAATCCCATCTTATGTAAAAGCTGTTGCAGATGAGACCAATATACCCTGTCAAAAGCCTTTGCCATATCTAACTTGATTAGAACATGGCCACCACGCACCGACCGGTCTAAAACATGGACCATTTCCTGTGCTAAAAGAATTTGCTCCGTAATATTCCTATCTTTCATGAAACCCGCCTGTTCTTGTGATATCAATTTCGATAACAATACAAATAAACGCGTTGCAATCAACCGGGTTATTACCTTCGCTATAAAATTAGTGAGGCAAATAGGACGAAAATCAGCAAATGTACTTGGATTGGCGACTTTAGGAACGAGAGTTATAAGCGTCGATGCTAGCTGGCTTGGAGAACGAATACCTAAGAAGAATTCCTGGACCGCTTTGTGAACATCCATATGAATAATCTGCCAAAAAAGTCAATAAAATGATCCCGAAAAACCATCTGGACTAGCCACACTGGTCAGACTTAAATCCCATACTGCCTGCTTAACCTCTTGCAACTCTGGCATGGCTAATAACATGTCATTATCCACATCAGATACTAAGGCAGGGATATACTGCAGAATAGAGTGATACTGAGAAGTAGTGCCTGCTTTAAACAATGTCTCATAGTAATGAACAACTTCAAGCTCAATATCATGGGAGTTATTACATTCCACTCCATCCTCGCGTAATATGCGTGTAATAGCTTGTCGTCGCGGTGCTCTTTAACAGTTTGATGGAAGAATTTTATATTAGAATCTCCATCCCTATTCCACTTTACATTTTCCTTCTGCTTCATAAACAATAAAGCACGTGACTGTGCCATACGTAATTGTGCAACACTCCTATGGTACACCATATGGGTTTCTTCCATGGGGTTGGAATCATAAGCCCGTTCACAACGGGCAGAGACGGCCTCTGCCTCAACAATAGCATCAAATATATTCCCAAAAACTTCTTTGTTCCAAATGCGTAACTGCTGTTTAAGTTGTCTCAATTTACTGTAGAGTCCCCACATACCGCCTACCGTTGGAAACGATTGCCATTGATGAACAACAAAGTTATAAAAATCAGGATGTGTCGCCCAAACATCTAAATATCTGAAGGCTGCAGCAGACGAGGTAGTATCCGAACGACAATCCAGATAAATGGGTGAATGATCGGAGGTGGCACAATTCAAATGTTGACGCTGCACCGTCGAAAATATATCCAAAAAACTTGATGAACATAAATAACGATCCAATCGCCTCCAAACACGGCCTAGCCCTCGTCCATCACACCAAGTATAAATGGATCCCTGAGTGTTAACCGACTGAAGAGAGGTCTCCGAAATAAAATTATTAAAATCTTGCAAAGAACAAAGAGCGGGAGATGATCCGCCCTTGTGTTCATCAAGCGTCAGAAATGTGTCAAAATCCCCACCCAAGTGCCATGGAAGATCAACGTCTCACAGAAAGCACTAAGATCCGCCCACAATGGGCGTCGAGCTACCACCGTGTGTAAGCCACAAACAAAGATACACCAAAAGGAATTACCTGTGGGCAGCCAACAAAAACGAATAGAATGATTTTGTACGTCAGGACGATCCCCATCCATCCGAAGAAATGAATCTCTCCAAAATATCCAAATACTGTCATTATTAACTGACTCCGCTTGTGGAAACCAAAGTTTAAAGCAAAGAGGATGGCCTAACCTTAGGCTCAATAATGACAAGAATATGCAATTTATATCGATGTACCAACAATCTTAGCCGATCCAAGGATGTGCGAATTCCTCGAACATTTCAGATTAAAAACTTCATTGGGATGATAGAATATCAAAAGAATTTGAGAGAGCTGCCCTTGAACGAGTAAATGGCGGGGATGAGGGCTCATTTTGTCGATGATGCCTTCGCAAGAGCTTTGGTGGCGCTTGAAAGTGAGCATTGTCTCCAGATAACGTGGGTGTGACTGGGGGATCATTAGTTTCTGAATCATTCTGTTGCTCTGCTAGTTCCGCGACAGAGGCATGGTCACAAAACTCTTCTGCAGGAGACGAAGATTGCACCACCATATGAGTTGGTAATTCAGATGGTAATTCAGGTTCCACTTCACCATCTGAATGGGAAATAGTATGTAAGCTTGATGGTAAAATCTGGATTAGAGTATCATAAATACTTTTGAGACGAGAAACATCTTGGATGGTAGAAATGTTATCCATTTTATTCATATCCGGAGAGAGTAATGACATAGACGGAATCGCAGCCGCTGAAAAATCTGCGCCAACAGCTGCTGTACTTTCATTCGAGTGTTCCGGTTGGGATCACACGAGGTAAGAAATGAGGTAAAAAATGAGGCCTCCAATCACGCGCTGACACGTGTACAAAAGTGGAAGAAGTTTAAATTTTTTTTTGTTTTTAAAAAATAGTTACTTGTACACGTGGCAGCGCGTGATTGGAGGCCTCATTTTTTACCTCATTTCTTACCTCCTGTGATCCCAACCGCGAGTGTTCTTCCTCAGCTTACTGAGACATGGCTGCATCTCAGGCGCAGCCTTTTTAGGTGTCCAACACTGGCGGTTTATCCTTGGCCACTATTTTGGATACTGTAGGTTTTTGTATTGGATTTTTCATAACAGTTTCGCCTTTTTCCTCCTGTCTGCAAGTGATTGATTTATGGCCAAGTCTGGAACATGTAGTACAATACATGGGTAGATCTTCGTTGATCACAGTTTGTGAAATATATCGATGAGAAGCCTGTATAAATACACGGAAGGGTAGTTCTTGTGATACATCAATTTCAATACATATCCGAGCGACTGAAGGACGATTATGCTCTATGGTTGCATTATCAAGTTTTTTTGGCACGCCCAACATACGTCCAATTTAAAATAGCGTCTCACGTTGATGAAAATGAATTGGTAATCCCGGAAAAGAAACTCATACAGGGACAATTGGAACATCAACTGTTGGATCATAATCAGGTGTCCATTTAGTAACACGCATGTATTTTACCTGATATAGTCCAACTCTGCCTAGCGAAACATCGTAGATAGTCTTGCTCCTGCGCAAATGTTAATGAAATATGATTAGAATCTAAAAGACCAGTGCGTACCGTGTCAGTGAAGCCAATGCGCTCAATTGCGGCATGAATTGTAGCAAGTGGAGGTCACCCATACCAAAAGGTTCCAACCAATGAAAATCGATATGGGACGGCTAATGCCATGATCTCTTCATCCGAGAATGCAATCATTGGACTGCCCTTATATTTTGAATCTCTTTCAGTGACAATGTCGGAGTGGGTGATGATTGAATAACGAAGCATAAGATCGAGTCTTCATAGTCGTCTCCGCTGGTTGTGATGGCAGAACAACGTCTGAATTCATTATAGAGATCGCAACGGGATCCAAAAAAAATATAAAATTGCAGATGGAATAAATAAAAGATTGGTGAAATAGAGAGAAATGCAAATGATAAAGAAGAAAGGCCGCCGCCATTGATCGCATGCGCCTTCGGTAGAATTCGCCATTTTTTCCCTTATGTTCATGACATATTTTTTTTAAGCAAAAATTTTATTCATAGATAAACCTCACTTGTAAAGAGGAAAACATAGTACAAAACAGAAAGTCTGTATAAGAGGAAAACGAATACAAATAGCCAATGATTTTTAGTCTCCAGTCATATATGACATGCCGCATTAAAACCTTGCCAGGTAAAACCACCCTTGTGGATAAAACCCTAGCGAAGGAAAAAGCGTACATATTTATACGACTGGAGTTAGAATTTAAAACACTGTACATTTGAGCAGAGCACAAAAGATGTGAAAAAAGTAGCCGCCGTGCTGTTAGCGCTGAAGAATCTGCATTCGCTGAGGCCTTGTGACCATGATGCGCTGGAAATATCTTAGCCACCGCCCGCGTAGACACCATTGCAGTGAAATGCCTAAGACATGCACAAAGACAGAAAACGATCGCATCATAACCGATAATCAAGCATAGCACAATATGTAAAACCAATAGGTAACCAGTCATACCGAACTTGCATGGACCCATAGGATACAGGCAGGAAAAGTAAATATGTGCCAATCCATATGGAAGACGTGAATATATCAGGGAACACGCAAATGGACTGAAGAGAGATCTAATGATATAGAACTGCAAACTAATGGCGGAAGAGAGCGAGAACTGTAGACTTGAGTGCGTGGGTTTAACAAGGCATTCTGTGCAAGATAGTGGGCCGCCATATTTGCCTCTCCGTAAATGTGGTGAAAGTCCAAACGATGTAGATGCACTAGCATATGCAATAGCCGGAGATAGTAGTTCCCCTGAATCTGCTGGGGCCGAGACAAACGAGATATGAGCAGTGCACAATCTGATTCTAGAATAATCGAGCGATATAGCGGAAGAAAATATAAAAGTCCAAAAATCGCTGCCTGTATCTCCGCATTCAAAGGCGAACTTGGAGGTAAACGAAAAGAAACTGTGCCCACACACGAACCAGCATGATCTCTCAATATAGCACCTCCTGCTGCATAGTGTCTACCAACTGCCGCATTTGTATTTAATTTGAATCGTCCTGAAGGTGGTAGCCGTCAGCGCACCACAAGAGGGTGTTGTACCCGAAGTGGAGGAAGCCAAGGAATGGGCTGCCGAGGGCCAGTCATTAATTTGGATCCTGCTTTGGATTTACACCATATAGTAATATCATATTGTATGGAGGCCCGTAGTGATGGCAATGTAAAAGTGCGTTGCTCACCATAAACTAATGAGGCATAGGAACGCCACACATTATACAAAATGATTGCTGGGATAATAATGCGCAAGATCCCAAGGAAAGATGAAGAATTAGAATGATACCACCAAGAAAGTAAGTACTGGCGAAGGTGTAGTGATGTCGGGATGGGGCAATGTAATTCACCGGCAAAAAAACTCCATAACGTACGTATACCTGAACAGTATAAGAATATATGGTCCACCGTGGCCGATGCCTGCTTACAAAAAGGACATTGTGTTGGGCATGTTGTGTAATACTTACTAGTGTAATCTTCAAACGGCAACGCTGAATGAAATATCCGCCATAGAAAGATCTGAATGATGGGCGAATGATGCTTGAACCAAATAAACTTCGTCGAAAGGAGCATCGGGCTGAATGAACGGCAGATGTCAAATGCGCTGCGCAAGGAGAACTCCCTTGTCGCCATAGGAGTCCAAGTGAGATGAGCCCCTTGACCTTCCGCCTGAGCAAGGCAGGTAGGATGAATTCTACAAATCATCTTCCAAACAGGTGAATCAAGCAAACGAGGTTGATAATCTCCACGATGACCATACTTGCCATACATATATTTGCTCCATAATGTAGTTTGTTGCTGATACGACCACCAAATACGACATTGATAAGCTTGCTATAGTGTGCAAAGGTTGCGAAGCCCCAGTCCGCCCTCTTCCCGAGGCGTAGTAATAGTAGCCCATGAAACCCAATGATGCTTACGGCCCCAATAAAAAACTACCATTTTCCGATTGATAATGTTGATCACCGATTTGGGCAAGCCTCCAGCAGCAAGAATATGCAAAGGTAGAGACGATACCACCGAATGAAGCAAAACAAGCCGACCTGCTGAAGACTATAATCTTGAATGCCAACCTTGAAGTCTGTCGTCTATATGTTGTAATAATGATACACAATATCTCGACCGGTTGATGTCTTTATGTAAATAAGACCCAAGGTATCGAAATGGTAGACTGGAACAACGCATTCCCATGATAGTCTCGAAGGACCGTCGCTGATGAGGAGTAACCGCTGCCGATGGAATAAAGTTACTTTTCTAAAAATTTATCTTTTGACCAGTGGCAGTTTCATATTGCGCTAAGAAGGCATGAAAGGGATGAAGATTACGTTGAGTGCCGCGTAAGAATACTAGGAGATCGTCTGCATATGCTAAATGTGTGATAGAAAAAGGAACCCGTCCCAGTCGGAATGGCTGCAATGATCCAGATGCAACTAATGACTTTAATCCCCTGCTAAAACCTTCAGACAAAATAATGAAAAGTAAGGGGGACAATGGATCTCCTTGTTTAACCCCTCTGTATGGCCGAAAGGAAGCTGTGGGTTGCCTATTAACCAAAACAGATAGTGTGGTGGCACGTAAATGATTCAGTATAATGCGAATGAAAAATGCAGAGAAACCAAAAGTGCACAATATCCCCTCGAGATATTCCCAGCTGACTCTGTCGAAAGCCTTCATCATGTCTAGTTTCAAACATAGCTGAGGACCACCTTTATCCAACATATGTATCATCTCTCGAGCCAAGAGAACTTGCATTGAAATATCCGAACTTGGTAGAAACCCTGTTTATTCTGGCGATATTATTTTGGGAAGTAAAGTATTCAACCTAGTAGCAATAATTCTTGTACAGACTTTGCTCAAAAAATTAGTGAGGCAGATGGGGCGAAAATCACTAAATGTGACAGGAGATGGCTTTTTAGGGATCAACGTGATAAGTGCACTAGCCATTACAGAAGGATGAGGGATTCCAAGAAAAAATTCATGCACTGCTTTTACCACATCAATATGAATAATCGACCAACAAGAACGATAAAAGTTACCGTTGAAACCATCAGGTCCTGCCGCACTTTGGGGTCTAAATGCTAGACTGCTGTCTTAACTTCGTCCTCCATCGGCAGTTGAGTAAGCATCAAACTGTCATCTTTCGTGATCAAATGTGGAATATGACTGAGCAAGGCGTCATAATTATGTGTGGGCTCTTGAGCAAATAATGATGTATAAAGTGCCACGGCTTCGTCCTTGATTGCTGCAGGAGTGTTGCATAACGTGCCTGCAGATGTGCGGATTTGGCGTATGCAAAGTTGCAAACGTCTCCCTTTTACAATGGAACGGAAATAGCGTGTGTTTGCATCTCCGTCTTTTAATCATCTAATGCGCTCCTTCTGTTTCCAAAAATGGAATTCGTAAGAGGAAGCTTGTAGATATTCCGCTTTAGCCCTATGATAGTCTTCACGGTTCGCATCTGTAGGGTCGGCGTCCCAAGCATGTTCAGCGATGGCAACAACAGATTCAGCTTGCTTAACATTTGAGAATATATTACCGAAAATTTCCTTATTCCACCTTTGTATGTCACGCTTCAGCCAAAACAATTTAGAATAAAATCCATGCATACCTCCTGTCGTTGGATAAGATGTTCAAGCATGGCGCATATAAGTATTAAAATCTAGATGAAGCAACCAAGAGTCTAAAAAATGGAAAGATCGGCGTCCCTCTGGGTTATTCAGTCGTGACACAAATAATAATGGGGTGTGATCCGAAGAAATGCGGGAGAGATGCGAAAGGTGTGTGTCATCAAAAACATCTTGAAAGGAGGAATTGAGAAATAACCAATCCAATCTCCGACGTACTCGCCCAAGTCCTCTACCATCTGTCCAAGTAAATCTCGGCCCATGAAATGTGGGGCCGTTAGGGAGCATGATTCAACACAGTCATTAAAGTCTTGCAATGATGAAAGCGATGGCTGGGATCGGCCTTCATGATCCTCCAGAGAGCGAAAAGTATTAAAATCACCTCCAACCACCCATGGTAAATCATTTGATTCTGAAAAAGTATACAATGAGTGCCATAAGGGGCAACGTAAAGATGATGTATGGTTGTCGTATACCACTGATAGCACAAAAGTTAGTTGAAGTTGGCAAAATAGGAAAGTAAAATGAATGACCTGATTTTGATCTTGCGCTACAACAAAATGATAATATGAGTCACGCCAAAAAAGCCAAATACGTTCCGAATGAGAAGAGTAATGATGCGAAAAGCCAAGATCGAACGCAAAACGAGCAATATGTGATGGCGAATGCTTTGGTTCTATCAGAGCTAGCATATTTAAATGATGATCATGTATTAAATTATGCAGTCTACGAAAAGAGGCATGCTTGTCTCGTATATTCCATATTAATATATTCATTGAGAAAGAGTAGTATCACTTCCCTGGATTGCATGAGAAGCACTACGAGTAAGGATACTGGAGGGTGGTAATGGTGGGAGATCCTTTCTTGCACGACGTTTTTGACGAGGAACAACTGGAATAAACTCTGCTGTTTCGGTTGGATATTGAAGTCACGACAACAAAATATCTTCATCCGGCGATGTAAGGATTAACTGCATCCATTGGACCACATCGTCCGGAACTATTGTTACCTCCGCATGCTCAACATGTGTGGGCAGCTCATTGTCGGAGCAATGTCCGAGGTCACCATGATCGGAGACATCTTGCAAGGGTTCAGCTGTATCGCAAGCAGCAGTTAAATCATCTATTTCAACTGAGGGAGGGATGGTAGAGGGAGCATCATGTGATGGGATGGCAGCCGGTTGTTCCTGATGATCCATTGAATCATCATCCAAAGGAGGGTTGGCTGAGGTTGAATTGTTAGTTCTCCGGTTAACTGGCGTCCATCTTTGTGTCCGCGGCCGGGGTGGCAGAGGTGGGGTGGAGGCGGCACAGTGGATTTCTCTTTTTGAGGGCAAGCAGACGCTACATGACCCAATCTTCTACATGACGTGCAAAACTGAGGCAAATCTTCATAAACCACTTACTGCAAGATCATTCTATTTTTTGCCTGCAAATAAATCTTCTGAGGCAACTCCTAGGAAATGTCCACTTTTAAGCATACCTGTGCGACTGACGGTCGTAACCCTTCCGCCGTTGCTACATCAAGTTTTATCGGAGAGCCTATCGTACGTACAATTTTGAACAACGCCTTTTGGCGATGAAGGTGGATCGGTAAGCCTGGAAATGCGATCCAAACTGGGACGATGGGAACATCAACAGTTGGATCAAAACCAACTGTCCACTTCGTGATACGCATGTGACAACCGGATATGTGCCATGAACGATGATAAAAACATCTCAAGTAATTCGCTTCATTGCGGAAATTCAGTAGAATGTGCGTTTGATCTATTAGTGTGATGCGAAGATCATGATGAAATCTGATTTTCTCGAACACCTCTCGTATAACCTTCAATGGAGGACGGCCGTACCAGAAAGTGCCTACTAGGGAATATCTGAATGGTGCAGCAAGGGCATCAATTTCTGAATCAAGGAAGGAGATCATCAGGATGCCCTTATACCGTGATACAATCTTTGGCGAGATATTAATCTTCTGTGGAGACGTCTGGCCAGTAACAACCGCCGCAAAGGAAGGCGGCGATGCAGAAGACATTGCGGTGAAACAATAAGAAAACAATATAAAAACGGAAAATGAGAGCTTTAATTACCAAAACAATATGAAAAGGGAAGCTTGTATCAGAATTGCGTTGTGAACGAGATTTTGAGAGTAGTACGCAGCGGCAGCGGCTAGTGCTGCAGAATCGGCGACGATCGCCAGAGCAGTGCGGCGGCCATCCTTATATATCTATTATATATATATATATATATATAGACACACACACACATATATATACATATTTCGGCCAAAGCACCTTCTTGGCATATAAATATATATATATATATACACGGTTTATATATATTTTGGGACAAGGAATAAATAACTTTGAACATATTTATGGACATAAGGAGGCATAAAATAAAGTATGATAGCAAAAACGGTTACTTTATGAATATTATGCAAAATATGGAAGTGTATAGGAATGTATATCAAATTAGAGTTTTGACCCCCTTTATACTATTTATCAGATGGATATTTTAAGAATAGGTGAACAGATGAATTTATACCAAAATAGGGCTTTTTAGCCGAATTCTTGAGGAAGCAAAAGAAGATGGAAATTTCATGGTTTAAGTTATAGATTAAGTGGATATGTAGTGAACATTAAGGATATGGTAGTATGAGAATTATTGGAGTATTCACACATGTTATATGGAATAGAAATGGAGGCATTTACATACATGTTCCATGACACAAAATGTTTTCCATAGTTCATGGCCTCGGTGTTCTTTTACTGTGTACAGTCAGTTTATAACATCTGTTTGATTTTTACTGTGTATGGACAGTTCATGGTCTTGGTGTCATTTTACTGTGTACAGATAATTTATGACATTTGTTTGATGTTTACTGTGTACGAACAGTTTATGACATCTGTTTGATTTTTACTATGTACGGATAGTTCATGGCATCTGTCATACCCCGTGTTTCCTGAGCCTGGCATAAAATAACTAAAACCAACCAAAAATATAATTTGAATAATTATATATGTTTATAACGCTTAGTTAAATGAATTATAGGTGGAAAAATAATTAAAACTTTGAAAATAAGAAAATTAGGCCTAAAAACCAAAATTGCCCCTTCACAGTTAAAAATCTGAAGGAGCTATAAAATCACGTATAACTCCCCTAGAAAGTTGATTTCTGCACCCCCAGCAGTTACCGAAGTTTACTTTCAGAGACTGGAGAGGAAGGAGAAGGGAAAGGAAGAAGCAAGAAGAAACCGCAGCAAAACCTAGGTTCAATCTGTGCTAGAATTCAATCAAACCTTCGTAAGACCATCTTGATTCAAAGGCAAGTGACCTTTCTATACACTTTATGCTATTTGATTTAAAAGGCCCTACTTTCCTATAAAGAGAAAAAATTGAATCAGACATTTGTAATTTTTGTCTGTTTATGTTAATTTCTTTATTCTGCGCATCAATCGTGGTTTGATGATGTGAAGTCATGAATGTTTGAGCCAATTTCTAAGAATACTTATGATTTTCTTGATTTATGATGATCATGCCTCAAAGGTGTCATTTTTTATGTAATTCATTGCCCAGTGATCATTTATTATGCTTACTATTTGGTGCCTTAGATGATTTGAGTTGACTTGAGGAAGGTTTAAAGGGTCTAAGATGATTTGTTGCAGTTTCACTTGAGGTTTGAGGGTTCTGCTGATATGCCCGAAGGTGTGAATGGTAGGAGGCCTAGGGTTGAAGCCATTTGAGGTATCCAAGGTTCAATGTGGTGCCATGTGTGCATATGTAGGTTGATTTTAGATTTTAGAAATTGATTTTAGGTGTTCTCTAGGTTTGGAATGAAGTGGTTTGAAAGTTGGGTCACAAATGAGGTAAAACATGGTGAAAAGTTGCAGAAACATAGACTTGGATCGATCAGTTGAGGACTTCGATCGATCCAAGTGGTCCTGGCAGGAGTTCTAAACTCGCTGGAAGATATAGATCGATCAACAGGGGGACATCGATCGATCGATGTCTAGGAAGATGGACATAGATCGATCAGAAGGGCACATCGATTTCGATCGATCGATAGGGCCAGTCTGTAGCGCCCCAGCCCGATACCGTTATCGGAACCAGTGCACCCGCCGTAGCCTACTATGAGAACTACGAAGCGTCAAGCAGATCAAGCATACATTCTTCATAATGTAAGTTAAAACCAGCGGAAACGTCATAAAATCTAAACCTTCGTTGTCAATATTACAACCAGAAAACTGCAGCGGAAATAAAACTGTTTGTTCATCTAGCCGACATAAGTTTTAGAACAACATAATAACAATGAGTTTCAAACTCAAACAAAATAGTCCAACATCTATCTATTCCCTTGTCCATCATCCCACTGAGCTCACTCGCCGTCGTCTTCGATAAATATCAACTCATAATCAGGCTCACCTGAAAAGGAGACAGAATGATTGTTCTTAGCGAAAACTTCGCCAGCAAGTAACCCGTCTATACACCCTACGGAATCACACACGTCGAGTCACCAGTGTATAAAACATTGCCCAAAAATAAGGTGCTCGGGTTAACAAATAGCATCTTAATAAGAATTATTCAAAACAGATAAAGCACATATGTGAACACAGTTACGAGAACCAACATGTATTAAAACAACGAATCACATAAGCAAGTCATAGACTAACCACGTTTCTTGCATGTCAAGTCTTATGCTTCGTGTATCATGATGCATGTACTTCTTTAAAATCACACACAACACCCATGCATATTCCTTCTTTCATAAACATGTCATGCATGTCATTTCACAAACATTTCATCACTTTACATATCATATTCTTCGCGTAGCAGAACTTTATACCCTGTGGGTGATCAGTCCACAGCCATCATAACTTTATACCCCGTGCTGAAAGGTCCACGGCCCCATTACATATATCATATATCCGTGCTGAAAGGTCCACGGCCCCATTACATATATCATATATCCGTGCTGATAGGTCCACGGCCCCATAAAATACTTCATTTTCCGTGCTGATAGGTCCACGGCCCCATAACATACTTTATACCCTGCTGTTGATTCACATATCACGCTCTTTATACCCTGCTTTCGCAGACGTGACTTTTATACCCTGTGATCAACCAGCAGCCATTTTGTCTTTCGCAAACTTTACCTTTCTTGTTCTTTTGCAAAACATATCTCAAATCAAATGCAAGTGCCTATGTCATGATGCAGGATGCACAGATAGCGTCATTTCAACATGTAACACACACACATACATCTTGTCTATCAAGGATATGGTCTTGCTCTCAAACACTCCCTAAACGTGTTTTACCAAGTCTATTTGTCTCACTTATTCACTAGAATTCAATCTTATGCTTACTTAATCAAACTTACCATCTACACCTCAAATATACCTCAAATACCCTTGCATTTTATGTTCAAAAGAAGTGTACAAAGTTACTACACTTACATAGGGCGCCTAAAGGGTCAAAAATACTTCCAGAATACTTGGAACACCACTTGAAGCGCCTAATGGTACATGAAGCGCCTCTACTAGGCGTTCGAAGTGTTCGGGGATGATTCAGGACACATTGAACACCACATGAAGCGCCTAAAGTGACTTGAAGCGCCTCATGTAGGCGTTCGAAGTGTTCTGACGGTTCTAAATTGCAGTTTTTCTGTACGGGAAAGCTCCAGGACACATGGAACGCTACATGAAGCGCCTATAGTGACATGAAGCGCCTCATGTAGGCGTTCGAAGTGTTCTGACGATGCCAAACTGCAGTTTTTCTGCAGTAACTTCCACCCAACTCCTTTCTTCTTCAACCCTTCCATATTCAACTCTTATAGATCCATCTTAACATCTAATTTCATCATACTTAACATACATCTAATCATGAATTGAAGCTTAGTTGTGCCGAACAACATCCACTCTAACTCTTCAATCATTCACCATCTTCAAAGATTGTCATCAACAACAACCAACACAACAAGCCTACAACAATGTCAACTCTCATCCCTCAATTTCCTGCACATACTCTCAACGTCAAGTGTAGACAATCAACATAAGAGTAGAGCAAGACAATAAGCAAGTCAAGATATACACTTTATGGTCATGCTTGACAACAACAAAGCACCACACAACTATTTCCAGAGATATGGCCCAAAGAACAATACTTTGCACAATTAGTAACAAGACTTACATATAACAAAGCATTTAAAATAGTCAAGACAAGAATACCAATGTGTGATTCATGTTTTCTCTTTGTAAGAACATAGGGCCTAAGTATCAAAATTTACGTAAAGCGTATAGAAAGATTACTT
Source organism: Eustoma russellianum (assembly GCA_036186865.1). Lineage (NCBI taxonomy): Eukaryota > Viridiplantae > Streptophyta > Magnoliopsida > Gentianales > Gentianaceae > Eustoma > Eustoma russellianum. Next base: position 10,025,782 of record AP025042.1, read on the forward strand.
GCCTTGATTTCTAGTTAACCTTATGGATTTACTGCAGAACCTTGATAAAGATTGATCCTAGGATGGCCTTTTCCTTCCTTTCCTTCCTCTCTTCTTCTTCTTCCTCTCCTTTTCTCCTCTCTCTTTTTTTTTCCTGCGGTTTGCCTCTCCTTTTTGATGTTAAAACCGTCCCCTAGGTTGAGATGGGGAGTTATATTAAAAGTGGTGTAACTCCCTTATCTCCTAGTAGGGACCTCTTAGGTAATTTCTCATACTTTCCTTTAATTCTACTTTTAACCCCTTTCTTTTGTTCTTCTATGTTTTGTGTAACTAAGTCACATTACCTACATAATTGATTAGGTTGCATTCAAGGTTGACCTAAGTATCGAAAGTTGCGCTTAAAAAATCACGGGGTGTAACATTCCTCCCCCCTTACAAAAAGTTTCGTCCTCGAAACTTACGTACCTTAGTCGAAGAGCTGAGGATACTTCTCCCGCATTTGTTCTTCGAGCTCCCAAGTGGCTTCCCGTTCCGTGTGATTGCTCCATTGAACCTTTACATAAGGAATCACTCGCTTCCTCAACACTTGATCCTTTCGGTCCACAATTTTCACGGGTACTTCCTCATATGTAACATCGTCCTTGAGTTCCAAAGGTTGAGCTTCAAGTACATGACTTGGATCCGCCACGTACTTTCTTAATTGTGACACGTGGAATACATTGTGAACTTGCGCCAACACCGGAGGTAATGCCAACTTATATGCCAAGGCTCCTACCTTCTCAAGTATTTCATAAGGACCAATAAAACGAGGGCTTAGCTTGCCTTTTACTCCAAACCTCATGACGCCCTTCGTAGGTGATACCTTCAAATAAACTTTTTCACCCACATCAAAGTCCAATGGTCGTCGTTTGGAATCTGCCCAACTTTTGCTGCGGTCCTGAGCCGTCTTGAGTCTTTCCCGGATGACTTTCACCTTCTCTAATGTTTTCTCTAATAGCTCAGGCCCAGTGATGGTCCTCACGCCCACTTCGTCCCAATAAATCGGAGACCTACATTTCCTTCCATACAAAGCCTCAAAAGGAGCCATATCAATTGCGTTGTGGTAACTATTGTTATAAGAAAACTCCATCAGCTTTACCATTCCATCCCAACTCCCTTTGAAATCCAGCACGCAAGCTCGTAGCATATCTTCCAAGGTTTGAATTGTCCGCTCGGACTGTCCATCAGTTTGGGGATGATATGCCGTACTCAACCTTAATTCTGTACCTATGGCTTCTTGAAATGCTGTCCAAAACTTAGATGTGAACCGTGAGTCTCGGTCGGATACTATACTTACCGGAACACCATGTAAGCTCACTATGTTCTCCATATACACATTCACTAGTTTGTCGAGAGGTGTCTCACTTGAAACGGGTAGAAAATGGGCAGACTTTGTTAAACGGTCCACGATAACCCAAATCATGTCACATCCACTTCTTGTCTTTGGTAATCCGGCTACAAAATCCATTGTGACATGTTCCCATTTCCATTCCGGAATTTCCAACGGCATCAACAATCCACCGGGCCGCTGGTGTTCCGCTTTGACTTGTTGACACACTAAACACCTCTCTATGAATTCCGCAATATGTCTTTTCATCCCGGACCACCAATAGTATCGCTTGAGATCTCTATACATCTTGGTGCTACCGGGATGTATCGATAACCTTGAATTACGAGCTTCTTGCAAAACTTCTTTCCTAAGTTCGTCAACATCCGGCACGCATAATCTTTCCCTAAACCATAAGCTCCCATCATCCTTAGTCCGAAATCCTTCAACTGGACTATGTTTCACCCTTTCCATTATCTCACTTAAAGCCTTATCTCTCTTCTGTGCCTCCTTTATCCGATCAATCAAACTCGGGGTGATAGTCAAGGCTGTCAAAACATTCACCGTGGATTCAATCAAATCTAAACCAAACTCCTCCATCTCTCTTTCCAGTGGTGATTGTCGTGCATGGCTGGACTTCCTACTTAAGGCGTCGGCTACCTTGTTAGCCTTTCCCGGGTGATAATGAATAGTTAGGTCGTAGTCTTTTAGCAACTCCAACCACCTCCGCTGCCTCATATTCAATTCCTTCTGTGAGAACAAATACTTTAGACTCTTATGATCCGTGAATACCGCGCACTTCTCTCCATACAAATAATGCCGCCAAATCTTCAAGGCGAACACAACCGCAGCAAGTTCAAGATCATGTGTGGGATAGTTTTGTTCATAAGGCTTTAGCTGTCTTGAGGCATACGCGATGGCTCGTTCGTTTTGCATTAAAACACAACCTACAAACAAAGTGTTAGTCTAAACTTAATGGGTATACAAGATCATAACCTTATACTATAATTTACGTACCTAATCCATTCTTTGACGCATCACTATAAATCACAAATCCATCCGTTCCAGAGGGTTGAGCTAATACTGGAGCTGTCGTTAATCTCTTTTTAAGCTCCGTGAAACTCTGCTCGCATTCCGCCGTCCACTCAAACTTGGACTTCTTTTGAGTAAGGCGACTGAGAGGTACGGCAATTCTCGAGAATCCCTCCACAAATTTTCGGTAATAACCGGCTAGACCCAAGAAACTTCGCACTTCGGTGACATTGGTAGGTCTAGGCCATTCAGTTATGGCTTCCACCTTCTTCGGGTCAACAGCAATCCCCTCTTCTGATATCACATGACCCAAGAAAGCCACACTTCTTAACCAAAACTCACACTTGCTAAACTTTTCATAAAGTTGTTTCTGCCTCAAAATGCCTAGTACGGTTCTCAAATGCTCAGTGTGAGTTTGCTCCTTCGGAGAGTACACAAGAATATCATCTATGAATACCACTACAAACTTATCCAACTGTTCTCGAAAGACGGTATTCATAAGATCCATAAAAGCCGCAGGGGCATTTGTCAATCCAAATGGCATCACTAAAAATTCATAGTGGCCATACCTTGTGCGGAAAGCTGTCTTTGCAATGTCCTCGGCCTTCACTCGCAACTGATGATATCCTGATCGAAGATCAATTTTAGAGAAAATCTTGGCGCCCTTGAGTTGATCAAACAAATCCTCAATTCGTGGAAGGGGATACTTATTCTTGATGGTAACTTTATTCAACTCTCTATAATCGATACAAAGCCTCATGCTACCATCCTTCTTCTTTACAAACAAAACAGGTGCTCCCCAAGGCGATACACTAGGGCGGATGACCTTCTTGTCCAATAACTCCTGCAGTTGCTCCTTCAACTCTCTCAGTTCTGCCGGAGCCATTCTATAAGGAGCTTTAGAAATAGGTTCTGTCCCTGGAATCAAGTTGATCTCGAACTCAACTTCCCTCGGGGGTGGTACTCCTGGTAAATCTTCCGGAAACACATCAAGGAATTCATTGACCACTGGAATTTGCTCAATAGACGGTACCTCCTGAGTAACATTCATAGCATACACTAGAAATCCCTCAGCACCTTTCCTTAATGCCTTGCGCGCTTGTGCAACCGACACGTACACCTTTTTGGGTATCTTCTTTCGTTCCGCATCTCCTTGAAATATTACCTCCTTCATCCTAGCATTCTTGATTGTCACTTGCTTCAACCGACAATCAATATTAGCGTGATTCTTGGCTAACCAGTCCATTCCTAATATGACATCAAAGTCATACATCTGAATAGGGATCAGTGTGGCAGGGAATGTTTGTCCTTCAAACTCAAGTTCACAATCCCGGTACCGATGATACGAAACCATAATTTGATCTCCGGCCGCTTGAACACGATACGGAGTTTCTAACCACTCAGGCAGACTACTCAGGTGTTTAGTGAATCTCTTTGCTACGAAGGAGTGGCTTGCGCCGCTATCAAAGAGCACGTTGGCAGGTACCTTATTTACTAAAATCGCACCTAAAGCCATATCAAGTTATACACGGAAAATTAAGCACATAATACCCAATTCATTAAATATTTAAACTTAGTTTAAATGGTACCTGCTACTACGTCGGTAGCCTCCTGCACATCCGTATCCGTCATGAGATGTACACGGGCATTTGCTCTAGGCTTCGCTCTCGGCTGCTGAGCCGCCTCTCCAGGATTATTTTTCTTCATCTCCGGGCAATCTCTAATTATATGGCCCACTTGACCACATCGAAAACATGCCCCAGCCACTTTCCTACACTCTCCAACATGGTTCTTGCCGCAATGTGGACAAACTCCTATAGCCTGCTGAGCTACTTGATTCTGGGGTGGCAGTCTCTGAAAATTCCCAACTGGCCCTCTCTTCGGAATCTTGACCCAACGTCCGGGTCTTCCACCAACTCTCACATCCTCCCTTGGTCTCTTGCCTCTATCAGACCCTCCTGCGCTAGCTGCTCTTGCCGCCACTCGGCGAAAATCACTCTCAACACGGTAACACGCATCTAGCATATCCTCATAAGTTTTCATCCCTGCATTCACTATTGCTGATTGTATCCTCGAGTCTAAACCCCTCTCAAACTTTGTCATCTTAAGACGATTATCAGACATAATCGCAGGGGCAAACTTACCTAAGGCATGAAAACGATCCGCATATTCCGACACCGTCATCCTTCCCTGCTCCAATCTGTCAAATGCTCTTATCTTGTCCAATATCGCAGTCTCCGGTACATAGTACTTAAGGAACACATCACAGAACTGAGTCCACGAGATCGGTGGGGTCATTCTTAACACCATTCCTTCCCACCATTCGCCAGCCTTGCCACTTAGAAGGGGTGTGGCCACCTCAACTTTTATCTCATTCGGAACTTGCACCAGCCGGAAACATTTCTCAACCTCAGCCAACCAATGCTGAGCCTCTTCCGGATCCGTACATCCACCGAACTCCGGCACCCTCATCTTCCTCATCTCTCCATAAAAGAACCTGATGTTATGCTGCGGCGGTGGTGGAGGCGGAGGCTGATGCTGCTGCACATACCCTTGTGCAATGACCGTCAGCGCATCAGTGAGTACTTGGGGTAAAACCACTTGTGGTGGCTGGTTCTCCTGTCCATTGCCAGAGTTGCCTGTGTTATCTCTTCTTGGAGGCATATTTCGCTGAAAGGTTAACATTTCATTAGTATTCAGTAAATACAAAGATTACTGAAAGCTCGAACGCGTGCTACTAGGTAAGGTGTGTAGTACAGCTATTAATACAAAGTTAGATAATAAGACGCGCTCGCACACACCCAACCCATATCATACTTAACCACTAAGAGATTAGTACTTATAACTAAGGATCAACCTTAAGGGAGAATCATAGCTTAAGAGTCTAAAAGATCATAAACTTAAGTTTCCGAAATAGATCTGAAGCCTGGTCTCTGATACCACCTGTAGCGCCCCAGCCCGATACCGTTATCGGAACCAGTGCACCCGCCGTAGCCTACTATGAGAACTACGAAGCGTCAAGCAGATCAAGCATACATTCTTCATAATGTAAGTTAAAACCAGCGGAAACGTCATAAAATCTAAACCTTCGTTGTCAATATTACAACCAGAAAACTGCAGCGGAAATAAAACTGTTTGTTCATCTAGCCGACATAAGTTTTAGAACAACATAATAACAATGAGTTTCAAACTCAAACAAAATAGTCCAGCATCTATCTATTCCCTTGTCCATCATCCCACTGAGCCCACTCGCCGTCGTCTTCGATAAATATCAACTCATAATCAGGCTCACCTGAAAAGGAGACAGAATGATTGTTCTTAGCGAAAACTTCGCCAGCAAGTAACCCGTCTATACACCCTACGGAATCACACACGTCGAGTCACCAGTGTATAAAACATTGCCCAAAAATAAGGTGCTCGGGTTAACAAATAGCATCTTAATAAGAATTATTCAAAACAGATAAAGCACATATGTGAACACAGTTACGAGAACCAACATGTATTAAAACAACGAATCACATAAGCAAGTCATAGACTAACCACGTTTCTTGCATGTCAAGTCTTATGCTTCGTGTATCATGATGCATGTACTTCTTTAAAATCACACACAACACCCATGCATATGCCTTCTTTCATAAACATGTCATGCATGTCATTTCACAAACATTTCATCACTTTACATATCATATTCTTCGCGTAGCAGAACTTTATACCCTGTGGGTGATCAGTCCACAGCCATCATAACTTTATACCCCGTGCTGAAAGGTCCACGGCCCCATTACATATATCATATATCCGTGCTGAAAGGTCCACGGCCCCATTACATATATCATATATCCGTGCTGATAGGTCCACGGCCCCATAAAATACTTCATTTTCCGTGCTGATAGGTCCACGGCCCCATAACATACTTTATACCCTGCTGTTGATTCACAGATCACGCTCTTTATACCCTGCTTTCGCAGACGTGACTTTTATACCCTGTGATCAACTAGCAGCCATTTTGTCTTTCGCAAACTTTACCTTTCTTGTTCTTTTGCAAAACATATCTCAAATCAAATGCAAGTGCCCATGTCATGATGCAGGATGAACAGATAGCGTCATTTCAACATGTAACACACACACATACATCTTGTCTATCAAGGATATGGTCTTGCCCTCAAACACTCCCTAAACGTGTTTTACCAAGTCTATTTGTCTCACTTATTCACTAGAATTCAATCTTATGCTTACTTAATCAAACTTACCATCTACACCTCAAATATACCTCAAATACCCTTGCATTTTATGTTCAAAAGAAGTGTACAAAGTTACTACACTTACATAGGGCGCCTAAAGGGTCAAAAATACTTCCAGAATACTTGGAACACCACTTGAAGCGCCTAATGGTACATGAAGCGCCTCTACTAGGCGTTCGAAGTGTTCGGGGATGATTCAGGACACATTGAACACCACATGAAGCGCCTAAAGTGACTTGAAGCGCCTCATGTAGGCGTTCGAAGTGTTCTGACGGTTCTAAATTGCAGTTTTTCTGTACGGGAAAGCTCCAGGACACATGGAACGCTACATGAAGCGCCTATAGTGACATGAAGCGCCTCATGTAGGCGTTCGAAGTGTTCTGACGATGCCAAACTGCAGTTTTTCTGCAGTAACTTCCACCCAACTCCTTTCTTCTTCAACCCTTCCATATTCAACTCTTATAGATCCATCTTAACATCTAATTTCATCATACTTAACATACATCTAATCATGAATTGAAGCTTAGTTGTGCCGAACAACATCCACTCTAACTCTTCAATCATTCACCATCTTCAAAGATTGTCATCAACAACAACCAACACAACAAGCCTACAACAATGTCAACTCTCATCCCTCAATTTCCTGCACATACTCTCAACGTCAAGTGTAGACAATCAACATAAGAGTAGAGCAAGACAATAAGCAAGTCAAGATATACACTTTATGGGCATGCTTGACAACAACAAAGCACCACACAACTATTTCCAGAGATATGGCCCAAAGAACAATACTTTGCACAATTAGTAACAAGACTTACATATAACAAAGCATTTAAAATAGTCAAGACAAGAATACCAATGTGTGATTCATGTTTTCTCTTTGTAAGAACATAGGGCCTAAGTATCAAAATTTACGTAAAGCGTATAGAAAGATTACTTGCCTTGATTTCTAGTTAACCTTATGGATTTACTGTAGAACCTTGATAAAGATTGATCCTAGGATGGCCTTTTCCTTCCTTTCCTTCCTCTCTTCTTCTTCTTCCTCTCCTTTTCTCCTCTCTCTTTTTTTTTTCCTGCGGTTTGCCTCTCCTTTTTGATGTTAAAACCGTCCCCTAGGTTGAGATGGGGAGTTATACTAAAAGTGGTGTAACTCCCTTATCTCCTAGTAGGGACCTCTTAGGTAATTTCTCATACTTTCCTTTAATTCTACTTTTAACCCCTTTCTTTTGTTCTTCTATGTTTTGTGTAACTAAGTCACATTACCTACATAATTGATTAGGTTGCATTCAAGGTTGACCTAAGTATTGAAAGTTGCGCTTAAAAAATCACGGGGTGTAACACAGTCCTACAGAATTTTAGCTCTCTAGAAGTCATAGATCGATCAGAAGGCCATATCGATTCTGTAGAATTTGAGCAAAATTCTTAGAAATGATAGGAAATGAATGGAAAGCAATTGAGGGGCTTGTGTGTGATGTTTGAGAACTGTGTATATGTCTAGGGAGTGTTTTTGAAGCGTGCTTGAGGTGTGTTTGGAGGTGAAGACCTTAAGGGTGAAAGAGTAAGGATAAGCGTGAACTTGAAGTGGATTTGCAAGATGAAAGTGTGTGAAATAGTGCAAGTGAGATGTGTTTGAGGTTTGTGACCATGTACTTGATATGTAAAGTGTGTGCACATGTCTAAAAGCCTGATATGTTGTGACATGAGCATTTGCACCACGACATGAGCAATTTGCATTCTGACATGAATTTTGCTTTGCGAAAAGACATGTGTGTGTAAAGAAAGACTAAATTTCTGAGAGACAAGTTTGTGGCTGTTGGTTTATAATAGGGTATAAAAGTCACGCATGCAGTGGCAGGGTATAAAAGCGTAACCTGTGAATCAACAGCATGGTATAAATTTTATGTTATGGGGCTGTGGACCTTTCAGCACGGGGTATAAAGTTTTGTTTTGTTGTGGGCGATCACCCACAGGGCATAAAGTTTTCTGCTGCGCAAAGTATCAGATAAGAAGAAGTATGAAAAGATTTGTGAAATGACATGCATGACATGTTTGCGAAAGAAGGCACACGTATATGTTTTGTTCAGTTCAGTGCATTGTTTTGAAGAAGTGTATGTATCATGTGATATGAAGCATAAGATATGACATGAAGGAAACGACATGTGTATATGATCTTTTTTACTTTGCACATTCTGTTCGATACGTGATTGTTCAATACCTGTTTTTCGTTCACGTGACTTATTCCTCTTTAATGGGCACTTATAAAATGTTATTTGCCAACCCGAACACCTTATCTTGGTATTGATTTATGTATCGGTGACTCATCGTGTGTGATCCCGTAAAGGATATCGATGGGTTACTTGCTAGCGATGTTTTCGCTAAGAATAGATACCCTATTCCTTTTCAGGTAAGCCCGAGTATAAGATGATTTTTGTAGAAGACGATGGCGAGTGGGATCTTTGGGATGCTGGTCATTGAGGAGGATAGACTTATGTTTACCTCTTTAGCTGATAGACTTTCTGTTGATGTTTTGTATCGGAGTATGTGTTAGACTTTTCCCCGTACTTGTTCCATTTCTGTTATATTTCATTTTGGTTTCAATGTTAGTTTTGAAGTTTTAAATTTGCACGACGTTTTCGCTGATTTATCATATGTCAAGGATGACATGTACGTGATCTGCTTTGACGTCTTATAGTTCTTGTAGTAGATTACGCGAGTGCACTGGTATCGATGTCTAGTTTTGGGCCAGGGCGCTTCAGGTGGTATCAGAGCCTATGTTTCAGATTTACCTCAGAAACCTAGGTCCATGATCTTTTAGCAACTTAAGATATGATTTCACCTTAAGTTTGATCCTTAGATATAAGTGTTGAATATCTAGAGTCTAATTATGATCTGGGCTGGGAGTGTGCGAGCGCATGAAAAATTTATTTTCTATATTAAATTTTAATTTCATACCCCACCCATTTTTATGCATTCGAGCTTTCAATATTATCCTGTGTTATTTAATGCTAATGAAAGTACTGACCCTTCAGAAAATGCCTCCACGAAGTGATAACAAAGGAAACTCTAGCAATGGGCAAGAGAATCAACCACAACAGATTGTGCTACCCCAGGTGCTCACGGATGCACTGACTTTAATTGCTCAGGTTATGCCCAACAGTAGCAGTCTCCGCCACTGTAGCATAATATTCTATTCTTTTATGGGGAAATGAGAAAGATCAGGGTCCCGGAGTTTGTGGGATGTACTGACCCCTAGGAGGCTCAGCATTGGTTGGTTGAGGTGGAAAACTGCTTCAGGCTGGTGCAAGCGCCTGATGAGATCAAAGTGGATGTGGCCACACCTCTTTTGTGTGGCAAGGCAGGTGAATGATAGGCTGGAATGGTACTGAGAATGACGACACCTACCTTTTCGGCACAATTCGGCGATGTGTTTGTGAATTATTATGTACTAGAGACATCAATCCTGGACAAGATAAGGGCGTTTGACAAGCTTGAGAGGGTCAGATGACAGTGTCGGAGTATGTTGATCGTTTTCATGCCTTGGGTAAGTTTGCTCTATCGATTATGTTTGATAATTGCCTGAAAATGACTAAGTTTAAGAGAGGTATGGAGTCGAGGATTCAGTCTGTAATAGTGAATGCGGGAATGCGGACATACGAAGATATACTAGACGCATGCTTTTGTGTCGAGAATGACTTCTGCAGAGTAGCAGCCACAGAAGCAAGTGCAGAGTGGTCTGACAAGGGTAAGAGGCCAAGGGAAGAGGCTAGAGTTGGCGACCGACCCAGGCGTTGGGTCATGATTCCGAAGAGAGGCCCGGTGGGAAATTTTCAGAGATCCCACCACAGAATCCAGTGGTCCAACAAGATGTGGTAGTTTGCCAACACTATAAGAAGAATCATGACAGCGAGTGTAGAAAATTGGCAGGAGCATGTTATCGATGTGCACAGGTGGGCCATCTGATTAAAGATTGCCCAGAGATGAGGAAGAATGCACAGGGAGAAGCGGCTCAACCGCCAAGGGCGAAGCCAAGAGCTAATGCATGTGTCCATGTCATGACTGACACTGACATTCAGGAAGCCACCGACATTATAGCAGTTAAAATTTAAATTAAGGTTGAATTTTGATTTGAAGCGAGCCTTTATATGTTTAACTCCTTGTGTGAAACTTGTTATGATATTAGGTGCAATTTTAGTGAATAAAATACCTGCCAATGTATTTTTCGATAGCGGCGCAAGCCACTCTTTGGTGGCAAAGAGATACACTAAGCACCTTTGTGGTTTACCGGAGTGGTTAGAGACTCCATACCGTGTTCAAGCGGTTGGAGATCAAGTTATGATTTCACATCATCAGTATAAGGATTGTGAGTTACAGTTTGGAGAGCAAATGTTCTCCGCCACACTAATTCCTATTCAGATGTACGATTTTGACGTCATATTGGGGATGGACTGATTATATAATGCCAACATCGACTGTCGACTTAAGCATGTGACAGTTAAGGACTCAGAGATGAAAGATGTAACCTTCCAAGGAGATGGGAGGCTGAAGGGAGTTCCTAAGAAGGTGTATTGACAGTTGCCCAAGCTTGGAGAGCCTTAAAGAAAGGTGCTGAGGGGTTCATGGTGTATGTGATGGATGCTACCCAGGAAATACCCTCTATTGAGCAGATTCCAATGGTTAATGAATTTCTGGATGTATTTCCAAAAGAGTTTCTAGGAGTGCCACCTCCGAGGGAAGTCGAGTTTGAGATATATTTAATTCCAGGAGCCTATTTAAAAAGCCCCTTATAGGATGGCTCAAGCAGAATTAAAAGAGCTAAAAGAACAACTTCAGAAGCTGTTGGACAAGAAATTAATCCACCCCAGTGTATCACCTTGGGGTGCTCGTCCTATTTGTGATGAAGAAGGATGGTAACATGAGGCTCTGCATCAACTATCAAAAGCTTAACAAAATTACCATCAAGAATAAATACCCACTGTAGTGAATTGAGGATCTGTTTGACCAACTCAAGGTAAGTTTGGGTTAAGCATTTTTCTTAATTAAATTTTGCTGTTCTGATTGGAGAATTTCCCACATCTGTTCAAAGTGCCATGATTTTCTCTAAGATTGACCTCCGATCAGGGTATCACCAGCTGCGGGTGAAGGCCAAAGATACTACAAAGACAGCCTTCCACATGAGTTATGGCCACTATGAGTTCCTAGTGATGCGTTGACATATGCCCCTGCAGCTTTTATAGACCTTATGAATACCGTCTTCCGAGAATAGTTAGATAAATTTTTTGTGGTATTCATCACCGATATTTTGGTGTATTCCCCTGACAAGAAGACTCGTGCTGAGCATCTGAGGATTTTTTTGGGTATTCTGAGACAGAAGCAGCTTTATGCCGAATTCGACAAATGTGAGTTCTGGTTGAGGAGTGTGACTTTCCTTGGTCACGTAATATCAGAAGAGGGGATTGCTGTCGATCCGAAAAAAGTTGAAGCTATCACAGAGTGGCTTAGACCCACGAATGTCACTGAAATGTGGAGTTTCATGGGTCTAGATGGTTATTACAGAAAGTTTGTCTAGGGATTATTGGCAATAGCAATACCCATCAGTCGTCTCACTCAAAAGAAGACCAAGTTTGAGTGGACGGCGAATGAGAGAAAAGTTTTACAGAACTCAAGAAGAGGTTAACCACATCCCCAGTATTGGCTCAACCCTCCAGTGCTGATGGGTTTGTGATCTATAGTGATGCGTCGAAGAATGGTCTATGTTGTGTTTTGATGCAACATAGGCAAGTTATTCGCACATGCCTCGAGGCAGCTAAAACCTTACGAGCGGAATTATCTGACGCATTACCTTGAGCTCGCAGCAGTAGTATTCCCCTGAAGATTTAGCAGCACTATTTACATGGAGAGAAATGTCATTTATTTACTGATCATAAGAGCTTAAAATATCTGTTCTCCCAGAAGGAGTTGAACATGAGGCAGCATAGATGGTTGGAACTGCTAAAGGATTACGACTTCACCATCCATTACCATCCAAGAAAAGCTAATAAGGTGGCTGATGTATTGAGCAAAAAATCTAGCCACGCATGACAGAAACCACTTGAGAGAGAAATAGAAGAATTTGGCATGAATTTGGTTGACTCTACTGTTAATGTTTTGGCAGTGATAACTATCACCCCGAGTTTGATTGATTGGGTGAAAGAGCTTCAGAACAATGATAAGACTTTGGGTGATATTGCTGAGAAGCTGAGGCATAGTCAGGTTGATGGATTTCAGGCTAGTGATGACGGGATCCTGTGGTTCAAAGGAAGACTGTGTCCCTGATGTGGATGAACTCAGAAAGGAAATTTTGCAAGAGCTTCACAGCTCAAAGTTATCGATACATCCCGGTAGCACCAAGATGTACAGAGATCTCAAACAGTATTATTAGTGGTCCGGATTGAAGAGGCATCTTGCGGAATTCATTGAGAGATGCCTGGTGTGTCAGCAAGTTAAGGCTGAACACCAACGGTTTGGTGGATTATTGATGCCGTTGGAGATTCCAGAGTGAAAATGGGAACATATTACGATGGGCTTCGTGGCTGGATTACCAAGGACAAGAAGCTGATATGATATGATTTGGGTTATTGTGGATCGGTTAACCAAGTCTGCACATTTTCTACCTCTCTCGAGTGAAGCATATCTCGATAGAATGGTGAATTTATATATGGAAAATATTGTCAGCTTGCACGGTGTTCAAGTGAGCATAGTGTCTAACCGAGACCCACGGTTTACTCCTAAATTCTAGACAACATTTCAGAGAGCCATGGGTATGGAGTTAAGGATGAGTATAGTCTATCACCCTCAGACAGATGGACAATCTAAGCAGACTATTTAGACCTTAGAAGACATGTTGAGGGCTTGTGCCCTAGATTTCAAAAGGAGCTGGGTAGGAATGGTGAAGTTAATAGAGTTCTCTTACAATAACAGTCACCAAGGTGTGATTGATATGGCTCCTTTTGAAACTTTATATGGATGGAAGTGTAGGTCCCTTGTTTATTTGGACGAGGTCGGTGAGAGGGCCATCACCGAACCTGAGCTGTTTGAGAAGATGTTGGAAAAGGTGAAAATCATTCGAGACAGACTCAAGACGGCCCAGGATCGCAATAAAAGTTGTGCGGATTCCAAGCGACAGCATTTGGAGTTTGATGTTAGTGAAAAGGTTTATTTAAGAGTTTCTCCTACGAAGTGCACTATGAAGTTTGGAGTGAAAGGCAAATTAAGTCCTCGATTTATCGATCCTTATGAGATATTGGAGAAGGTGGGAGTTTTGACATACAGGTTGACATTAACCCTAGCTCTAGCACAGGTTTGTAACGTCTTCCACGTCTCACAGTTGAGGAAATACATGTCGGGTTGAGCCATGTGCTTGAAGTACAACCTTTGGAGCTTAAAGGTGATGTTACCTATGAGGAGGTTCCAGTGAGGATCGTTGACCAGAAGGAACAAGTGTTAAGGAATCGAGTGATCCCCTATGTGAAGGTTTAGTGGAGCAATCACTCTAAGCGGGAAGCCACTTGGGAACTTGAAGAGCAGATACATAAGAAGTATCCTCAACTCTTCAATTAAGGTACCTAAGTTTCGAGGACGAAACTTTTTGTCAGGGGGTGGAATATCATACCTTGTGTTTCCTGAGCCTAGCATAAAATAATTAAAACTGACCAAAAATATAATTTTAATAATTATATATGTTTATGAGGCTTATATAAATGAATTGTAGGTGGAAAAATAATCAAAAAGCTGAAAATTAGGCCCAAAATACTGAAATCGTCCCTTCCTAGTTAAAAATCTGAAGGAGCTATACAATCACGTATAAACCCTCTAGAAAGTCAACTTCTGCACCCCCAGCAGTTACCAAAGTCGACTTTCAGAGACTGGAGAGAAAGGAGAAGGGAAAGTAAGAAGAAGGAAGAAACCGCAGACAAACCTAGGTCAATCCGTCCCAGAATTCAACCAAACCTTCGTAAGACCATTTAATTCAAAGGAAAGTGACCTTTCTATATGTCTTACATGTTTTGATTTAACAGGACTTACTTTCTTAAAAAAGTAAAAATTGGATCACACATATGTAATTTTGACCTGTTTATGTTAATTGCTTTATCCTGTGCATCTATCGTGGTTTTCTTGAGTAAAGTCATGAAATTTTGGGCCAATTTCTGAGAATACTTATGATTTGCTTGATTTATGATGATCATGGCTCAACGGTTTCAGTTTTGATCTAATTCATTACCCGGTGATCCTCTATTATGCTTACTATTTGGCGCCTTAGATGATTTTAGCAGATTTAAGGAAAGTTTGAAGGGTTGTAAGATGAGTTGCTGCAGTTTCACTTGAGGTTTGAAGGTTTTGTTGACATGCCCAAATGTGTGAATGGTAGGAGGCCTAGGGTTAAAGACATTTGAGGTATCTAAGGTTTAATATGGTGCCATGTGTCCATATGTAGGTTGGGTTCAGGTTTTTGGAGATTTTAGGTGTTCTCTGTGTTTGGAATGAAGTGGTTTGAAGGTTTGGTTGTAAATGAGGTAAAACATGGTGAAAAGTTGCAGAAACTGGACTTGGATCGATCAAGGGGGACTTCAATCTATCCAAGTGGTCCTGGAAAGATTTGTAAACTCTCTGGAAGACATAGATCGATCAGCAGGGGGCGATGTCCAAGAATCTGGACATAGATCGATCAGAAGGCCACATCGATCCTGCAGAATTTTAGCTTTCTGAAAGACATAGATCGATCAGAAGGCCACATCGATTGCTCTGCAGAATTTGAACATAATTCTTAGAAACGATGGGAAATGAATGGCAAGTAATTGAGGGGCTTGTGTGTGATGTTTGGGACTTGTGTATATGTCTAGGGAGTGTTTTGGAAGTGTGCTTGAGGTATGTTTGGGGGATGGAGACCTTAAGGGTGAAAGAGTAAGGCTAAACGTGAACTTGAAGTGGATTTGAGAGATGAAAGTGTGTGAAATAGTGCAAGTGATGTGTGTTTGAGGTTTGTGACCCTGTACTTCATATGTACAGTGTGTGTACATGTCTAAAAGACTGATATGATGTGATATGAGCATTTTGTACCACGGCATGAGTATTTTGTGTTCCAACATGAGTTTTGCTTTGTGTAAAGACAAGTGTGTGCAAAGGAAGACTAAAGTTCCGAGAGACAAGTTTGTGACTGCTGGTTGATCGCAGTATATAAAAGTCACGCCTACAATGGCAAGGTATAAAAGCGTGACATGTGAATCAACAGCATGGTATAAAGTTTATGTTATAGGGTCATAGACCTTTCAGCACGGGGTATAAAGTTCAGTTTTGTTGTGGGCTGATTATCCATAGGGTATAAAATTTTCTGCTACGCGAAGAATCAGATAAGAAGAAGTACGAAAAGCTTTGTGAAACGACATGCATGACATATTTGGGAAAGAAGGCATACGTATATGTTATGTTCAGTTCAGTGCATTGTTTTAAAGAAGTGCATGCATTATGTGACATGAAGCATAAGATATGACATGAAAGAAACGACATGTGCATATGATCTGTTTACTTTGTACGTTATCTTCGATACGTGATTGTTCATTATCTATTTTTCTTTTAAGTGACTTATCTTGCTTTGATGGGCACTTATAAAATGTTATTTGCTAACCTGAGCACCTTATCATGGTATTGATTAATATATCGGTGACTCGTTGTGTGTGATCCCGTAAGGGGTATATACGAGTTACTTGCTAGTGATGTTTTCGCTAAGAATAGATACCCTATTTCTTTTCGAGTGAGCCTGAGTATGAGATGATTTTTGTGGAAGACGATGGTGAGTGGGCTCATTGGGATGCTGGTCATTGAGGAGGATAGACTTATATTTACCTCTTTAGCTGATAGACTTTCTATTGATGTTTTGTATCGGAGGATGTATTCATACATGTTCCATTTCCGTTGTATTCCATTTTGGTTTCAACACGATTTTCAAGTTTTAAATTTGTACGATGTTTATGCAGATTTATCCTACATGAAGGATGACGTGTACGTGATCTGCTTTGTTGCCTTGTAATTTTTGTAGCTGACTACAGTGGGTGCACTAGAACTGATGTCCAGTTTCGGGTCGGGGCTCTTTAGCATCGATGTGATTTTACCGTGTAAATGACAGTTTATGACATCGGTTGGATTTATAGTTCGTCGTGATAAAAATTTTATGATATGGTTTTAACAGACATTGCGTTGTTGTATTATCGTACTCACATGATTGGTATAAGGACTTGATGGACTTAGATGATGAGACTCATTATGATGACATTTTAGACTTGGATTGAGAATCTAAGTATTGATCTATTTGATAGTGACATTCTCTAGAGAAATGATCGTATAGAATGTTACTTGATAGAGATATACGTGTTACATGTTTCTTTTTTTATCCTTTTGTTATGTACTTTATTTATTAAATTGGAGACACGATCTGTTACGTTCTTATTCATGCAGTATCTTCTTACCGCGTCTCCGCATACATGATCTATATAACGCATCTAGTGGGACTACTTGCTCAGAGATTATGTCTATCGCTCATACTTGCCTTATCACTTTACAGATAACAGGTACCAGTATATCGATTTGTTGATGACCGGCCAGATAGATCACCGATATCAATGAAGTATGCTGAGAGGTTATATTGAAGATGACAGCTATTGGAGTATCATGTATTCAGAAGGTTTCAGGATTGTAGTATAGTGTGATTTGTATAGAGTTGTGATGTAAAGTAATGCATGTCGATTGTGTTTTGTTTATGTTTATATTGCCTCTGCTGTATCGTACCATGATTTCGTTGACATGCACATGTATGGTATCGACGTCTTGTACTTCTCGTAGCAGAGTCGAGGGGTACATCAAGCCAAAACCCTAGTTTCAGGTAGGGCGCTACATGGCTTTTCCAAAACATGCATAACATGGCAATTTTATAAACATGAAGACATAACATTTTCATAAATGGCTATAGCACTTTTCATAAGAATAATAACGCGCGACATACCGAATGATTCCTCATATAGTAACATGTACAACATAAAATATAAGTACACGTTCTAATGGTTACATGGTATGACTAAGATCCTGTGTCCCGGACACTGTGCTACACTCGGCCATAACGATAACATATGTCCATGACACCTACCACTCCGGCCCCGATGTCATGGCGGCGCACCATAACATAACATGCATAATCATAACATAACATTTGTCCTTGGAATCAATCATCTTGTGTTTATTATTCGTTACGCATATCAACTTTTAAAACATGTGATGCAATGAAAATAATTTTTCGCAAACATTTATTTCATGGATTAAATAATTCCTGACCAAAACAGAGTAATTTGGTCAATCTAAAATTTGGTCAACATACATCCATCAATTATCTACATCCTCCATGTCATAACTTAAAAAATACCATTTTTACCCCTAACAACATACCCCTCGGCTAAGCACCATAAAACAGCCCCCTTTTTGTAATTTTTCACCCAACACCACTTTCTTAATTTGTATCTTTCACATACAACTTCATATTTCAACACTTAAGTATTTAGGACACTTATTTCCTAATTACTTTCACAAGTCACAAGAAAATCCATAACTTAATCATGACTTATATCCTACTACATGTTATACATATATATATATACATAAACATGTAATAAAATCATTTGTACCTTAAAATGGCCTCAAGGCCATGTGTTATACATATGTATACATTTATATATAATTTTTGTTACATGTCACAAATTGGTTCATTCAACTTTTGGCCTTATGGCCGGGTGTGTGTGTATGTATATATATATACATATATATTTTTAGTGAAAGACAGGCGGTACGTCTTGTGGTTTTATTAATAATCTACCCTCACTTGTGGCAGAGGAATACCATGGTTACATATGGTGTAGGAGACTCTCCTACGCAGAAGTAAATGAATTGCATAATATGTACAATAGCACATGCAAAAACAAAATGCTAGAAATTGTGGAATGTAAAAAAGAAATTGTTCTGTTAACATCAAAAGCACACCTACATCTAAAATGTAAGAATCGGTGCTGTTGGGCCGCTGTTGCCCACATACGTCGAAAATGTAATAGTTGTGTTTTTTGGCTGACGTTGATGAATTTGTGATATGTAAACGCAGTAGTCCAGCTCTACGCATTGCTGTATACCTCAAAATAAAATCGATCAGAAGTAATAGAAGCATGTAGACGAACAAAATAATATCGTAGCTCTATATCATACCCATGTTGCCTGCATTCGTTATGAATACAGGCAACTTCGGTGATGTTCAACCATAGTGGAGTCATCAAGTGCCGGCGTTCAGGAAATGGAGCCCTCGCATGCGCATAAAAAACAGCATTATCTGCACTATTTATGACGACAAAAGCGAATTTAAAGGCAAGAGAGGAAAACATACCGACGTTGCCTATATCAACTAGTGACATAGGCAACACGAGTGTAAGAATGCCAGCCTAATGGGAGACTGTCGTCAAAGACGCAAATGTGGGACGGATGTATCCAATAAGATAGCCCCCGGAGCTCGCATGGCATGCTTGAAAACGATGAATATGTGGTTGCTCCTGATGAACGCAGTCCATGGCGAGAGAGGGAATGCACCGCTACATTGGCTTCATGTGGACAATATTGCAAAGATGAAGCATTAAGACAAAGGAACTCAACAGCTCGACGAAGATCCACTAAGAAAGCGCCAGTATAACGTTTTGGATGTGACCGAAAGGATAGCAGTGAGCGAGAATCAGTCTCAACGATTAGCCTGTCATAATCTCTTGCATAGTATAATAGACTATAAATCAACGCCATAAGCTCAGCTCGTAATGGCGTTGCTGCCGGTAAAGAGAAAGCAACCCCCGAAACAAATTCGCCCAAATCATTACGTAGTATAGCTCCTGCCACTGCACACACACACATAACAAAATGATTTCATCTTTTCTGATCTTATACATACAAATTATGAACTTAACATTTAGTCCTTTTTTAAGTGAGATTGAGAGTGAGGGAGAAGTACGAAATTTCTAGGAAAGGGGCGAAGAAGGCAGTGACAGAGGCAAAGAACGCAGCCTATAAAAGGATGTATGAAAGATTAGAAACAAAAGATGGAGAGCGTGATATGTTCAAGATTGCCAAAGCTATAGATAGAAAGAGGCAAGACCTAGGAGCCGTGAAGTATATAAAAGGAGAAGATGGACATGTTTTAGTCAAAGAACAAGACATCAAGGAGCAATGGCAAACATACTTTCATGACCTTTTTAACAGCGTAAGGGTCGACCATGAAGAAAGAGAAATCATCACTATCCAAAAATGACAACATAATACCTGCGATTGTCGTAGCATCACACAAGGAGAGGTGAAGATAGCACTTATGAAGATGGGAAGAGCTAAGGCAGTTGGCTTGGATGACATACCCATTGAGGCATGGAAGTGTTTGAGAGAGGAAGGGATTCAGTGGCTAACTACTCTGTTCAACCTTATTTTCAAAACAGGAAAATGCTAGATGAGTGGAGGAGTGTAGTGGTCCCTCTATATAAGAAAAAAAGAGATGAAAAGTGTTGTACCCCACCAAAAATAGTACTGTATCCAGGGCTAGTATGAAGTGATGCAGTAGAACGATATTTCTAAAGGAGAATATTTTGAGAATTACCAATGTTTATTCAATAATTAAAGGAAAATAGAATACTACCCCAAGTATGAATTATGAATCATGTAAGATAGCTTTCCCTCCCAAGAGTACTCATAAATTTCAGCATAGAGCATTGGGGATATTAAAGTGGAATTTCTTTTACAACAAGCAATAAACCCTTTTGTTGTATTGGTGAAGGAAGCATGGAAAGTATTCTAGCATTTAGTATCCTATTAAATGAAATTTAAAAAGCAAAAAGAGGAAAAATACTCCTTTTGCCCCATTAGGCCGCCGGGTAGAGGGAGCATTAAGGAGACCACCTTTCTACTAAAAAGACTAACTACACTCCTTAATTGCTTATTAAAGCAACAATGTAAATAGTTATGCATGATGTAGTCACAATATAATGTTGTTGTAAGAATTGTAACTCACTAAAAGTTCCACTAGCAACGTGGGATGCATGGGGTTAAGGAATTAAGGACCAAATTCTACCATTTTCTTCAACTACCTAGTAGCATTTTTCATTAAACATTCTAAAAAGTGATTCAAGCATAATGGAGCTACTAAATGTGCCCTAACCACCGGAGTTAAACCACGGGTAACGCATGGTGATCCCTTAAACTACCATAGAAACTTTCTAGAAAGTAGCTTAAGAATTAAGAATGGGTATAATGATTAAAGAGTAAATGAGCTTTGGGGTAGACCTTTAACCGCTGGCTTTTCCATTGGGGTGAACCAAGAGGACTACACCACTAACCTTAGCCACTTTTAGTTTAATAATTTCCATTCTTGTGGGAAGCATGTTTACATGATATATTCATGTATATATATACGCATGCGTAGTACTGGATATATGTGTGTCATATTTATATATATATATATAGATGTCGGCCTATGATGTAGTAGTGTACTAAAGAATTTTAGTTCCATGAAAAGTGTATTTGAAAGGACAATAGTTGAAAATACACTTTAACCACACAAATATATATATATATATATATATATAAATTAAGATAGGAAAATGGGTAAGCTATGATCATGGATAAGATGTAATAGAATTGAACTCATATATGTATAAGTGCACCCACTTATACTTTCGGCCATGAGGCCTTATTGAGCAAATAGTGGTTTCAAGACCCTTCATGAAATCCTAAAAAGTAAACCATGGTTAAAGCCTTAAATGAGCTTCATAATGATATTCATGCACATGAGAGATTCCCCTTCCCTCATAATGAAACCGTCGGCTATGCCTCATCAAAATGCTTCTTTCCCCTTCTTTTAATAAGAAGCCTTTTAATACCTTCTTAACCTTATTACTACCCAAGAAGTACCAAAGAGCAAGAGATTTTCCCTACCTTTTTCCTCAAGGTATACAGCTAACATTAGCCAAGAGGTCCAAGAACCATTTTCAAATTTCAAGCCTTGGCTAGGTAAGTCACATACTAACATTTCCTAGTAAACTCCATACTTCAAAAGGTGAAGCTTATATGGTATCTTCCTTCCTTGTCAAAACCGTGACTCCCACGGTCCCTAGGTGAAGGTTTCCAAGGCACCAAGTGAGGATAGTTTCTTAGTGGGTTGAATTCCTCTCAACCCCGTTCAAAATTCGAGTGGTAAGACCATCTAGCCTCAAACTTAGTTGTATTGTGTATCTAAAGAGGTGGCTAACAAATATTCCTACACTAAAACCGTGAATGATATGAAAGGGTGGAAGGAAGCACTTCTTGTCCCAACAAGTTCAAGCAAGATCTAAGACCCAAGAAGGCAAGTACACCATAAGTATTCATGACTTGTGTGTGAAAGTATATGCTTTAATGTCTAGATGTTACTAAGTGTTAATCTTAGATTTAAAATGTTAAGCTTGAAGTATGAAACTTTCGGATTTCTTAAGAAAAGTGGCTTGCATGTTTGAGATTCGTTCAAAGGTGGGTTCTTTGTCCTTCTTGAGTATAAATATGATGCTTGTTTAAGATAAATATGGCAAAGCTCTCTTCTTTACTAGGTAAGGGGGACGGTTGATTGGCAAGTTTGGGGATAAATATTGTTCTTGTTAAAGATTGTGACTTGTGGGGAAGGAGACATATATGTTGTATGTTTTATGACTTTGGTGTAATATGTTCATGATGAAAATGAAATTTAAGCCCTTGCATGTGTATGAAACGAGTTGTTTTGGGGGTATGGTACATACACGCTAGATGTGCCAAGAATAGATTTTGTTATGAGCAAAATGGGCAAGATTAAGGTGTGTTATGTGTAACCTTCAAAAACTGTTTTTTAAGTGATTTCTAGGTGACATTTAGAATGTGTTAGAACCTTCAAAGTTTATGCTAAAAGGTGTATTTGATGATTAGTAAGCCATTCATGAAGAATAACTCAAGTTGGAACACTTTTAGTAAGGAAAAACATGGAAATTACTGGAACAGGACAGAATAATGTGACGTTTTGTATGACTTGAAAAGGGATCTTAGAAGTACTCAATCAAGCTAATTTTTGGCATGACACTAGCCCTATGTGTATAGTAAATATGAGAGTTGGAATTTTGGTAAAAGAAGTTATGGTTTGTTCTTAATGGAATTTTTAGTAAAACTGGTCAAGCTGGAATTACTGGACTGGACTGAATCTAAGTGACGTATTAGTTGACCCGAAAATGGTCCTTAGGAATATGCAAATGAGCTGATTTTTGGTAGGAGGCTAGTCCTATGTGTTTACTAAGTCTGGGAGTTGGAATTTTTGAAAAAGGACTTGCGGATTAGTCACAATTAATTCGTAGTAAAAATTGGCCACCCCAACATCAGCATGTACCTGTTTTTGGAGAAGTGAGTAAATGACCCCTTTAAAGTTATTATAATGCTTCGAAATTTTTATGATAATTACTTAGGACATAGGTGAGCCTGTCCATATAAATCAATTGGCTTAGAATTATCATTTTAAGAGGTAACTACCGAAGTTAAGTTGGTATTACTAACTGGAAAATTGGGCAGAATTACAGATTTGGTTGTGGGGCTTTATTCTTGTGGGCTTAGACTTATTTGTATGGTTTGGCCTTATGAGAAATAATTTTTGGTATGTCTGCAGTATTTTCCAGGTGTTGGCCAAGTTAAATAAGGCTTAAAGGGCCTAAAAGAAAGGTAAAAGAAGGGTACTGCACTGCTGAATTCAGCAGTACCCTGTTTGGTAAATTAATAGTTTAAGGGTCTTACATGTCTTGAAACGTTACGAAAATGTTATGGCAAGTAGAAAAGACACATAAGCATATGTATGTTAAGAAATCATGATAATGGGCCTAAAATATGAGGTTTTGAGGCCGTGCAAACGGAACGATAATTCTGGAAATTTTTCCAGCCTAAAGAATAAGATCGTACTTGTATGTATGTAACGCCTTGTGTCACGAATTGCATGGCACATGTCATACATTGCATCATCGTCACTTACATGATTTGTGAAACTGATTTTTATGATAAAGAATGATAAAAAAGCGTTTATAAAGAAAATATTCCATTTTGAAAAGAACGCTTTACATCGGCACAATATATTTCTAGCCAGCATGACCCGCTCCAGATCCGGGGTTAATTGATCTGATGATTATGACCGTTCAGGCCCAGAGAGAATAGACCTGATTATGATGATTATGACCGTACAGGCCCAGAGAGAATAGATCTGATTATGACGATTACGACCGTACAGGCCCGGAGAGAATAGACCTGATGACTATGATTGATGATGTGACCGTTTTTGGATCCAGAAATAATAGATCCGAAGGGGAGAATATGACCGCCTCAGATCCGGATAGAATAGATCTGAACACTCTCTTGTTTTTATTGACGATGATGTTTTGAAAGAAAGAAAGAAAGAACTTATCCTTATTTTTATCATGATGCATCACATGTGCATACTCATGCATGTTGCATTTAATGGTTCATCTAATATTTGGTACACTGTTACTTAGGCTAAGAAGTTATGACTTGATAGCTCCTAAATTATGATTTTTAAAAAGATATGAGCTTGTTACTTACGGATATTGGATGGAAGGTCAGGTATGTTACTAAACCAAAACTTTTAGGGTTTGAATCTTGCATGTACTTTCCATTTAATTCATGATTATTTATGGTTTACTTGCTGGTGACGTTGTGTAGCGCCCCGGCCCGATACCGTCATCAGAACCAGTGCACCCGCCGTAGTCTACTATGAGAACTATGAAGCGTCAAAGCAGATCAAGCGTACATCATTCATGACATAAGATAAATCAGCAGAAACGTCATCAAATTCAAAACTTCATCATCATTAATACAACCAGAAAGTACAATGGAAATAAAAGGGTGTTCAGACAACTGTCTAACTTATCCTCCAATACAGCATAATAAACATCAATTTTTCCAACATAAAGAAAGTAAGCAAACATATATCTACTTCCATGTCCATCATCCCACTGAGCCCACTCGCCATCGTCTTCGATAAATATCATTTCATATTTTGGCTCACCTGAAAAGGAGTAGAGTATCTGTTCTTAGTGAAATTATCGGCAGCAAGTAACCCGTCTATACACCTTACGGGATCACACACGATAAGTCACCAGTATATAGATCATTGCCCAAAATAAGGTGCTCGGGTTAGCAGTAGTATCTTTATAAAAATGCCTCAAAACAGGTAAAACACATAAATGATACACGGATACGATAATAAACATGTACTAAAACAACATATCATCATATGCAAGTCATAAGCTAGTCACATCTCTTGCACATCAATCTTATGCTTCGTGTATCATGATGCATGTACTTCTTTAAAATCACACACAACACCCATGCATATGTCTTCTTTCATAAACATGTCATGCGTGTCATTTCACAAAACATTTCATAACTCTTCTTATCATATTCTTCGCGTAGCAGAACTTTATATCCTGTGGGTGATTAGTCCACAGCAAACAGAACTTTATACCCCGTGCTGAAAGGTCCACGGCCCCATAACATATAACTTTATACCCCGTGCTGAAAGGTCCACGGCCCCATTACATACATCATATATCCGTGCTGATAGGTCCACGGCCCCATAAAATACTTTATTTTCCGTGCTGATAGGTCCACGGGCCCATAACATATTTTATACCCTGTCGTTGATCCACAGGTCATGCTTTTATACCCTGCTTTCGCAGGCGTGACTTTTATACCCTGCGATCAACCAGCAGCCATTTTGTCTTTCGAAAACTTTAAACTTCTCTTGTACACACATGTTCTTTCGCAAAGCAATTCTCAAATCAAATGCAAGTGCCCATGTCATGATGCAGGATGCACATGTAACTTCGTATCAAACATGTAACGCGCGCACACACACATCTGACAAGTATACGGTCTTGCACCTCAAACACTCCATGTTCGTATCTTTCCAAGTCCGTTCGTCTCACTAATTCACTTGGGATTCAATCTTATTCTTACTTGATCACTTACCATCTACACCTCAATTACACCTTAAATACCCTTGCATTTTATGTTCAAAGGAAGTGTATAAAGTTACTACACATACATAGAGCGCCTAAAGGGTCAAAAAGACTTCCAGTATACTTCGAACGCTACTTAGAGCGCCTAATGTGGACATGGAGCGCCTATACTAGGCGTTCGAAGTGTTTGGGGATGTGCTGTATACATCGAACGCCTACATGAAGCGCCTAATGTGACATCGAGCGCCTAATGTAGGTGTTCGAAGTGTACGGGGATGCTCTGGGACACATTGAAAACCTACATTAGGCACCTAATGTGACTTGAAGCGCCTAATGTAGGTGTTCGAAGTGTTCTGACGGTTCTAAACTGCAGTTTTTCTGCAGTAACTTCCTCTCATCTCCTTCCTCCTTCTACCCTTTCATGTTAAACCTCTCAAGATCCATCTTACCATCTAGATTCATCATTCTTAACACACATCTAACATGAATTGATGCTTAGTTATGTCTAATAATATCCACTCTTAACCTTCTATCTTCACAACCTTCAAAAGATACCATCAACATTCCCAACACATCAAGTCTATAACAATGCCATCCTTCATCCTTCAATTCCCTGCACCTACTCTCAAACATTTAGGTGTAGACAACCAACACAAGAATAGAACAAGACAATAAACACATCAAGAATACACTTTCATGGGCATGCTTGACAAACAACAAAGCACCACATAACTATTTTCAGAAATATGGCCCAAAGAACAAGACTTTACGCAATTAGCAATAACAATTACATATAGTAAAGCATTCAACATAGACAAGTCAAGATTACTAATGTGTGATCCAAGTTTTCTCTTTGTAAGAACATAGGGCCAAAAGTATCAAAATTTGCGTAAAGCGTATAGAAAGACTACTTGCCTTTGTTTCTAGTTAAGCTTACGGATTTACTGCAGAATTTCGGTAGGGATTGCACCTAGATTGGTCGCTCTTTCTTCCTTTTCTTTTTCTTCTCTTCTTCTTCTCTTCTCTCTCTTTCTCATGCGGTTTTCTCCTCTCCTTTTTGGTGTTCTAACCGTCCCCCTTAGGCTGAGATGGGGAGTTATACTAAGTGTTGTGTAACTCCCCTATCCTTTAGTAGGGACCTTTTAGGTAATTTTCTTTAATTACCTTTAATTCTACTTTTAACCCCTTCTTCTTATTTTTCTATATTTTAAGTAACTAAGTATCACATTCTACATCATTAATTAAATTGCATTCAAGGTTGACCTAAAGTATTGAAAGTCGTGTTTGAAAGTCATGGGGTATGACATCCACCCCCTTACAAAAAGTTTCGTTCTCGAAACTTACATACCTTAATCAAAGAGTTGAGGATACTTCTCCCGCATTTGTTCTTCGAGTTCCCAAGTGGCTTCACGCTCTGTGTGGTTGCTCCACTGGACCTTTACATAAGGAATCACTCGCTTCCTTAACACTTGATCCTTTCGGTCCACAATTTTTACGGGTATCTCTACGTATGTAACATCGTCCTTAAGTTCCAAAGGTTGAGCTTTATGACTTGGATCTGTCACGTACTTCCTTAGTTGTGATACGTGAAAGACATTGTGAACTTGCGCCAACAATGGAGGTAACGCTAACCTATAAGCCAAGGCTCCCACCTTCTCAAGTATTTCGTAAGGTTCAATAAAACGAGGGCTTAGCTTGCCTTTTACTCCAAACCTCATGACACCCTTTGTAGGTGATACCCTCAAATAAACTTTTTCACCCACATCAAATTCCAATGGTCGTCGTTTGGAATCTGCCCAACTCTTGTTGCGATCCTGAGCTGCCTTGAGTCTTTCCCGGATGACTTTCACTTTTTCTGGCGTTTTCTCCAATAGCTCAGGTCTGGTGATGGTCCTCACACCTACTTCGTCCCAATAAACCGGGGACCTACATTTCCTTCCATACAAAGCTTCAAAAGGAGCCATGTCAATTGCGCTGTGGTAACTGTTGTTATAAGAAAACTCCATTAGCTTTACCATTCCATCCCAACTAACTTTAAAATCCAAACACGCAAGCCCTTAGCATATCTTCCAAGGTCTGAATTGTCCGCTCGGATTGACCATAGGCTTGAGGATGATATGCCGTACTCAACCTTAATTCTGTACCCATGGCTTTCTAAAATGCTGTCCAAAACTTAGATGTAAACCGTGAATCTCGATCGGACACTATACTTACTGGAACACCATGCAGACTAACAATATTCTCCATATATAAATTCATTAACTTGTCAAGAGGTGCTTCACTTGAAACGGGTAGGAAATGGGCAGACTTTGTTAGACGATCCATGATGACCCAAATCATGTCATATCCACTTCTTATCTTTGGTAAATCAGCTACGAAATCCATCGTGACCTGTTACCATTTCCATTCCGGAATTGCAAATGGCATCAACAATCCACCAGGCTTTTGGTGTTCTGCCTTGACTTGTTAACAAACTAAGCACCTTTCTATAAATTCAGCGACATGTCATTTCATTCCGGACCACCAATAATATTGCTTGAGATCTCTATACATCTTGGTGCTACCAGGGTGTATGGATAGCCTTGAGCTGTGAGCTTCTTGCAACACTTCCTTCCTAAGTTCGTCAACATCAGGTACGCATAATCTTTCTCTAAACCATAAGCTGCCATCCTCTTTGGTCCGAAATCCTTCAACTTGGCTATGTATCACCCTTTCCATTATTTCACTGAGGGTCTTATCATTCTTCTGAGCCTCCTTAATCCGATCAACCAAACTTGGTGTGATAGTCACTGTTGTCAAAACATTCACTGCGGAGTCAACCAAATCTAACCCAAATTCCTCTATCTCTCCTTCCAATGGTGATTGTCGGGTATGGCTGGACTTCCTACTTAACGCATCTGCCACTTTATTAGCCTTTCCTGGGTGGTAATGGATTGTCAAATCATAATCTTTTAGCAACTCCAACCATCTCTGCTGCCTCATGTTTAATTCTTTCTGAGAGAATAAATACTTTAAACTCCTCCGTGAATACCGCGCACTTTTCTCCATATAAGTAATGCCGCCAGATCTTCAAGGTGAACACCACCGCGGCAAGCTCAAGATCGTGTGTGGGATAATTTTGCTCATAAGGCTTAAGTTGTCTTGAGGCATATGCGATGACTTGTTCGTTTTGCATCAAAACGCAACCTACAAACAAGGTATTAGTCTCAACTTAATTGGTATGAAAGATCATAACCTTATACTACAGTTTACGTACCTAAACCGTTTTTCGACGCATCGCTACAAATTACAAACCCATCAGTTCCGGAGGGTTGAGCCAATAATGGAGCTGTCGTTAACCTCTTCTTAAGCTCCGTGAAGCTTTGTTCGCATTCCGCCGTCCACTCGAACTTGGACTTCCTTTGAGTAAGGCGACTGAGAGGTATGGCTATTCTTGAAAATCCTGACATTGGTAGGTCTAGGCCATTCAGTTATAGCTTCCACCTTCTTCGGGTCAACAGCAATCCCCTCCTCCGATATCACGTGACCCAGGAAAGCCATACTTCTTAACCAAAACTCACACTTGCTAAACTTAGCGTATAGTTGTTTCTGCCTCAAAATACCTAGAACGGTTCTCAAATGCTCAGCGTGAGTTTGTTCGTCAGGAGAATACACCATAATATCATCTATGAATACCACTACAAACTTGTCCAACTGTTCTTGAAAGACGGTATTCAGAAGGTCCATAAAAGCTGCAGGGGCATTTGTTAATCCAAACGGCATCACCAAAAACTCATAGTGACCATATCGTGTGCGGAAGGCTATCTGTGCGATGTCCTCAGCCTTCACCCTCAATTGGTGATATCCTGATCGGAGATCAATTTTAGAGAAGATCTTGGCGCCCTTGAGTTGATCAAATAAATCCTCAATTCGTGGAAGGGGATACTTATTCTTGATGGTAACTTTATTCAACTCTCAATAATCGATACAAAGTCTCATGCTACCATCCTTCTTCTTCACGAATAAAACAGGCGCTCCCCAAGGTGACACACTAGGGCGAATAAACTTCTTGTCCAATAGCTCCTGCAGTTGTTCCTTCAACTCTCTCAACTCTGCCGGGGCCATTCTATAAGGGGCTTTAGAAATAGGTTCAGTTCCTGGAACCAAGTTTATCTCGAACTCGACTTCCCTCGGTGGTGGTACTCCTGGTAAATCTTCCGGAAACACATCAAGAAATTCATTGACCACTGGAATTTGCTCAATAGGCGATACCTCCTGGGTAACATCCATGGCATACACTAGGAATCTCTCAGCATCTTTCCTTAAGGCTTTGCACGCTTGCGCAACCGACACATACACCTTCTTGGGAACTTTCTTTTATTCCGATTCTCCTTGAAACGTTACCTCTTCCATCTCAACGTTCTTGATTTGTCACTTGCTTCAAACGACAATCAATATTGGCGTGGTACTTGGCCAACCAATCCATTCCTAATATAACGTCAAAGTCGTACATCTGAATAGGAATCAGTATGGCAGAGAATGTTTGTCCTTCAAACTCCAGTTTGCAATCTCGGTACGGCTGATACGAAACCATAATTTGATCTCCAGCCGCTTGAATGCGATACAGAGTTTCTAACCACTCAGGCAAACTACCAAGGTGTTTAGTGAACCTCTTTGCTACGAAGGAGTGGCTTGCGCCGCTATCAAAGAGCACGCTGGCAGGTATCTTATTTACTAAAACCGCACCTAAGGCCATAACAAGTTTTACACAAAGAGTTAAACACGTATATACCTAATTCAATAAGAATTCAAACTTAGTTTAAATGATACCTGCTACTACATCGGTATCCTCCTGCACATCCGTGTCCGTCATGAGATGTACACGGGCATTTGCTCTAGGCTTCGCTCTCGGCTGGTGAGCCACCTCTCCAGGATTATTTTTCTTTATCTCCGGGCAGTCCCTAACCATGTGACCCACTTGACCGCATCGGAAGCATGCTGCAGCCACTTTCTTATACTCTCCGACATGATTCTTGTTGCAATGAGGGCAAACTCTTATACACGGCTGAACTACTGGATTCTGAGGTGGAAGTCTCTGAAAATTTCCAACTGGTCCTCTCTTCAGAATCTTGACCCAACGTCCGGGGTCTTCCACCAACTTTCACATCATCTCTTGGCCTCTTGCCTCTATCAGACCCTCCAGCACTAGCTGCTCTTGCCGCTACTCTGCGGAAATCGCCGTCAACCCGAAAACATGCATCCAACATGTCCTCGTAGGTTTTCATTCCTGCATTCACTATTACCGACTGTATCCTCGAGTCCAAACCCCTCTCGAACTTCGTCATCTTAAGGCGATTATCAGACCTAATCGCTGGGGCAAACTTTCGCAAAGCTTGGAAATGATCAGCATATTCTGATACGGTCATCCGACCCTGCTCAAGTCGGTCGAATGCCCTAATCTTGTCCAGTATAGCCGTCTCTGGCACATAATACTTCAAGAACACAACACAGAACTGCGCCCACGAGATAGGTGGGGTCATTCTCAACACCATTCCGTCCCACCATTCACCAGTCTTGCCACTTAGAAGGGGTGTGGCCACATCAACCTTTATCTCCTCCGGTACTTGCACTAGCCGAAAACATTTCTCTACCTCAGCCGACTAGTGTTGAGCTTCCTCAGGATCAGTACATCCTCCAAACTCCAGCACCCTCATCTTTCTCATCTCTCCATAAAAGAACCTGATGTTATGCTGGGGCAGTGGAGGAGGCGGAGGCTGATGCTGCTGAGCAAACCCTTGTGCGATCACCGTTAATGCGTCAGTGAGCACCTGGGGTAAAACCACTTGTGGTGGCTGGTTCTCCTGTCCATTGCCAGAGTTGCCTGTGTTATCTCTTCTTGGAGGCATATTTCACTGAAAGGTTAACATTGCATTAGCATTCAGTAAATACAAGAGGTTACTGAAAGCTTAAACACGTACGAATGGGTGAGGTATAAAGTACAACTATTAATGCAAAATTAGATGATAAACGCGCTCGCACACACCCAACCCAGAT
This sequence comes from Eustoma russellianum, assembly GCA_036186865.1. NCBI lineage: Eukaryota > Viridiplantae > Streptophyta > Magnoliopsida > Gentianales > Gentianaceae > Eustoma > Eustoma russellianum. Next base: position 10,057,530 of record AP025042.1, read on the forward strand.
CATACTTAAACATTAGAGAAATCAGTACTTATAACTAAGGATCAACCTTAAGGAAGAATCATAACTTAGGTGTCTAAAAGATCATGAACCTAAGTTTCCGAGATAGATCTGAAGCCTAGGCTGTGATACCACCTGTAGCGCCCCGGCCCGATACCGTCATCGGAACCAGTGCACCCACTGTAGTCTACTATGAGAACTACGAAGCGTCAAAACAGATCAAGCGTACATCATTCATGACGTAAGATAAATCAGCAGAAACGTCATCAAAATTAAAACTTCATCATCATTAATACAACCAGAAAGTACAGCGGAAATAAAAGGGTGTTCAGACAACTGTCTAACTTATCCTCCAGTACAGCATAATAAACATCAAGTTTTCCAACATAAAGAAAGTAAGCAAACATCTATCTACTTCCATGTCCATCATCCCACTGAGGCCACTCGCCATTGTCTTCGATAAATATCATTTCATATTCCGGCTCACCTGAAAAAGAATAGAGTATCTGTTCTTAGCGAAATTATAGCCAGCAAGTAACCCGTCTATACACCTTACGGGATCACACACGACGAGTCACCGGTATATAGATCATTGCCCAAAATAAGGTACTCAGGTTAGCAAGTAGTATCTTTATAAAAATGCCTCAAAATAGATAAAACACATAAATGATACACGGATACGAGAATAAACATGGACTAAAACAACATATCATCATAAGCAAGTCATAAGCTAGTCACATCTCTTGCACATCAATCTTATGCTTCGTGTATCATGATGCATGTTCTTCTTTAAAATCACACACAACACCCATCCATATGTCTTCTTTCATAAACATGTCATGCGTGTCATTTCACAAAACATTTCATAACTCTTCTTATCATATTCTTCGCGTAACAGAATTTTATACCCTATGGGTGATCAGTCCACAGCAAACAGAACTTTATACCCGTGCTGAAAGGTCCACGGCCCCATAACATATAACTTTATACCCCTTGCCGAAAGGTCCACGGCCCCATTACATACATCATATATCCGTGCTGATAGGTCCACGGCCCCATAAAATACTTTATTTTCCGTGCTGATAGGTCCACGGCCTCATAACATATTTTATACCCTGCTGTTGATCCACAGGTCACGCTTTTATACCCTGCTTTCGCAGGCGTGACTTTTATACCCTGCGATCAACCAGCAGCCATTTTGTCTTTCGAAAACTTTAAACTTCTCTTGTACACGCATGTTCTTTCGCAAAGCAATTCTCAAATCAAATGCAAGTGCCCATGTCATGATGCAGGATGCACATGTAACTTCGTATCAAACATGTAATGCACACACACACACATCTTACAAGTATACGGTCTTGCATCTCAAACACTCCATGTTCGTATCTTTCCAAGTCCGTTCGTCTCACTAATTCACTTGGGATTCAATCTATTCTTACTTGATCACTTACCATCTACACCTCAATTACACCTCAAATACCCTTGCATTTTATGTTCAAAAGAAGTGTATAAAGTTACTACACATACATAGAGCGCCTAAAGGGTCAAAAAGACTTCCAGTATACTTCGAATGCTACTTGGAGCGCCTAATGTGGACATGGAGCGCCTATACTAGGCGTTCGAAGTGTTCGGGGATGTGTTGTATACATCGAACACCTACATGAAGCGCCTAATGTGACATCGAGCGATTAATTTAGGTGTTCGAAGTGTACAGGATGCTCTGGGACACATTGAACGCCTATATTATGCGCCTAATGTGACTTGAAGCGCCTAATGTAGGTGTTCGAAGTGTCCTGACGGTTCTAAACTGTAGTTTTTCTGCAGTAACTTCCTCTCATCTCCATCCTCCTTTAAACCTTTCATGTTAAACCTCTCAAGATCCATCTTACCATCTAGATTCATCATTCTTAACACACATCTAACATGAATTGATGCTTAGTTATGTCTAATAATATCCACTCTTAACCTTCTATCATTCACAACCTTCAAAAGATACCATCAACATTCCCAACACAACAAGTCTATAACAATGCCATCCTTCATCCTTCAATTCCCTACACTTACTCTCAAACATCTAGGTGTAGACAACCAACACAAGAATAGAACAAGACAATAAACACATCAAGAATACACTTTCATGGGCATGCTTGACAAACAACAAAGCGCCACATAACTATTTTCAGAAATATGGCCCAAAGAACAAGACTTTACGCAATTAGCAACCAAAATTACATATATTAAAGCATTTAACATAGACAAGTCAGGATTACTAATGTGTGATCTAAGTTTTCTCTTTGTAAGAACATAGGGCCTAAAGTATCAAAATTTGCATAAAGCATATAGAAAGATTACTTGCCTTTGTTTCTAGTTAAGCTTACGGATTTACTGCAGAATTTTGGTAGGGATTGCACCTAGATTGGTCGCTCTTTCTTCCTTTTCTTCATCTTCTCTTCTTCTTCTCTTCTCTCTCCTTCTCCTGCGGTTTTCTCCTCTCCTTTTTGGTGTTCTAACCGTCCTCCTTAGGCTGAGATGGGGAGTTATACTACGTGTTGTGTAACTCCCCTATCCTTTAGTAGGGACCTTTTAGGTAATTTTCTTTAATTACCTTTAATTCTACTTTTAACCCCTTCTTCTTATCTTTCTATATTTTAAGTAACTAAGTATCACATTCTACATCATTAATTAAATTTCATTCAAGGTTGACCTAAAGTATTGAAAGTCGTGTTTGAAAGTCATAGGGTATGACATCCACCCCCCTTACAAAAAGTTTTGTCCTCGAAACTTACGTACCTTAATCAAAGTGTTGAGGATACTTCTACCGCATTTGTTCTTTGAGTTCCCAAGTGGCCTCATGCTCTGTGTGGTTGCTCCACTGGACCTTTACATAAGGAATCACTCGCTTCCTTAACACTTGATCCTTTCGGTCCACAATTTTTACGGGTATCTCTTTGTATGTAACATCGTCCTTAAGTTCCACAGGTTGAGTTTCAAGTACATGACTTGGATCCGTCACGTACTTCCTTAGTTGTGATACGTGAAAGACATTGTGAACTTGCACCAACACCGGAGGTAACGCTAACCTATAAGCCAAGGCTCCCACCTTCTCAAGTATTTCGTAAGGACCAATAAAACGAGGGCTTAGCTTGCCTTTTACTCCAAACCTCATGACACCCTTTGTAGGTGATACCCTCAAATAAACTTTTTCACCCACATCAAATTCCAATGGTCGTCGTTTGGAATCTGTCCAACTCTTGTTGCGATCCTGAGCTGCCTTGAGTCTTTCCCGGATGACTTTCACTTTTTCTGGCGTTTTCTCCAATAGCTCAGGTCTGGTGATGGTCCTCACACCTACTTCGTCCCAATAAACCGAGGACCTACATTTCCTTCCATACAAAGCTTCAAAAGGAGCCATGTCAATTGCACTGTGGTAACTGTTTTTATAAGAAAACTCCATTAGCTTTACCATTCCATCCCAACTAACATTAAAATCCAAACACGCAATCCCTTAGCATATCTTCCAAGGTCTGAATTGTCCGCTCGGATTGACCATCGGTTTGAGGATGATACGCCGTACTCAACCTTAATTCTGTACCCATGGCTTTCTGAAATGCTGTCCAAAACTTAGATGTAAACCGTGAATCTCGGTCAGACACTATACTTACTGGAACATCATGCAGACTAACAATATTCTCCATATATAAATTCACTAACTTGTTAAGAGGTGCTTCACTTGAAACGGGTAGGAAATGGGCAGACTTTGTTAGACGATCCACGATGACCCAAATCATGTCATATCCACTTCTTGTCTTTGGTAAACCAGCTACAAAATCCATCGTGACCTGTTTCCATTTCTATTCCGGAATTTCTAATGGCATCAACAATCCACCAGGCCTTTGGTGTTCTGCCTTGACTTGTTGACAAACTAAGCACCTTTCTATAAATTCACCGACATGTCGTTTCATTCCGGACCACCAATAATATTGCTTGAGATCTCTATACATCTTGGTTCTACCAGGGTGTATGGATAGCCTTGAGCTGCGAGCTTCTTGCAACACTTCCTTCCTATGTTCGTCAACATCAGGTACGCATAATCTTTCTCTAAACCATAAGCTGCCATCCTCTTTGGTCCGAAATCCTTCAACTTGGCTATGTTTCACCCTTTCCATTATTTCACTGAGGGTCTTATCATTCTTCTGAGCCTCCTTAATCCGATCAACCAAACATGGTGTGATAGTCACTGTTGTCAAAACATTCACTGCGGAGTCAACCAAATCTAACCCAAATTCCTCTATCTCTCTTTCCAATAGTGATTGTCGGGCATGGCTGGACTTCCTGCTTAACGCATCTGCCACTTTATTAGCCTTTCTTGGGTGGTAATGGATTGTCAAATCATAATCTTTTAGCAACTCCAACCATCTCCGCTGCCTCATGTTTAATTCCTTCTGAGAGAATAAATACTTTAAACTCTTGTGATCTGTGAATACCGCGAAATTTTCTCCATATAAGTAATGCCGCCAGATCTTCAAGGTGAACACCACCGCGACAAGCTCAAGATCGTGTGTGGGTAATTTTGCTCATAAGGCTTAAGCTGTCTTGAGGCATATGCGATGACTCATTCGTTTTGCATCAAAACGCAACCTACAAACAAGGTATTAGTCTAACCTTAATTGGTATGAAAGATCATAACCTTATACTACAGTTTACGTACCTAAAACGTTTTTCGACGCATCGCTATAAATTACAAACCCATCAGTTCTGGAGGGTTGAGCCAATACTCGAGCTGTCGTTAACCTCTTCTTAAGCTCCGTGAAGCTTTGTTCGCATTCTGTCGTCCATTCAAACTTGGACTTCTTTTGAGTAAGGCGACTGAGAGGTAAGGCTATTCTTGAAAATCTGTCAACAAACTTTCTGTAATAACCCGCTAGATCCAAGAAACTTCGTACTTTGGTGACATTGGTAGGTCTAGGCCATTCAGTTATAGCTTCCACCTTCTTCGGGTCAACAGCAATCCCCTCCTTCGATATCATGTGACCCAGGAAAGCCACACTTCTTAAACAAAACCCACACTTGCTAAACTTAGCGTATAGTTGTTTCTGCCTCAAAATGCCTAGAACGGTTCTCAAATGCTCAGCGTGAGTTTGTTCGTCAGGAGAATACACCAGAATATCATCTATGAATACCACTACAAACTTGTCCAACTGTTCTCGAAAGACGGTATTCATAAGGTCCATAAAAGCTGCAGGGGCATTTGTTAATCCAAACGGCATCACCAAAAACTCATAGTGACCATATCGTGTGCGGAAGGCTGTCTTTGCGATGTCCTCAGCCTTCACCCTCAATTGGTGATACCCTGATCGGAGATCAATTTTAGAGAAGATCTTGGCGCCCTTGAGTTGATCAAATAAATCCTTAATTCGTGGAAGGGGATACTTATTCTTGATGGTAACTTTATTCAACTCTCGATAATCGATACAAAGTCTCATGCTACCATCCTTCTTCTTCACGAATAAAACGGGCGCTCCCCAAGGTGACACACTAGGGCGAATAAACTTCTTGTCCAATAGCTCCTGCAGTTGTTCCTTCAAATCTCTCAACTCTGCTGGGGCATTCTATAAGGGGCTTTAGAAATAGGTTCAGTTCCTGGAACCAAGTTTATCTCGAACTCGACTTCCTTTGGGGGTGGTACTCCTGGCAAATCTTCCGGAAACACATCAAGAAATTCATTGACCACCGGAATTTGCTCAATAGGCGATACCTCCTAGGTAACATCCATGGCATACACTAGGAATCCCTCAGCACCTTTCCTTAAGGCTTTGCACACTTGCGCAACCGACACATACACCATCTTGGGAACTTTATTTCGTTCTGATTCTCCTTGAAACGTTACCCTTTCCATCTCAATGTTCTTGATTTGTCACTTGCTTCAATCGATAATCAATATTGGCGTGGTACTTGGCCAACCAATCCATTCCTAATATAACGTCAAAGTCGTACATCTGAATATGAATCAGTATGGCGGAGAATGTTTGTCCTTCAAACTCCAGTTCGCAATCTCGGGACTGCTGATACGAAACCATAATTTGATCTCCGGCCGCTTGAACGCGATACAGAGTTTCTAACCACTCAGGCAAACTACCAAGGTGTTTAGTGAACCTCTTTGCTACGAAGGGGTGGCTTGCGCCGCTGTCAAAGAGCACTTTGGCAGGTATCTTATTTACTAAAACCGCACCTAAGGACATATCAAGTTTTACACAAAGAGTTAAACACGTATATACCTAATTCAATAAGAATTCAAACTTAGTTTAAATGATACCTGCTACAACATCGGTAGACTCTTGCACATCCGTGTCTGTCATGAGATGTACACGGGCATTTGCTCTAGGCTTCGCTCTCAGTTGGTGAGCCACCTCTCCAGGATTATTTTTCTTCATCTCCGGGCAGTCCCTAATCATGTGACCCACTTGACCACATCGGAAGCATGCTCCAGCCACTTTCCTACACTCTCCGACGTGGTTCTTGTTGCAATGAGGGCAAACTCCTATACCCGGCTGAACTACTGGATTCTGAGGTGGAAGTCTCTGACAATTTCCAACTGGTCCTCTCTACGGAATCTTGACCCAACATCCGGGTCTTCCACCATCTCTCACATCATCTCTTGGCCTCTTGCCTCTATCAGACCCTCCAGCACTAGCTGCTCTTGCCGCTACTCTGCGGAAATTGCTCTCAACTCAAAAACATGCATCCAACATGTCCTCGTAGGTTTTCATTCCTGCATTCACTATTGCCAACTGTATCCTAGAGTCCAAACCCCTCTCGAACTTCATCATCTTAAGGAGATTATCAGACATAATCGCTGGGGCAAACTTTCCCAAAGCGTGGAAACGATCAGCATATTCTGATACGGTCATCCGACCCTGCTCAAGTCGGTCGAATGGCCTAATCTTGTCCAGTATCTCTACCTCAGCCAACCAGTGTTGAGCTTCCTCAGGATCAGTACATCCTCCAAACTCCGGAACCCTCATCTTTCTCATCTCTCCATAAAAGAACCTGATGTTATGCTGGGGCGGTGGAGGAGGCAGAGGTTGATGCTGCTGAGCAAACCCTTGTGCGATCACCGTTAATGCGTCAGTGAGCACCTGGGGTAAAACCACTTGTGGTGGCTGGTTCTCCTGTCCATTGCAAGAGTTGCCTGTGTTATCTCTTCTTGGAGGCATATTTCACTGAAAGGTTAACATTGCATTAGCATTCAGTAAATACAAGAGTTTACTGAAAGCTTGAACGCGTACGAATGGGAGAGGTATGTAGTACAACTATTAATACGAAATTAGATGATAAATGCGCTCGCACACACCCAACCCAGATCATACTTAAACACTAGAGAAATCATACTTATAACTAAGGATCAACCTTAAGGAAGAATCATAACTTAGGTGTCTAAAAGATCATGAACCTAAGTTTCCGAGATAGATATGAAGCCTAGGCTCTGATACCACCTATAGCGCCCCGGCTTGATACCGTCATCAGAACCAGTGCACCCGCCGTAGTCTACTATGAGAACTACGAAGCGTCAAAGCAGATCAAGAGTACATCATTCATGACGTAAGAATAATCAGTGGAAAAGTCATCAAATTTAAAACTTCATCATCATTAATAAAACCAGAAAGTACAACAGAAATAAAAGGGTGTTCAGACAACTGTCTAACTTATCCTCCAGTACAGCATAATAAACATCAAGTTTTCCAACATAAAGAAAGTAAGCAAACATCTATCTACTTCCATGTCCATCATCCCACTGAGCCCACTCGCCATCGTCTTCGATAAATATCATTTCATATTCTGGCTCGCCTGAAAAGGAATAGAGTATCTGTTCTTAGCGAAATTATAGCCAGCAAGTAACCCGTCTATACACCTTACGAGACCACACACGACGAGTCACCAGTGTATAGATCATTGCTCAAAATAAGGTGCTCGGGTTAGCAAGTAGTATCTTTATAAAAATGCCTCAAAACAGATAAAACACATAAATGATACACGGATACGAAAATAAACATGTACTAAAACAACATATCATCATAAGCAAGTCATAAGCTAGTCACATCTCTTGCACATCAATCTTATGCTTCGTGTATCATGATGCATGTACTTCTTTAAAATCACACACAACACCCATGCATATGTCTTCTTTCATAAACATGTCATGCGTGTCATTTCACAAAACATTTCATAACTCTTCTTATCATATTCTTCGCGTAGCAGAACTTTTTACCCTGTGGGTGATCAGTTCACAGCAAACAGAACTTTATACCCCGTGTTGAAAGGTCCACGACCCCATAACATATAACTTTATACCCCATGCTGAAAGGTCCACGGCCCTATTACATACATCATATATCCGTGCTGATAGGTCCACGGCCCCATAAAATACTTTATTTTCTGTGCTGATAGGTCCACGGCCCCATAACATATTTTATATCCTGCTGTTGATCCACAGGTCACGCTTTTATACCCTGCATTTGCAGGCGTGACTTTTATACCCTGCGATCAACCAGCAGCCATTTTGTCTTTCAAAAACTTTAAACTTCTTTTGTACACACATGTTCTTTCGCAAAGCAATTCTCAAATCAAATGCAAGTGCCCATGTCATGATGCAGGATGCACATGTAACTTCGTATCAAACATGTAATGCACACACACACACACATCTTACAAGTATTCGTTCTTGCACCTCAAACACTCCATGTTCGTATCTTTCCAAGTCCATTCGCCTCACTAATTCACTTGGGATTCAATCTTATTCTTACTTGATCACTTACCATCTACACCTCAAATACCCTTGCATTTTATGTTCAAAAGAAGTGTATAAAGTTACTACACATACATAGAGCGCCTAAAGGGTCAAAAAGACTTCCAGTATACTTCAAACACTACTTGGAGCACCTAATGTGGACATGGAGCGCCTATACTAGGCGTTTGAAGTGTTCGGGGATGTGCTGTATACATCGAACGCCTACATGAAGCGCCTAATATGACATCGAGCGCCTAATGTAGGTGTTCGAAGTGTACAGGGATGCTCTGGGACACATTGAACGCCTACATTAGGCACCTAATGTGACTTGAAGTGCCTAATGTAGGTGTTCGAAGTGTTCTGATGGTTCTAAACTGCAGTTTTTCTGCAGTAACTTCCTCTCATCTCCTTCCTCCTTCAACCCTTTCATGATAAATCTCTCAAGATCCATCTTACTATCTAGATTCATCATTCTTAACACACATCTAACATGAATTGATGCTTAGTTATGTCTAATAATATCCACTCTTAACCTTCTATCATTCACAACCTTCAAAAGATGCCATCAACATTCCCAACACAACAAGTCTATAACAATGTCATCCTTGATCCTTCAATTCCCTGCACTTACTATCAAACATCTAGGTGTAGACAACCAACACAAGAATAGAACAAGACAATAAACACATCAAGAATACACTTTCATGGGCATGCTTGACAAACAACAAAGCACCACATAATTATTTTCAAAAATATGGCCCAAAGAACAAGACTTTACGCAATTAGCAATAGCAATTACATATAGTAAAGCATTTAACATAGACAAGTCAGGATTACTAATGTGTGATCCAAGTTTTCTCTTTGTAAGAACATAGGGCCTAAAGTATCAAAATTTGCGTAAAGCGTATAGAAAGATTACTTGCCTTTGTTTCTAGTTAAGCTTACGGATTTACTGAAGAATTTTGGTAGGGATTGCACCTAGATTGGTCTCTCTTTCTTCCTTTTCTTCTTCTTCTCTTCTTCTTCTCTTCTCTCTCTTTCTCCTGCGGTTTTCTCCTCTCCTTTTTGGTGTTCTAACCGTCCCCCTTAGGCTGAGATGGGGAGTTATACTAAGTGTTGTGTAACTCCCGTATCCTTTAGTAGGGACCTTTTAGGTAATTTTCTTTAATTACCTTTAATTCTACTTTTAACCCCTTCTTATCAATTTTCTATATTTTAAGTAACTAAGTATCACATTCTACATCTTTAATTAAATTTCATTCAAGGTTGACCTAAAGTATTGAAAGTCGTGTTTGAAAGTCATGGGGTATGACACGTTGTCACTCACCCCCTTATTTTTCCTTCCAGAACCCGCAGGAAATAGGGTCGAATGGATCGAGGACGAGCCTAGGGTTCCTTATCCGTAGACGAACGAGAGGAGGATGACTTAAGGATTTTGCCATGATAGATGTGATTGATGAACTTTTATGAACATATGTTGAAAACATTGACTTTTGGATTACCGCATTTTGCGAACATGTTTGTAAGACGTATGATGGTTGCTTAGATGCTTTTATTTTTAAAAGTTTTTATTCTGCCTTGGTTTTGCCTACTTGTTGGCGTGTAAGCATGCAAGTCCACATATTTTATTCTGGACTGTGATATGTTTTGGATTGACGCCTGGTACTCTCCGTAGTGAAGTACGGCGGGCACACCGTATCTGTCTAGGCCGAGGTGATGGGTGCTACAAGTGGTATCAGAGCTGAGGCTCTAGATCTGGGCAGAATATAGAATTAAGCTATGATTTTAGAAATCTAAGATTGATCTTAGATGTAAGTCATGATCTTAGATGAGAGTTGACCTTAGACTAGGATGTCTTAGACTGGAAATTTAGTTTTGGACCTAATGATAAAGCCCGAGCTGATGACATTTTATAGAATTTAATACGTATCATATCTATTTGCACACCCACTGGGAATTTTTATTGAATCACGAATTAAATTTTGTCGCTTATCTTGGTATTTCAACTTCAAATAAAACCGACGCTACGTGGTGCAGATGACATCACAGTCTGGTAAGCTGACATCATCACTGTCACCCCCGGAAAGCAGTGGATTTTATTATCGACAGCTAGTCAAAGGACAAATTCCGAGATTTGGCAGGGAGTCTAGCCCGGAGGAAGCAGAGCAATGGTTGGACGAAGTTGAAAGTAACCTTTTGAGGGTACGGTGCCGGATGAGATAAGGGCACGAATTATCCGTCCATTTCTGATTGGTAAGGCCAGCCAGTGGTGGAGAACGAGTATTCAGCCACTACCTCGACCGATCGCTTGAGCGAGATTCCTAGAAGAATTTTGTGGGGCTTTCCTCTCCCTGGACTTGGTCAAAGAGAGGATTGAAGAATTTGATACGCTAAAACAAGAACCGGACACCACAGTCTCAGAGTATGTCTGTCAATTTATTATGTTAGGACGGTATGCTCCCCTGATTATGGAAGAAAAAAAGTATGAGGTGACCAGATTTATGCGCGGTCTAAACTTTTAGATTAAGATTCGGTTGGTCAAGGCATATTCAAGGACTTTTGATGAACTGTTGGAGGACTGTTATAGAGCGGAGCGCGATAATAAGATAAGGGAAGAACGAAACAAGAGACTTAATGAGCGTATGAAGAAAAGAGGTACAAGGTGGCTGCCGTATTCATATAGAAGTAACAACAAAACAACCAGGAACCCCAGTCTGGATCAAAGAATGATTTATCCAGGGATCACTAAAACATCCAAACCACAAACAGGTATATCCGACTATCTAACTTAAAGTACTTATGTTTTACCTTGCTTATTTTCCAGGTATGAATAGTCATAGAGCTATGTGATATGGAACCTTGAGGAAAGATTTCTACATAATCAGTGGTAAGTGGACAAAGCAGACAACTAGAGTAGCACAACTAGATCATGAAAACTATAATACGTCACGAAGTTTTGGGTCCTCAACAATCAGGTAAGTACCCAGATAAATAGAGCTCCACAAGACTACAATAATGAATAGGTACCTGCTACTTAAGATCGATGATTTATTTGGTCCACTTTAGATAACCAACTAACGAGTTGTATAGGAATCGGGAGACATGAAATTGTTAGTCACTCTGCATGTAGGTATTCCTTAAGAGTGAATTCATGGAATGATGTAAGATAATGAGACATGTGGGAAGGAAGCGTCCCAAGGCCATTGGAGAGGTCGGGTATGATATTTATGATACGATTGGGCTTAGGTCCAGAATTATAAGTGGGGATTATTGAACACACTCTAGCAGTAATGTTACAACCTAGCGGGATCTTGTGTAGCATAAGATTTCAAATAATTCATTAAATAATGATACCTTTATTCATTGCCTGCTTGAAAGGGAAACTACCGATTTTATGGGAAAAAGAAATATCTGAGATGTCATGAAGAGGCATAAAGAAACATGAAAAGCTTATACCATACAAGTTCCAGTTTCGAGGACAAAACTTATATTAAGGGGGGAGGATGTTGTACCCCACCAAAAATAGTACTGTATCCAGGGCTAGTATGAAGTGATGCAGTAGAACGATATTTCTAAAGGAGAATATTATAAGAATTACCAACGTTTATTCAATAATTAAAGGAAAATAGAATACTACCTCAAGTATGAATTATGAAGCATGTAAGATAGTTTTCCCTCCCAAGAGTACTCATAAATTTCGTCATAGAGCATTGGGGATATTAAAGTGGAATTTCTTTTACAATAAGCAATAAACCCTTTTGTTGTATTGGTGAAGGAAGCATGGAAAGTATTCTAGCATTTAGTATCCTATTAAATGAAATTTAAAAAGCAAAAAAGAGGAAAAATACTCCTTTTGCCCCATTAGGCCGCCAGGTAGAGGGAGCATTAAGGAGACCACCTTTTTGCTAAAAAGACTAACTACACTCCTCAATTGCTTATTAAAGCAACAATGTAAATAGTTATGCATGATGTAGTCACAATATAATGTTGTTGTAAGAATGTGTAACTCACTAAAAGTTCCACTAGCAACGTGGGATGCATGGGGTTAAGGAATTAAGGACCAAATGATACCATTTTCTTCAACTACCTAGTTGCCTTTTTCATTAAACATTCTAAAAAGTGATTCAATCACAATGGAGCTACTAAATGTGCCCTGACCACCAGAGTTAAACCACGGGTAACCCATGGTGATCCCTTAAACTACCATAGAAACTTTCTAGAAAGTAGCTTAAGAATTAAGAAGGGGTATAATGATTAAGGAGAAAATGAGCTTTGGGGTAGACGCTTAACCGCTGGCTTTTCCATTTGGGTGAACTAAGAGGACTGCACCATTAACCTTAGCCACTTTTGGTTTAATAATTTCCATTCTTGTGGGAAGCATGTATACATGATATATTCATGTATATATATATATATATACACGCCTGCGTAGTACTGGATATATGTGTGTCATATATATATATATATATATATATATAGATGTCGGCCTATGATATAGTAGTGGCCTAAAGAATTTTAGTTCCATGAAAAGTGTATTTAAAAGGACAATAGTTAAAAATACACTTTGAACACAAATATGTATGTGTGTGTGTGTGTATAAGGGAATTCCAGCGATCACGCACTCCGGCGGCTTTAGCCGCCGCCGCACACGCTCCTGCTGCGAGTTCGCGCCGCTGAATTGATCGCTGACTCCGGCATTGCCTTCGCTTTCATCGATTCCGCATACCTACGCTCACTCGATCTCCATTCTGATCGTTCCCGCATATGGACACCACGCCGCCATCCTTTGCGGCTGTTGTCGCCTGCGCCTCCTCCGCAGAAAAGATAAACATTTCGCCAAAAACAGTCTCGCGATACAAAGGTATCCCCTTAATCTCCTTCTTGGATTCGGAAATTGATGCACTAGCTGCACCTTTCAAGTATTCTTTGGTGGGTACATTCTGGTATGGGAGACCTCCTTTGAAGGTCATAAGAGAAGTTTTTGAGAAAATCGGATTTCATCAGGATCTCCGGATTACCCTAATTGATCAAACTCACATACTGCTAAAATTCCAGAATGAGGCTGATTATTTGCGTTGCTTTTATCATCGATCATGGCATATCTTAGGCTGCCACATGTGTATTACAAAATGGACAGTGGATTTTGTGCCAACCACTGATGTTTTTATTGTCCCTGTCTGGATAGCACTGTCTGGTTTACCTATTCGTCTTCATCGTCAAGAGGCACTGTTTGAGATAGTTCGGCCGATTGGATCCCCCCTAAAACTTGATGTTGCCATGTCCGATGGATTAAGACCTTCGGTTGCTAGGGTTTGTGTGGAAGTTGATGTTTCTCAAGAGTTGCCCAAAAAAATTTATCTGCAGGCAAAGAATCGTTTTATACTGCAGACTGTTGAATATGAAGACTTGCCGTTATTTTGTACATCATGCAGACGTTTAGGCCATGCAGAAGCCTCATGCCTGTCACAAAAATCAACCACGGTGCCTCCTCCTCCGCCTCCCCCACCGCCACGTCGTCCTTTGTAGCGTTGGACCCCCATAAAAAATAAACCACCAATGACGCCTGCCACATATCCTGTGGATCATCCAATGACCGCTCAAGTGTCACAACCTCACAGTGACCCATCGGCCTCCCCAGCTAATATCCCTGCAGATTTACCTGATGAGCCTGTCACCCATTCCGACAGTCCCGGATGAGGTTGTCAGTCGTATACATCTCATGCCTCCAACATCGGACACAGATATTCTTATTTCACGATTACAGGAAACGACAGACTCAGCAGAATTTATTCTTGTTGTTCCATGTCGAAAGCGTCGGTCTAGAAAGGATCTTCCTCCGTTGCCGCCATCTACTATGCTTACACGCAGTGCGTCTCATGCGATTCAGGGAAGTGACACTACTCTTTCTCAATGAATATTATGATATGGAATATAAGGGGCATGCGTGCCTCTCTCCCTAGAATGCATCAGCTAATTCGTGATCATCGTTTAAATTTACTTGCTTTGATAGAGCCAAACACTCGTCTGCCAATATTACTCGTTAGGCTTTAGATTTTGGTTTTTCCAATTCTTTTTCTTCGCTGTCCGAACGCATTTGGTTTTTCTGGCGTGACTCAGATTTTCAGTTGATGTCGGCGGAGGATGACGACCAAGTGATACACTTTACTCTACTTTTTCGGCCAATGCAGTATTCGTTTGTGCTGTCTGTAGTTTATGGCAAGCATACGCTCTTGCTACGCCGTGCATTATGGCATTCTTTATGTACATTCTCAGAAACATCTACATTGCCTTGGATTGTTGGGGGAGATTTCAATACATTTCGGTCCTTGTCTGATCATGAAGGCCGTTCACATCCATCTCTTTCTGCTTTACAGGATTTTAATGACTATATTGAGTCTTGCTTCTTGATGTCACCACAATTTCATGGGCCAAAGTTTACTTGGACATATGGTAGAGGACTTGGCAGGGTACGTCGGAGATTAGACTGGTTATTTATTAACTCTGCTTTTCAAGATAAATTTGAGGATTTACAGCTCACTCATCTTCCACGCATTACATCTGATCATACGCCATTGTTATTTCTTTGCCGTATAAATCAGTCCACGGTTCGTCGTTCCCTTCGATTTCTGGACTCATGGTTACTACATCCGGATTTTCATACTTATACAAAGAATGCTTGGGCGGCTTATCCTACTACGGGTGGCATGTATGGTTTCTATTCAAAATTATTCAGTTTAAAGAAAGACATCCAACGTTGGAACAAGGAGATCTTTGGTAATATATTTTCAAATGTCCAGCAGGCTGAATCGGCACTCTCACATGCGGAGAGTGCCTGGGATGCATCTCCTACTGAAGCAAATAGGATCCTGTATCATAAAGCAAAAGCCGATTATCTTCAAGCATCCTCCTATGAACTACAATTTTGGAAGCAAAAATCTCGCGTCCGGTGGTTAAAAGAGGGTGACGCCAATACCCGATATTTCCATTCTATTGTCAAAGGAAAACGGTTGCAGTTATGCATTCAACAAATACACACTCCTAATGGCAACTTATGCTCCACACCTAATGAGATTATGGCTGAAGCAGTATCATTTTGCACAGCATAATTATAATGACATTCTCTGCCATATTCCGCGGGTGATTTCTTCAGATGATAATACCCTACTCACGCAAATACCCATGGAGCCGGAAATTAAAGATGCAGTTTGGCATTTAGATCCTACTAGTGCAGCCGGCCCTGATGGTTTTAATGGTCAGTTTTATCGATCCTGTTGGTCTATCATTCATACTGATGTGGTAAAAGCGGTTCAAGAATTTTTCCTTGGCATCCCACAGCATGCGGTGATGGCTTCTATGCTAATTACATTGATTCCTAAGAAATAGTCGCCTGCTACATTCAGTGACTTTCATCCCATATGTTTAACTAATTTTCTTAGCAAAGTGTGCACACGTATTATTGCTAGTCGCTTGAGTACTTTGCTTCCACGCTTAATATCTCCGGAGCAAACAGGTTTTATACCAGGCTCCGACATTTCATCACAGATTCTTATGGCTTGGGAAATGATACATATGATGGATAAGGGTGGTTCACAGGTATGTTTAAAGCTTGATATAATGAAAGCATTTGATAGAGTCGGTTGGGAATACTTGGAGAAATTATTTTGCACTTTTGGCTTCTCTTACTTTTTCATTCGCATTATACTTAACCACTTGCGAGCTACCACATTAGCAGTCCTAATAAACGGTCAGCCTTCCTCAACCTTTCGGCCATATAGAGGCGTAAAACAGGGAGATCCTTTATCTCCATTACTGTTTATTTTATCTTCAGAGGGATTCAGCAGAGGATTAAAGGCATTAACAGCAGCTGGGCAATTGCAACCTTTTCGCTTAGGTCGAATTCCATTTATCATAACACATTTGGCCTATGCGGATGACTTGTTGATATTTTTACGGGGTACACAGCACAATCTTCGGTGGTTTCATGCCTTCCGGACTCAATATGAAACTGCTTCTGGGCAAAAAGTCAATTTTCAAAAAGCAGTATGATTCCATCTACTCATATATCTTCCCGGCAACGACAGAATTTAGAGGATATCATCAACATGAAATGTACTTCTTTACCTTTTAGATACCTCAGCTCCTACTTACATAAAGGTATTTCCCACGCCAGATACTGTGTTCCTTTATTCCAGCATATTGATGACAGGCTTCATGGATGGCACTCTCGATTACTTTCCTCTGCTGGTCGTTTAGTTTTGTTACGTTCTGTTATAGCGGCATTACCGTTACACATCCTCGCATCTGGTGGGCTGTCTAAATCGGTTATTAAGATCATAAATCAGAAAATGGCGTCATTTTATTGGGGTCGTAGACATCACTGGGTCTCTTGGAGTGCTATCTACGCATCTCAGGAGGAAGGAGGCTTGGGGATTTGAGACCTTTACAAGTTTCAACAAGCTTATCATTGCCGTATTTGGTGGTCATATCAACAGCATTCCACCTTTGGAGCAAATATATGCATGCTAAATATGGTCATCATGGAGATTACTTGCCTCGTTTACCAGATTCTCCAATCTAGAAAATTATTTTCCGTATACATCCTTTCTGTCTGTCGCAGTCTGCTGGCCAAGGTGTACATCTCACATGGTTATACACGCCAGCAGGGAGTTTACTTTGCGCAGTGCTTATGATACTTGCCGCACACCTCATCCGCGCCTCCTTTCGCAAGGTTCATTTGGTTTAAACAGCATCCCCAGTTATTCAGATCTTTTTATGGCGCCTTTTCCATTCTGTGATCCCATTAGAGGATTATATTGGCAGGTACATTACTTCTCAACAAACGCAATGTCCATTCTGTAAGAGAGAGTCAGCTACAGTAGATCATGTTTTCTTGCATTGCTCACATGTGCGCCCAATATGGCTTTATTATGCTGGAGAATTACATAGTCCTCTGCCATCGTCCTTGCAATTGCGCCAGTATATACTTGCTTGGTGGTATCGTTCATCATTTTTGTCTCTTCACATCTTTAGTCTACGGAGAGCAAACGAACATTACATTAACATCCCTTCAGGCTTCAATTCGATATGACATTACCATTTGGTGCAAAAAAATAGCAGGAACTAAACTTGTTGTTGATCCTAGACAATATTTCTCTTGGCTTCCATCGCTGACACTCTCACGGCCTTCTCTGATTCGCTGGCAATATCCACTGCCAGGCAGGTTGAAATTGAATACAGATGCGGCAGTTGGCAGACAGTATGCAGCAGGGGGTGCTATATTGCGCGATCATATGGGATCTTGTGTGGGCGCAATCTCATTCAGGCTGCCCCCAACTACGCCACTAAACGTGGAGATTCAAGCAACATTATTTGGTCTTTTATATTTTCTTCCCCTAAATCGTAACATCACCTTGGAATCGGATTGTGCCCAAATGATATCTCGGTTGGCCGCCCGCAGATGGTTCATGGCAACTATTATCTCCGGCTACTTCACACACTTATTCATCTCCACCGGCTTGATTATCATCACATCTATCGGGAGGCTAATATGGCAGCTCATTACTTGGCTCAACACGCAATGATGGACCCCATCACACATTATTATTCATCGCATACTCTTCTTTTGTTGTTGCACGATGCTATCTCGTTAGATATTTCTTCTGTTCAATTGCGTGTCCCTTGACAAACTACAGTCTTCCACATGGATTGGCATTTCAACAATCTCACTGCCTATATCCTACGGGATCCAGGCAGGCTCGGTATGTGTTGCTATCTTTTGGCCTGGATTTTATACTTTTTCCTACTGATTAATCACTGGCTCTTTATGCTTGCCTTCGCATGGCTTGGACTATATATCTTGATGGCGAGATTTTTCTATCCTGCCTGGTGGACTCAGCGGCAAAGACTCCACTGGTGCGTCCTTACATAAAATCGTCTCCTTTGCATAAACTTTGCCAAGGCGACATCGGTATGTGTTTAACATCTCTCTTCTCCTTGGGATTCTTCCGAGGTACGGCATTTCCTGGAAAAGTCAAGCTCAAGCAACGAATTCCACTGCTTATTCTGGAGAACTCGGTCCACATCACCATCTACAGCAAGCACACATTTGTACTCAATCTTAGATTCAATTCATATCAATGACAGCCGTATAAATATGTACACTTTTTCCTTCGCCAAGGTTTTATCCACAAGGGTGGTTTTACTTGGCAAGGTTTTAATGCGGCATATCATATACGACTGGAGATATGTTATTATTAGTTCGTTATTTCATTTATTCGCATACTCTGATGATTGAAATATGGTTTTCCTCCGCCAAAAGTGAGGCTTATCATTAATAAAATTTTCCTTCTATAAAAAATATATATATAAGGGAATTTTATTGCAAATTAAACCTCACTTATGGCGGAGGAAAACCTTATTACATCATTGAGTCAGTGTAAGCGAAAAGCGAATGCAAAAAGGTGATAATTTGTAGTCTCCAATCATATATGATATGCCGCATTAAAACCTTGCCAAGTAAAACCATTCTTGTGGATAAAACCTTGGCGAAGGAAAAAAGCGTACATATTTATATGTTGGGAGTGTCGAAATAAATTATAGTACAATGAAGATTCACATGCTAAGCCATTATACAAAAAAACATGTCAAGCAGGATCCACCATGGAAGAAGTCAAAGCTGAAGTTGATTGTAGAGCACCCATAAAAGTTGTCTCAGTCGCGACGAGCATAAAGATGATCATTCCAGTCCATGCACATGCGAGGAAAATGGATAGGTTAAGTAGGGAGTGAATGTATAAAGAAAACAGGAAGACCAATTGAGTGTAAGGCGTACCGGGTCTGCCTACACCCCACAAGGTACAGGCAGAATGATGAGATGAAAACCAATCCATATGGAAGATGCGAATAGATCATTGGAAGCGCAATCTTATTAACGAGAGATATAACGAGATAGCGCCACACACTAATGAGGGAAGAGTGTGGGAAGTGTAAGATTGCGTACAAGGATTTAACATAGCCTGCAGAGCCAAGTAGTGAGCCACCACATTTGCCTCTCTGTAAATATGATGAAAGTCCAGTTGATGTACATGTATTAATGTTTGAGTAACCTGAGATGAAAGTTCCCGAATACCGAATGTGGCCGTGACAAACAGGTGAAAATCTAAGCACAATCTGATTCAATGATAAGGGATTGATGTAATGGAAGAAAATATAATAACCCGAAAATCGCTGCTTGGATTTCAGCATTGAAAGGAGTACTTGGTGGCAAGCGAAAAGAAATTGTCCCCACACAGAAACCAGCATGGTCTCACAAGATAGCACCCTCTGCTTCATAATGTCTGCCAACCGCTGCATTAATATTTAGCTTTAGTCTTCCTGAAGGCGGAGGATACCAACGCACTATATGAGGACACAGAGAATGAAGTCTGGGAAACCACGAAAATTGTCGCACCGAAGTTGCTACTAGTTTTGTTCCATCTATTGATTTGCTCCACATAGCTATCTCATAATGAATGGAGGCCCGAAGAGATGTCATAACAAAAGTGTGCTTCTCACCATATACTAACGATGTATATGTTCGCCAGATGCTATACAGAATAATAGCTGGGATGATAATTTTTAAAACTCCAAAGAGAGACGAGAACGTAGAGCGATACCACCAAGATAGTATATATTGCCGAAGATGTAGCGATGAAGGGGGGACAATGTAACTCATGTGCAAAGAAATCCCATATTGGACTGACGCTCGTGCATAACAAAAATACGTGATCTATCGTGGCCGATGCTTGCTTGCAAAATGGGCATTGCGTTGGGCGAGAAGAAATATACCTACCAATGTAGTCCTCAAATGGTAAGGCAGAATGGAAAAGCCGCCACAGGAATAGTTGAGTGACTGGATATATATATATATATGTATATATATATGTGTGTATATATATGTGTATATATATATATGTATATATATGTGTGTATATATATATGTATATATATATATATGTATATATATATATGTAGATATATATATATATATTAAGATAGGAAAATAGGTAAGCTATGATCATGGATAAGATGCAATAGAATTGAACTCATATATGTATAAGTGCACCCACTTATACTTTCGGCCATGGGGCCTTATTGAGCAAATAGTGGTTTCAAGACCCTTCATGAAATCCTAAAAAGTAAACCATGGTTAAAGCCTTAAATGAGCTTCATAATAATATTTATGCACATGAGAGATTCCCCTTCCCTCATAATGAAACCGTCAGCTATGCCTCATCAAAATGCTTCTTTCCCTTCTTTTAATAAGAAGCCTTTTAATACATTCTTAACCTAATTACTACCCAAGAAGTACCTAAGAGCAAGAGATTTTCCCTCCTTTTTTCCTCAAGGTATACAGCTAACATTAGCCAAGAGGTCCAAGAACCATTTTCAAATTTCAAGCCTTGGCTAGGTAAGTCACATACTAACATTTCCTAGTAAACTCCATACTTCAAAAGGTGAAGCTTACATGGTATCTTCCTTCCTTGTCCAAACCGTGACCCCCACGGTCCCTAGATGAAGGTTTCCAAGGCACCAAGTGAGGATAGTTTCTTAGTGGGTTGGATTCCTCTTAACCCCATTCAAGATTTAAGTGGTAAGACCATCTAGCCTCCAACTTAGTTGTATTGTGCATCTAAAGAGGTGGCTAACAAATATTCCTACACTAAAACTGTGAATGATATGAAAGGGTGGAAGGAAGCACTTCTTGTCCCAACAAGTTCAAGCAAGATCTAAGACCCAAGAAGGCAAGTACATCATAAGTATTCATGACGTGTGTGAAAGTATATGCTTCAATGTCTAGATGTTACTAAGTGTTAATCTTAGATTTAAAATGTTAAGCTTGAAGCATGAAACTTTCGGATTTCTTAAGAAAAGTGGCTTGCATGTTTGAGATTCCTTCAAAGGAGGGTTCTTTGCCCTTGTTGAGTATGCATATGATGCTTGTTTAAGATAAATATGGCAAAGCTCTCTTCTTTACTAGGTAAGGGGGATGGTTGAATGGCAAGTTTGGGGATAAATATTGTTCTTGTTAAAGATTGTGACTTGTGGAGAAATGAGACATATAAGTTGTATGTTTTATGACTTTGGTGTAATATGTTCATGATGAAAACAAAATTTAAGCCCTTGCATGTGTATGAAACGGGCTTTTTTGGGGGTATGGTACATACACGCTAGATGTGCCAAGAATAGATTTTGTTATGAACACAATGGGCAAGATCAAGGTGTGTTATGTGTAACCTTCAAAAACTATTTTTTAAGTGATTTGTAGGTGACCTTTAGAATATGTTAGAACCTGCAAAGTTTATGCTAAAAGGTGTATTTGATGATTAGTAAGCCATTCATGAAGAATAACTCAAGTTGGAAACTTTTAATAAGGAAAAACATGGAAATTACTGGAACAGGGCAGAATAATGTGACGTTTTGTATGACCTGAAAAGAGATCTTAGAAGTATTAAATCAAGCTAATTTTTTGCATGACACTATCCCTATGTGTATAGTAAATATGAAAGTTGGAATTTTGGTAAAAGAAGTTATGGTTTGTTCTTAATAGAATTTTTAGTAAAACTGATCAAGCTGGAATTACTGGACTAGACTGAATCTAAGTGACGTATTAATTTACCCGAAAATAGACCTTAGGAATATGAAAATGGGCTAATTTTTGGTAGGATGCTAGCCCTATGTGTTTACTAAGTCTGAGAGTTGGAATGTTTGAAAAAGGACTTATGGATTAGTCACAATTAAATTCGTAGTAAAAATTGGCCACCCCAGAATCAGCATGTACCTGTTTTTGGAGAAGTGAGTAAATGACCCCTTTAAAGTTATTATAATGCTTCGAA
Source organism: Eustoma russellianum (assembly GCA_036186865.1). NCBI lineage: Eukaryota > Viridiplantae > Streptophyta > Magnoliopsida > Gentianales > Gentianaceae > Eustoma > Eustoma russellianum. The sequence continues at coordinate 10,080,186 of AP025042.1, forward strand.
ATTTTTATGGTAATTACTTAGGACATAGGTGAGCCTATCGATATAAATCAATTATCTTATAATTATCATTTTAAGGGGTAACTACCGAAATTAAGTTGGTATTACTAATCTGGAAAATTGGGCAGAATTACAGATTTGGTTGTGGGGCTTTATTCTTGTGGGCTTAGACTTATTTGTATGGTTTGGGCTTATGAGAAATAATTTTTGGTATGTCTGCATTATTTTCCAGCTATTGGCCAAGTTAAATAAGGCTTAATGGGCCTAAAAGAAAGGTAAAAGAAGGGTATTGTACTGCTGAATTCAGCAGTACCCTGTTTCGTAAATTAATAGTTTAAGGGTCTTACATGTCTTGAAACGTTACGAAAATGTTATGGCAAGTATAAAAGACACCCTTATACATATGTATGTTAAGAAATCATGCTAATGGGCCTAAAACATGAGGTTTTGAGGCCATGCAAACGGAACGATAATTCTGGAAATTTTTTCAGCCTAAAGAATAAGATCGTACTTGTATGTATGTAACGCCTCGTGTCACGAATTGCATGGCACATGTCATACATTGCATCATCGTCACTTACATGATTTATGAAACTGATTTTTACGATAAAGAATGATGAAAAAGCGTTTATAAAGAAAAGATTCCGTTTTAAAAATAACGCTTTCCATCGGTACCGTATATTTCTGGCCAGTATGACCCACTCCAGATCCGGGGTTAATTGACCTGATGATTATGACCGTTCAGGCCTGGGGAGAATAGACCTGATTATGATGATTATGACCGTATAGGACCAGAGAGAATAGACCTGATTATGACGATTACGACCGTATAGGCCCGGAGAGAATAGACCTGATGAGTATGATTGATGATGTGACCGTTTTCAGATCCGAAAATAATAGATCTGAAGGGGAGAATATGACCGCCTTAGATCCGGATAGAATAGATCTGAACACTCTCTTTTTTATTGACGATGATGTTTTGAAAGAAAGAAAGAACTTATCCTCATTTTTATCATGATGCATCACATGTGCATACTCATGCATGTTGCATTTAATGGTTCATCGAATATTTTGTACACTGTTACTTGGGCTAAGATGTTATGACTTGATAGCTCCTAAGTTATGATTTTTAATAAGATATGAGATTGTTACTTACAGATATTGGATGGAAGGTCAGGTATGTTACTAAACCAAAACTATTGGGGTTTGGTTCTTCTATATACTTTTCGTTTAATTCATGATTATTTATGGTTTACTTGTTGGGGACGTTGTCACTTACCCCCTTATTTTTCCTCCTAGAACCCACAGAAAAAAGGGTCGAATGGATCGAGGACGAGCCTAGGGTTCCTTATCCGAAGACGAACGAGAGGAGGATGACTTAAGGATTTTGTCATGATGGGTGTGATTGATGAACTTTTATGAACTTATGTTGGAAACATTGACTTTTGGATTACCGCATTTTGAGAACATGTTTGTAAGACGTATGATGGTTGCTTAGACGCTTTTATTTTTAAAAGTTTTTATTCTGCCTCGGTTTTGCTTGTTGACGTGTAAGCATGAAAGTCCACATATTTTATTCTGGACTATGATATATTATGGATTGACGCCTGGTACTCTCCGTCGTGAAGTACGACGGGTGCACCGTATCTGGCTAGGCCGGGGTGCGGGGTGCTACAAACAGTATTGTGGGAATTACAGGGGAATTAAATTGCTAAGTCATACTATGAAGTCATGGGAGAGAGTAATCGACACTAGAATTAAGGGAGAAACTGATGTAACGGTAAACCAATTTGGTTTTATCCAAGACAGTCAACTACGAAAGAAATACACATTTTAAGAAGATTGATGGAGAAGTATAGGGAGAAGAAGCGCGATCTATAAATGGTTTTCATCGATCTTGAAAAAGCGTATGATAGTGTGCCACGTAGACTGATATGGGATAGTTTGGATGCAAGAGGGGTTCCTACGAAGTATATAGAAATAATTAGGGATATGTATATTAGGACGAAGATAACTGTTCATACGCTTGTAGGGAATACAGACTTCTTCCCGATGAAGGTAGGCCTCTATCAAAGGTCGCTTTGAACCATTTTCTTCCAGTTGTCTAAGATGAGTTCTCAAAGCCAATCTAAGAGACAATCCCATGGTTTATGTTTTTTTATGATGATATTGTATTAGTCACGGAAAATAGACATAATCTGAGTAGGAGACTAGAAGAGTGGCAAGGTGCTTTAGAGAGCAAAGGCCTAAGGTTAGTCATTCTAAGAGTGAGTATCTGTACTGCAGCTTCAGCGGCGCAGCCAAAGATGAAAATAGGAAACTCACCATCAAGGGTCATGTGGTCCGAAAGGTATGTAAGTCCAAGTACCTAGGATCATTTGTACAGAAAGATGAACATAGAGAGTGATGTAACACACCGAGTTTAGGAAGATTGGTGTATGTAGAGGGCGGTCTCAGGGGTGTTGTGTGACAAGAATTTTCCAACCAAAATAAAGGGAAGATTTTATAGGATGGTAGTGCGGCCAGCAATGTTATATGGGACAGACTGCTAGGCCATCAAGAGGACACAGTCGCAGAAGAAGTGGCAGTGATGAGGATGTTGAGGTGACTGTATGGGCATACAATGTTAGACAAGATAAGTAATGAGGTATACAGGGAAAGGTTAGGGGTGGCTAGTATAGCAGATAAGATAAGAGAGGAAAGACTAAGATGGTTTGGGCATGTCAAGCGGAGACAGACAACGACCTCTGTTAGAGCAATTGAAAACCTCACTGTAGAAGAGAAAAGGAGTAAAGGCAGGCCTAAACTGACGTGGGATGAGTAGATTATGCATGACTTACTAGAGTTGCACCTCTCTAAGGACATGGTCCAGGATAGGAGTTCATGGAGGCAGAGGATTAAGGTTAAGGAGGGGTAAACATGATATAGGGCCTTAGAGCATACTTAGAGGGTTAGATAGTCTCTACACTTTAGGTTAACTTGCACTTTTTTCTTTTGGTCTTTGTCTTTCAACTATTTGTGTATATCCACTGTTGACTATTTTAATATCGGAAGCTTTTGATTTATTTTCACTAGTACATATTCTTATTATTGTACTATCTATGCAGGTACATATAGAGCTGGAGGTCTTATTGGAAGCAAACTCTCTATCTCTTAGAATGGAGGTATTGTTTGCCTGCCTCTTACCCTCCCTAGACCCTAGTGACAGCTTTTGCTGTCGTTGGGATATACTAGATATGATTGATATTGCTGTTGTAACATTTAGTCCTTTTAACATGCATAGTAGTTTTCATCAAATGGTGACTTTCAAGGTTAAGAACACATGAAAAATGCATAAAACTTAAAAGTGATAGAAACCATGAAAAATTATATTCTTGAGCTATGAACATCCTTAATATGCAACATAATAAAGATGGATGAACAAACTCAAGTGAGGTGCCAAAAATGGCTCATGGTTGTGTGTATATATGTATACATATGAAATGATGATCATCAAAAACAACACTTGTGACCAAGTATATTAGTCATGCTTATGATGCATGCATAAACATGCTAAAACAAGATCATCAAACATATAAAAATCAAAATGTCATAGAAGATACATACTGATGGTCATCATGGAAAAATATATGAATAACATATCAAAGGTACATTCTTAGTACAATTTTCTTAACATAACACATGACTTAACATTCTTGCTTTAGTTTCTACATAAATCACATAGGAACATTCATCTCATTTTATTTATACATAAATGTCCATTCTTTAGTGTGTAGGCCGAATTTTAAGGTGTACATAGAATAATATATACATCATTTAGAAACATATATTTTACATATTATTATGGTTAAAACCTTGAACATACTACATGGATGATCCAACTTTAATATAAACATATATACTTAACCTTTGGAAATCCATGAAGGATCTAGGAAGAATACTTGTCTTTCTCACTTTTCTTACTTTAAAGTGAAGGTTTCTTCACTTAGCTTAGAAGTAAAATACTTCTCCTTCTTCCTTGGTGGTCACGGGTTCAATGGTAGGGTTAGTGAGCTACTATGGAGATAAATAATGGAAGATTTTAACTTGGTCTGCATAAAGTTCTTACCTTGTGCTTCCTTGGTTCTTTGTTCTACAACCTTCTTTATTTACTTCTTGGATGAAGAAAGTGTTGGAACCTAACCTTAACTTTGTGTAGATTATGTGAAGAGAAGAAAATTTCTCCCTTTGCTATTGAGGATGCTCTCGACCAAGAAGGAACAAAAGGCAAGAAATTGGAAGACTTGTTGTCCTGAAGAAGAAAGAGTGAGTGAACTGTGAGAGATGAAATGTTCAAGTGTGGATGAAAAGAGAAGAAGTCAAGACAAGGGAGGAGGAGGGGGTGGAGTGAGGTGGATGGAGAAAGTGGGAGTTTCATGATGATTTTATGTTGTATTAGGAAGTAGGGATATGATTGTTACGACCCGAGATCCCGGGCTAGTGGAAATGATGAAAATAGAACACAAATGCGATGTTGATGAAATTGCGATGGAATTTAAATTTTATTTAGAATTAATAAAGACATCGACATTAAATATCGGGATTAGAAACGTTTAGAAAAATAACCGGAAGATAAGTTAACGGATATAGCGAGACTGATGGGAATAGTTAATGAATGTTTTGGACATACGATGCACTTTAATTAAATTTGTCGGTAATAACATAAGTGTATAGATATAAACTAGATCAAATAAAAATACCCGATAGGATAACTACAATACACACTAGTATCACATTTTCTTCCACTTAATCCCACATATCAACAAAAGACAAAAAACCTTCCCCATTTTTCCCCATGTCCGCCCCACCCCCTACACAAGTGGGAAGAATCTCTACTTTCTTCACATGGCAAACAACCATCACCTATCTTACACACTTTCACAATAATCATTCCACTTTTTCCCACTCCTTCACATGTCAACTAAAATAACTATTCTTGTCCTCTTCCCTTTTCAATTTTCGTTGCACACCAAAGAAAAAGAACCAAGACAACCTTATTTTATTTCCACCATCTTACACTCTCTTTCCACCTCATTATTATATTACACACCCATCACTACACAAAATTGTTTTCCTCTATTTTTGCCCACCCTAATTTTGGCAACCCCAAAAGAAAAGAGGAAACCATTTCCTTTTAATATTATACTCACTACCTAATTCAAACATCATCATTCTTCTATCTTTTATCCAACCACTACACCAATTATTCTTCACTCTTCTCTCTCCTTTCACTCCTTCATCCGTGAGTTGCTCAAAGAGGAGAACATCCTCTCCTCTTTCTTTCATTACACACTCCACATATTCATCCAAGATTTTCTCTTCTTCCTCTTCTAAAATCAAGCAAGATCTCATTTCTTCTATTTTTCTTAGTGTCGAAAATTCACTAAGTGAGTTTAAGGATACATTTTCTTCTCTTCATCTCATCCTTTTATCCAAAAACTAAGAAAAACAAATATAGTGGAGTCAAGAACCAAGAATCAATAAGGTAAGAATCTCACCTATATTAGTTTATTTTCTTTTATTTCTCTATTTTATGACTACTCACTAACTCTCTACTTGGTAGCTCCAAACCGTAGATTCAAGAAGGAAAAAGAAAGTATTCTTCTTTCAAAACAAGTGAAGAAGAACCACTTTAGAATAAGAAAGGTGAACCAAGGCAAGTATTCTTCCTAGATCCTACATGATTTTACAAATATTAAGTATTTATGTTCATATGAAAGTTGGATCATCATGTAGTATGTTCAAGATTTCCTATCAAGAAAATTTAGATCTACGTTGAGTAATAGATGCATATACGTATATACACTACACGCAATATATACATATACATTATATATAAACACGCACGTGTACACACCTTAGAGTATATTATAATATATATATATATATATATATATATATATGTTGATATATATAGATATAAGTGTATAGATCTATATATATGTGGATCTACGTTTATATATACGTATATATATTAGTATGTATAGAGGTGTAGATGTATATATACTTATATACGGTTTTTGTATAAAAGATATACATACACACAGTTTTTGAGTATATCTATGTATAGGTGTATAGATCTAGATATATATACACGGATCTACATATATGTATATGTTTTTTAAATGTATTAATGTGTGTGTATATATATACGGCTTGTAGATGTATATATATACACACACACGGATGTATTATATATAAGTATGTGTAGACGTATAAATGTATATATAAATATACGTAAAATAATATATATGTATGTAGTTATATAAAAAATGGCTTAGTCATGTATACTATGTAATGTGTCTTAAAGTTATATATATATATATAATTATGTGGATTCATATTTTTGGCCATATGGCCTTTAATATTAAAAATGTTTTTACTTATTTTGTACATATGTATATTATTGATTGTTGTGCTGTTAAGATAAGTAAATAAGGTATTGTATTAAATATGACCTAATTTGCATAAATATAAATAAATATATATGCATAGGTAATTTCGGCCACTAGGCCTTTTATGATAAAACATTTTAGTAAATGGTATATATATGCACATATGTAAAACGTATATGTTGGAGATTGAAAAAGATAATTTTTAGATATGATATAATATATCACATAATAATTATGTACATGTGTATAGTCTATATATATAATTTTCGGCCATGAGCCTTTGGGAGGTTATGAATAATTTTATATGTATTATGTACACATAAGTATACTATATATGTTAAATATGAATAATGGTATTTTGAATATCTTATATACTTATATATGTAGAGTATATAAATTGTTACAAGCAAATATGTATATATTCGGCCATTAAGAAATTTTTGGATTAATTGACTTTAATTTTATGAATAGTATGTTTCAATAGTTAAGATATAATATGTGATGAAATATGAGTAAATTTGAATAAGACAAATATATATAAATGTATATATATAAATGATTATTTCGGCCCTTAGGCCTTTTATGAGAAAATAACCTTATTATGTAGTACACATATGTACATATGTATAATATATATGTTAATATATGAAAATGAATAAGTTTTGGATATTACATACTATATAGTAAAAGGATTTTTTATAAATGTATACATAGTATACACATTTCGGCCATTAGGCCTTATATAATGAAAGAACTTTATTAAAAAGTGTACTTATGAGTGTATATTATATGTGTTATATATGTTAAAGTATAAGGTGAATAAGTGTTGGATATTATATAGAATATCATAAGATAATTAAGTATGTATATATACTTGTGTGTGTGTGTACTTACATTCGGCCTTTAGGCCTAATATCATAAATGATTTTATTTCATATTAATTGCATTCTATGTGTTAGATATGAATATGTGTAAGTTAAGATATAAGTTATGAAATCCCTAGATGATATGTTGACGGAAAATAAGAAGTTTATGCCCTAAGTACTTAAGTTGTGATTTATGAAGTCTATGTGTAGACTTGATATTATGGAAGGAGGGTTATGGTATTTCTTTAAGTTATGATAAGTATACTGTAAATAAGTAAGTGATGTTACTAGTGGTAGTATGACAAGATACCCCATTTGACCGAGTATCACGTTGCATGAAAACAAGATTTGAAAAGTTATATTGTCACATCTCATGTTTTAAAAGTTCATATGCATAGGAATAATAAACACGAGACGAATGATTCCGATGAGACACGATATGTTATGTTATGTCATGATCATGATTATGTTATGTTATGTTGAAGCGCTGTCTTGACATCGGGACCGGAGTGGTAGGTGTCAGGGGCCCACGTTATGGCTGAGTGTAACACCGGGTCTGGGACACGGGATCTTAGTCATAATGCGTCATCGTTAGCACATGTGCATATGATTCATGATGTTATGTCGCACATGTACTATACGGGGAATCATTCGGTATGTCGTGCGTTATTATTCTTATGAAAAGTGCTATAGCCAATGATGTAAATGTTATGTCTTCATGTTATGAAAAAGTCATGTTATGCAAGTTACGAATATGTCATGTTATACAAGTTATGAAACTCATGTCATGATTATGAAAAGTCATGTTTACGAAAAGTCATTTTATGAAAAGTCATGTTTTATGCATCACGTCATGACCATGTCACCTTAGGGTTATGATTAAGAATTCTTTAAGTATATGATCTACAGTGGACAATGTAGTGTTAAGCATGAGAATGTAGTACATGCAAGATATGCAAAGATGGTATAAGTTATGGATTAGAAGTTAAGTATGGATATAGTATGATGTTTTGGATTAAGCAGAATGAGATGCTGTTATGCTATGTATGCTTTGAAATCTTCCTAATTTATCTGCTTTCAGTTTACTGTAGTTTACAGATATGATATGATACTTGTTAGAAAGGAGACGTGCTTATTATATTCAAAATTTATGGCTATTATGATTTGTCACCCCGTCTCCCCATGTATGATCCACATGTCGTATCTGGTAAGACTACTTGCTGAGCGATTAAAAGTCGGTGGCTATCGCTCATACTTGCCTCATTTATAATTTTCCAGATAACAGGTATCAATGTACAAACTCGTTGAAGACAGGCTAGATAGACCATTGATAACGAAGAGCATACTGAGAGATTATTTCGAAGGCATTAAGTTTCGGATTACGATGTATGATATATGATTTCAGTATTCGGTATATGATGATTGTACAGTTTATGATGTAGTACAGTTCATGTCGATGAAGATTTGTTTATGTTATGTTGCTTCCGCTTATCGATTCATTATTCATGTCGACATGTACATGTATAGTATCGACGCTTTGTACTCTATGGAGTAGAGTACGGCGGGTGCACTGAGCCGGAACCCTGGTTTCGGGAGGGGCGCTACAGTTGGTATCAGAGCATGGCTCTAGATCCACTGCGGACACATATGATAAACAACGACATGTATTAGGTCATGATAGTAGAACCTAAGTTAAGATTTTAGAGTCTAAGAAGAAGATTTTAGAATGAGAGCAATAACCTTAGAATAGTTCCCTTAGAATGGTTTAGCGAAAATGTCCGGAATGATACTGTGTCTTTAAAATTAAGTAAGTTAATCTAGAGTCGTAATAATTAGACTATTTTCCTTAAAATATGCATATAAAAAAACTTCAGATCTACCGCGGGCACATAAGTAAACAACGTCATGAACTTAAGAAGTAATCTTAGAAATTAAGAGATGATCATAGATGTAAGAAACAATCTGAGCCAAGGATGGAGTAAGTTCAATACCGTAGGCATGAATAAATAGAAGTTGAACTGATATAAGATTTATTCATATAAGAATTAGTGACTGAGGACGGTAAGTATACAAGTTACTATAATGCGTAGGGATTTGAGGTTATAGAATACTTAGGCGGATCAATAGGAGATATACGGAAACAATAAATTGTGAGATTCCATAAGTCAGAAAATACTAAGTTGAATCATAGATGATTAAGATATAACCTTAGAACTTAAGTGTAAATCATTAAGTGTAAATCGATACAACCCTAAGTTTCGAGGACGAAACTTTTTATAAGGGGGGAAGAATGTTACGACCCGAGATCCCCGGCTAGTGGAAATGATGAAAATAGAAAACAAATGCGATGTTGATGAAATTGCGATAGAATTTAAATTTTATTTAGAATTAATAAAGACATCGACATTAAATATCAGGATTAGAAACGTTTAGAAAAATAACCGGATGATAAGTTAACGGATATAGCGAGACTGATGGGAATAGTTAATGAATGTTTTGGACATACGATGCACTTTAATTAAATTTGTCGGTAATAACATAAGTGTATAGATATAAACTAGATCAAATAAAAATACCCGATAGGATAACTACAATACACACTAGTATCACATTTTCTTCCACTTAATCCCACATATCAACAAAAGACAAAAAACCTTCCCCATTTTTCCCCATGTCCGCCCCACCACCCTACACAAGTGGGAAGAATCTCTACTTTCTTCACATGGCAAACAACCATCACCTATCTTACACACTTTCACAATAATCATTCCACTTTTTCCCACTCCTTCACATGTCAACTAAAATAACTATTCTTGTCCTCTTCCCTTTTCAATTTTCGCTGCACACCAAAGAAAAAGAACCAAGACAACCTTATTTTATTTCCACCATCTTACACTCTCTTTCCACCTCATTATTATACTACACACCCATCACTACACAAAATTGTTTTCCTCTATTTTTGCCCACCCTAATTTCGGCAGCCCCAAAAGAAAAGAGGAAACCATTTCCTTTTAATATTATAACCACTACCTAATTCAAACATCATCATTCTTCTATCTTTTATCCAACCACTACACCAATTATTCTTCACTCTTCTCTCTCCTTTCACTCCTTCATCCGTGAGTTGCTCAAAGAGGAGAACATCCTCTCCTCTTTCTTTCATTACACACTCCACATATTCATCCAAGATTTTCTCTTCTTCCTCTTCTAAAATCAAGCAAGATCTCATTTCTTCTATTTTTCTTAGTGCCGAAAATTCACCAAGTGAGTTTAAGGATACATTTTCTTCTCTTCATCTCATCCTTTTATCCAAACACTAAGAAAAACAAATATAGTGGAGTCAAGAACCAAGAATCAATAAGGTAGGAATCTCACCTATATTAGTTTATTTTCTTTTATTTCTCTATTTTATGACTACTCACTAACTCTCTACTTGGTAGATCCAAACCGTAGATTCAAGAAGGAAAAAGAAAGTATTCTTCTTTCAAAACAAGTGAAGAAGAACCACTTTAGAATAAGAAAAGTGAACCAAGACAAGTATTCTTCCTAGATCCTACATGGTTTTACAAATATTAATTATTTATGTTCATATGAAAGTTGGATCATCATGTAGTATGTTCAAGATTTCCTATCAAGAAAATTTAGATCTACGTTGAGTAATAGATGCATATACGTATATACACTACACACAATATATACATATACATTATATATAAACACGCACATGTACACACCTTGGAGTATATTATAATATATATATATGTTGATATATATAGATATAAGTGTATAGATCTATATATATATGGATCTACGTTTATATATACGTATATATATTAGTATGTATAGAGGTGTAGATGTATATATACTTATATACGGTTTTTGTATAAAAGATATACATACACACGGTTTTTGAGTATATCTATGTATAGGTGTATAGATCTAGATATATATACACGAATCTACATATATGTATATGTTTTTTAAATGTATTAATGTATATATATATATATATATATATATACGGCTTGTAGATGTATATATATATACACACACGGATGTATTATATATAAGTATGTGTAGACGTATAAATGTATATATAAATATACGTAAAATAATATATATGTAGTAGTTATATAAAAAATGGCTTAGTCATGTATACTATGTAATGTGTCTTAAAGTTTTATATATATATATATATATAATTATGTGGATTCATATTTTTGGCCATATGGCCTTTAATATTAAAAATGTTTTTACTCATTTTGTACATATGTATATTATAGATTGTTATGCTGTTAAGATAAGTAAATAAGGTATTGTATTAAATATGACCTAATTTGCATAAATATAAATAAATATATATGCATAGGTAATTTCGGCCACTAGGCCTTTTATGATAAAACATTTTAGTAAATGGTATATATGCACATATGTAAAACGTATATGTTGGAGATTGAAAAAGATAATTTTTAGATATGATATAATATATCACAAAATAATTATGTACATGTGTATAGTCTATATATATAATTTTCGGCCATGAGCCTTTGGGAGGTTATGAATAATTTTTATATGTATTATGTACACATAAGTATGCTATATATGTTAAATATGAATAATGGTATTTTGAATATCTTATATACTTATATATGTAGAGTATATAAATTGTTACAAGAAAATATGTATATATTTGGCAATTAAGAAATTTTTGGATTAATTGACTTTAATGTTATGAATAGTATGTTTCAATAGTTAAGATATAATATGTGATGAAATATGAGTAAATTTGAATAAGACAAATATATATAAATGTATATATATAAATGATTATTTCGGCCCTTAGGCCTTTTATGAGAAAATAACCTTATTATGTAGTACACATATGTACATATGTATAATATATATGTTAATATATGAAAATGAATAAGTTTTGGATATTACATACTATATAGTAAAAGGATTTTTTTTATAAATGTATACATATTATACATATTTCGGCCATTAGGCCTTATATAATGAAAGAACTTTATTAAAAAGTGTACTTATGAGTGTATATTATATGTGTTATGTATGTTAAAGTATAAGGTGAATAAGTGTTGGATATTATATAGAATATCATAAGATAATTAAGTATGTATATATACTTGTGTGTGTGTACTTACATTCGGTCTTTAGGCCTAATATCATAAATGATTTTATTTCATATTAATTGCATTCTATGTGTTAGATATGAATATGTGTAAGTTAAGATATAAGTTATGAAATCCCTGGATGATATGTTGACGGAAAATAAGAAGTTTATGCCCTAAGTACTTAAGTTATGATTTATGAAGTCTATGTGTAGCCTTGATATTATGGAAGGAGGGTTATGGTATTTCTTTAAGGTATGATAAGTGGACTGTAAATAAGTAAGTGATGTTACTAGTGGTAGTATGACAAGATACCCCATTTGACCGAGTATCACGTTGCATGAAAACAAGATTTGAAAAGTTATATTGTCACATCTCATGTTTTAAAAGTTCATATGCATAGGAATAATAAACACGAGACGAATGATTCCGATGAGACACGATATGTTATGTTATGTCATGATCATGATTATGTTATGTTATGTTGAAGCGCTGTCTTGACATCGGGACCGGAGTGGTAGGTGTCAGGGGCCCACGTTATGGCTGAGTGTAACATCGGGTCTGGGACACGGGATCTTAGTCATAATGCGTCATCGTTAGCACATGTGCATATGATTCATGATGTTATGTCGCACATGTACTATACGGGGAATCATTCGGTATGTCGTGCGTTATTATTCTTATGAAAAGTGCTATAGCCAATGATGTAAATGTTATGTCTTCATGTTATGAAAAAGTCATGTTATGCAAGTTACGAATATGTCATGTTATACAAGTTATGAAACTCATGTCATGATTATGAAAAGTCATGTTTACGAAAAGTCATTTGATGAAAAGTCATGTTTTATGCATCACATCATGACCATGTCACCTTAGGGTTATGATTAAGAATTCTTTAAGTATATGATCTACAGTGGACAATGTAGTGTTAAGCATGAGAATGTAGTACATGCAAGATATGCAAAGATGGTATAAGTTATGGATTAGAAGTTAAGTATGGATATAGTATGATGTTTTGGATTAAGCAGAATGAGATGTTGTTATGCTATGTATGCTTTGAAATCTTCCTAATTTATCTGCTTTCAGTTTACAGCAGTTTGCAGATATGATATGATACTTGTTAGTTCTTATTATATTCAAAATTTATGGCTATTATGATTTGTCACCTCGTCTCCCCATGTATGATCCACATGTCGTATCTGGTAAGACTACTTGCTGAGCGATTAAAAGTCGGTGGCTATCGCTCATACTTGCCTCATTTATAATTTTCCAGATAACAGGTATCAATGTACAAGCTCGTTGAAGATATGCTAGATAGACCATTGATAACAAAGAGCATACTGAGAGATTATTTCGAAGGCATTAAGTTTCGGATTACGATGTATGATATATGATTTCAGTATTCGGTATATGATGGTTGTACAGTTTATGATGTAGTACAGTGCATGTCGATGAAGATTTGTTTATGTTATGTTGCTTCCGCTTGTCGATTCATTATTCATGTCGACATGCACATGTATAGTATCGACGCTTTGTACTCTATGGAGTAGAGTACGGTGGGTGCACTAAGCCGGAACCCTGGTTTCGGGAGGGGCGCTACAATGATGGTGTATAATGAGTGTAAGAAAAAGAAGACTTTTGGCTTCTTGGAAGAGGGGTGGCCGGCCTAGGAGAGAATAGGGAGGGTGGCTTGTCTTTTGTTGTGTAAGAAAAGTGGAAGAAAATATAATGATTGGTGTAAAAGTGTGTAGGTTTTTGCTATGTAGTTGAAGACAAAAGAGAAGAAAACATTTCTTCTCGCTTGCTTGGAGGGGGCTGCCAATAGAGGGTTTCAGTGGGTAGAATATGACAAAATTCCATCATTTGGTTTCCACACAATTTTCTATATTTGACATTTTGTTGGGGTATTTTTCTAACCACAATTTCCCTATTCTTTTTTCCCAATTGGCGTGTACATGTATATATATTAATTTTTCTTTTCTTCCTTTCTAAGATATTTATCATGTCCTAATTTATTTTTTCTTTTTGTTTAAATAATGAAAATTATTATGTCATGTATTTTTTTATTGGATTTAATTTAGTCTAATAATTTACATTGTAACCGAACAAGTTATTTAGTTTTATCTCATGTTCAGAACGTATGTTATCGTATTCACTAGTTCGTCGATATACTAAAAAAATTCGTACACGAGTATATTCCAACATTAATAAAATACGATATTAAATAAGTTTCGACGTTACGAAAAAATTTGGACGTAACGTGCTAGGAGCCATATGAGTTAACCACATGGCACGAAAAGGTAAAACAAATAGGTACCCTCCCTTAATTTTGATAGAGTTTTTTTTATTATTTTAGTCTAAAAACAAAAGAGTCGAAAGGTCTAAAGAAAATAAATATAGAGGAATTGTCAGTGGTGATTCGCATAAACACATAGGTTCAAAATGTAATTATCCTTTAAAAATGGATAACATATATGCGACAGCGCACCGTAAAATTCATACTTAAGTTTGACAAATGATATGAAAGATATTATACTCTTTTAGTTCAATATCGTATAATTTTAGTTTTACTGAGACCATCTCCAACGTTCGAAATATCACATATCCCACCAAATAGAACGTAATCTCTGCTCCAACAATGCGCCATCCTTTGCATTAAAATAGCACCTCCCCAAAATTTCCTCCAAATACGGTGCAGCATTTGCACCTGCGCTGTCCTCCTTTTTTTCTTTTCCCCATTTCTATATATTTTATCTATTATTTTAGTATCAACATTAGTCTATCTATTAGTTTATCGATATTATATTTTTTATATTATATCTATTAGATTATTATACAAAATTAGTTTTATTATCATTAAAAATTCTACTACAATCATATTATTTAGAGACAATCACATTTCATATGCAAAACTTATAGTGTCGTTGCAAGAATTATCTACCACTCACAATTTAGTGACACTTATCCAAATATATGCATGTTTTCTCCATGATTATCTATGTGTTCAACGCTAACAGCATTTATCTATATCTTTGTAGTTTTGCTGCAAAATTTATCCAAATTAACAAAAAATTGAAAAAAAATTGGACAATCATTGTGACAGTCTGTAAATATGTATATATATACACACACACACATAAAAAATATATATATACATATATGTAGCGCCCGTCCAGAAACTAGGGTTTAGTCCCGGCGCACCGCCATACTATGCTACGAGACGTACAAGGCGTCGATATTATACATGTGCATGCTGACATGAATAATCTATCGATAAACGGAAGCACCATAATATAAACCAAATACAATCGACATGTATTATTTTACATCATAACTCTGTACAAATCATAATATACTACAATCCTGAAACCTTCTGAATGCATGGTACTCCAATGGCTACCATCAGCAATGTAATCTCTCAGCACACTTCATCGCTGTCGGTGATATATCTAGCATGTCCTCAACAAGTCTGTATTGTGGTACCTGGTATCTGTAAAGTGATAAGACAAGTATGAGTGATAAACATAATCGCCCTGCAAGTAGTCCTACTAGATACGACATGTGGATTATGCATGGGGAGACGGGGTAACAAAATATAAACCATAAGTAACGAATATAGTAAACATGTTTCCATTTTACCAAGTATCAGAACATCAATATAAACTTAAAGTATGTAAAACAAGGATAATTTAACAACGTAACATAGCAACATCTCATTCTACTTAGTCCGTAGCATCATATACATGTGCATACTTAGCATCTAAAACATAACTTATACGAAGACCATGCATCTTATATACGCTCTGCTTTCATGCATAATCTCTACATTGACCAACTTAATGATATCATAAAATTAAGAAATTTCTAATCATAACCTTAAGGAACATAATCATGACGTGATGTATAAAACATGACTTTTGATAAACATAACATGACTTTGTCTGTAACACAAATAACTTGGCATTTTGTAAATCATAAACATGACTTGTCATTTCATAACATAAAGACATAATATTTCATAATGGCTATAGCACTTTCATAAGAGTAATAACGCATGACGTACTGATTGATTCCCCATATAGTACATGTGCGACATAAAACATCATAAACAAATGTACATGTCCTAACGGTGATCCGCTATGACGGGGATCCCGTATCCCAGGCCCGGTGTTACACTCGGTCATAAACGTATTCATATGCCCCTAACACCTACCACCCCAGTACCGATGTCATGCCGGTAAAACATAACATGATCATAGTCGTGAATATAACATAACATATCGTGTGCCGATGGAATCAATCGTCTCGTGTTTATTACTCACATGCATATGAACTTTTAAAACATGTGACGTAATAAACATAACTTTTCAAACTTTTATTTCATGCAATATGAGACTCGGCCAAATGAGGGTATTTTGATCATACTACAACTTATAATCAAACATCACTTACTTATTTACATTATACATATCATAACTTAGAAAAAATACCATTTTTACCCCTAAAAGGGTACCAAGCGGACATAGCACCCAAACAACCTCCTTTTGGTCATTTTTCATTCAACAATACTTTCTTAACATGTATTCCACACATGTAGCTCATAATCATAACTTAAGTGCCTAGAACATTTAATCACTAATTACTTTAACATATCATATAGAAATCTCATAACTTATATCATAACCTACATCTTATCATAAATGTACATATTAGTATACATAACATGTAATAAAGTCATATATATATATATATGTATATATATATATATTATGGAAGGCCTTGAGGCCGTGTACTTGTATAGGTATATACTACCTGCATATATTTCATACATTTTACATATATTTCTCCATGGCATGTGATAAAATCATTTGTTTATCATAAAAGGCCTTAGGTCGAATATTTATGAGTACTTATATATATTTTTATGACATGTTACATAGAATATATAACTTAGTCATTTTCATATATTAACATATGCTTTATACATGTATGTGTACATAAATTATATTAAAGACACTTTTAACATTAAAGGGCCTCATGGTCGAAATATATGTAAGTGTGTATGCTTATATATATACATTTTTATGACATGTTATATAGTATACATAACTTAGTCATTTTTATATCGTAACATATATATTATACGTGTATGTATACATAAAATATATTAAAGCCATTTTTAATATAAAAAGGGTTTTGGCCGAAATATATGTAAGTGTGAATACCTGTATATATATATACATTTTTATGACATCTTATATAGTATACATAACTTACTCATTTTCATAACATATATATTAAACATATATGTATATTTGAAACAAATGTAAGAAATTTTTACAATAAAAGGCCTCATGGCCGTATAATATATATATATATATATATATATATATATATATATCTTCACATAATCATATTTTCTTAGGTTATACATATATGTACCCATAACATTTGAATTGTTGTACCCAATGAAAAATGACATTGTACTTGAGACTTGTATAAATGAATTAATGAAAGTTGCATCTTCAAGTACATTTTATCTAGTTTCGTAATTACTTCCTTAATTGGATTTTTGTTAAGGAAAACATGGTATAATTAGTCAAGCATAAATTATGGACCATGTGAAGGGGGCCAACTCACCCCAAGGACCTAAGAGATTTCGGCCATAAGGCTTAAAAAGGGCCTTAGAAGGTTTTTCAAATTATAAGGAGGCTAATCTTAAGGGCCTTCTTAACACAAGCCCAAATAACAATAAAGAAGTTTTAAGTAGTGGGGCAACTTTCCCCCAACTCTCACAAAAATTCGGCCCCATGAGTCCAAGAGGATTTATGATTTTCCTAATTATATTTAAATCAAGAAAAAGGAATTAATTAAGAAAAGGGGGCAACTACCAAATAGCTTTCCATTAAACACACTTGAAAAGTAACTCAAGCATGGTAAAGGCTACTAAATGCCTTAAACCGCCGGATTCCTCTATGGAGTAACCAAGATGCATTTCAAACTTTACCATGGTTACTTTATGTTAACCATAATGCTAAATTAACTCAAGTTAGCATTAAAGTAACCCTAGTTGGATAAAGTAACTCAAGTTAGCAATAAAGTAACCTTGGTTGACTAAAGTAATTCAAGTTAATTAACTCTAATTAGCCTAACCATGCAAGGGTAACCTCCTTCTTCTCTCTTGCTCCCAAACGGCTAAAACTCTTAGCCTAGTGAAGAAAATTTCTCTCCAAGAACTCTAGAACACTCTTAATCTCAACCCTCAAGAATTCACAAAGAGAAAAAGGGACAATGACTTTTTCACCATCTCACACGGCCATCTTGAGCCAAGGAAGACCAAAATCTTCAAGCCTCAAGAATCCTCTAGGTAAGTAGAATGTCTAGCTTCTTAGTTACATTACCTAATTCATAGAGTGAAGCTCACATTACTACTTTTTCTTGCACAAAAACTGTGACCCCCATGGTCACTAGGTTCAAGCTTTCAAGCTCTTAAGTGGTACTAGCATCTTAGTGGTTTGAACACCATTCAAGCCTCATCTTGGTAAGTCAATCTAGCCCCCATTTAGCTCTATCTTTCACTTAAGATAATAACTAACATTTGTTCTCTTCCTCCTCCAAAACCGTGGGGTATATGTTGAAGAGGAGGGAGACTTCACTTCATTTCATCTGAATTCCAAGCAAAGGAAAGGTTTGAGCTAGAAGAGGCAAGTACACTATAAATATTATTGACTTGCGTGTGAAAGTATATGCTTGAATGTCTAGTTATTACTAAGATTTAATCTTAGATGGAAAAATGTCAAGCTTGAAGCATGAAAATTTCAGATTCCTTAAGAAAAGTGACTTGCATGTATGAGATTCCTTCAAAGATGGATTCTTTGCCCCTTTTGAATATGAATATGATGCATGTCTAAGATGAATGTGGTAAAGCTCTCTTCTTTAATATGTAAGGGGGACGGTTGGATGAAGAGGTTGGGGGTGAATAATATTCTTGTGAAGGAATGTGACTTGTAGGGTAAAGGATGCATATAAGTTGTATGCTTGGATGCTTTATGACTTAGGTGTAAAATGTTCATTATGAAAATGAAATATAAGCCCTTGCATGTGTATGAAACGGGCTGTTTTGGGGGTATGAGACATACAAATTAGATGTGCGTGAATAGACTTTATTTTGTACAAAATGTGCAAGATCTAGGTGTGCTATGTGTAACCTTCAAAACCGTTTTTTAAGTGATTTGTAGGTGACCTTTAGGAGGTATTAGAATCTGTAATGTTTATGTTAAAAAGTTTATTTGATGGTTAGTGAGCCATTTTTTAAGAATAACTTAAGTTGGAACACGTTTAGTAAGTAAAGTGACAAAAGGGAATAATCACTGGAACATGACAGATTCATGTGACATTTTTTATGACCTGAAAAGGGATCTTAGAAGGATTCAATTAAGCTAATTTTTGGCATGACCTTAGCCTTATGTATGTAGTAAATATGAGAGTTGGAATTTTGGTAAAAGAAGTTATGGTTTGTCATTAATGGAATTTTTAGTACGATTGGTCAAGCTGAAATTACTGGACTGGACAGAATTTAAGTGACGTGTCGATTGACCCGAAAATGGACCTTAGAAATACGAAAATGGGCTGATTTTTGGTAGGCGGATAGCCTTATGTGTTTAATAAGTTTGTGAGTTTGAATTTTCAAAAAAGGACTTACGGTTTGGTCACAATAAAATTTGTAGTAAAACTGGCCACTCCAGAATCAGCATGTACCAATTTTTGGGGAAGTGAGTAAATGACCCCTTTAAAGTTATCATAATGCTTCGAAATTTGTATGGTAATTACTTAGGACATAGGTGAGCATGTCTATGTAAATCAATTAGCTTGGAATTATTATTTTAAGGGGTAACTACCTAAGTTAAGTTGGTATTACTAATCTGGAAAATTGGGCAGAATTACTGAATTGGTTGTGAGGCTTTATTCTTGTGGGCTTAGACTTATTTGTATGGTTTTGGCTTATGAGCAATAATTCCTGGTATGTCTGCAATATTTTCCAGGTATTGGCCCAAATTAAATGAGACTTAATAGGCTTAAAAGAAAGGTAAAAGAAGGATACTGCACTGCTAAATTCAGCAGTACCTATTTGGTAATTTAATGATTTGAAGGTTTTCTATGTCTTGACTCGTTACGTAATTTTTATGACAAGTAGACAAGATACCCTTATGCATATGTATGTCATGAGATCATGAAAATAGGCCGAATTATGAGGTTTTGAAGCCGCGCAAACAGAACGTTAATTCTGGAAATTTTTCCAGCTTAATGAATAAGACCGTACCTGTATGTATGTGACGCATTTGATCACGAATTGCATAATGCACGTCATACATTGTATTATCGTCATTTACATGATTTAGGTAACTGATTTTATGACAAAGAATGATAAAAAAGCGTTTTAAAGAAAAGATTCAGTTTTGAAAAGAACGCTTTACATTTGTACTAGTTATTTCTGGCCAGCTTAACCCGCTCCAGATCCAGGGTTAATTGATCTGATGATTATGACCGTTCAGGCCCGGAGAGAATAGACCTGATTATGATGATTATGATCATACAAGCCCGGAGAGAATAGACCTGATTATGACGATTAAGACCGTACAGGCCCGGAGAGAATAGACCTGATGACTATGATTGATGATATGACCATTTTCGGATCCGGAAATAATAGATTCGAAGGGAAGAATATGACTGCCTCAGATCCGGATAGAATAAATCTGAACACTCTCTTGTTTTATTGACGATGATGTTTTGAAAGAAAGAAAGAAAGAAAGAATTTATCCTCATATTTATCACGATGCATCACATGTGCATACTCATGCATGTTGCATTGAATGGTTAGTCGAATATTTGGTACACTGTTACTTAGGCTAAAATGTTATGACTTGATATCTCCTAAGTTGTGATTTTTATTAAGTTATGAGCTTGTCACTTATGAATATTGGATGGAAGGTCAGGTATGTTACTAAACCAAAATTTTTGGGGTTCGGTTCTTGTGTGTACTTTCCATTTAAGTCATGATTATTTATGGTTTACTTGCTGGTGACGTTGTCACTCACCCCTTATTTTTCCTCCCAGAACCAGCAGGAAATAGGGTCGAATGGATCTAGGACGAGCCTAGGGTTCCTTATCTGTAGAAGAGCGAAAGGAGGATGACTTAAGGGTTTTTGTCGTGATGGTCATGATTGATGAACTTTTTATGAACTTATGTTGGAAACATTGACTTTCAGATTTCTGCATTTTGTGAACATGTTTGTAAGACTTATGATGGATGTTTAGACGCTTTCATTTTAAAAATTTTTATTCTATCTCAGTTTTGCTTATTTGTTGATGTGTAAACATGAAGGTCCACATATTTTTGTTATGGACTAAGACATGTTATGGATTGACGTCTGGTACTCTCCGTAGTGAAGTACGGCAGGTGCACCGTATTCGGCTAGGCCGGGGTGCGGGGCGCTACAGGTGGTATCAGAGCTGAGGCTCTAGATTCGGGCAGAATATAGAATTTAAGCTATGATTTTAGAAATCTAAGTTTGATCTTAGATCTAGGTCATGATCTTAGATGAGAGTTGACCATAGACTAAGATGACATAGACTGGAAATTAGATTCATGGCCCAATAATGAAATCTTAGTCTATGAAATTTTATATCTTCTTGAGTTATCCATTAAAACTTCTAATGGGTTATGAATTAAATTCCGTCACTTATTACGACACTCTAACCTTGAATAAAACTTCGACACTTCATAGTGCAAATGGCACGACCACGAGGCAGACCTGCTAGGGCCAGACCAGAAGTGCAGGAGCCTGTTCCTCCTCCACCTGCTCAGGTCCCTCCACCACCGCCACCACAAGATCAAAATCCGCCCAACGTCAGAATATTCCCCCACCCCAGGGGCCTTTGCCACAAATGATTCCAGACATTAATGCTTTCCAGAATTTCTGCCAGACCGCAACCTAAATCGGTAAAGTAATGTTACAGCAGAATGCTCCTCAGCCTCACGAACTGGTCAAGGATGCTCAGTACTACTTTGAAAAATTGAAAAGAGCTAATGTTCTATCCTTTGAAGGAAAATCGAACTCAGATGCCGCTGAAAAATGGTTAGACGAAGTGGAGAATCGTTTTGAGTTGATTCGAGCACCCGAGGAGGTGAAGACTCAAGCGGTCAGGCCATTCCTACTTGGGGAAGCCAACCAGTGGTGGAAGGCCAATATGCAATCCCTGCCGAGGCCGATTCCATGGGAAAGATTTCTCTAAGAATTTAACAAATTTTACATACCACCATCAGTTAAGTTGCAGAAGATACATGAGTTCGAATCACTAGTACGAGAGCAAGGAATGACAGTTGCAGAGTATGCTAATAAGTTCATAGCCTTGGGCAGATTTTAACCACCTACTATGAACGATGAGGAGACGAAAATTTTGAAGTTTGAGAGAGGGTTAATCAGGACCTGGTTGGTGAATGCAAACCCAACCAATTTTGGCGCACTGTTGGATGCTTGCTACCGAATAGAGAGGGATATTATTCATCGGGACGAGATAGGGCAAAAAAGAGGAAGGGAAACATCAGGGAACAGAGGGTCCCGCAAATCTGCAAAGCAGAACTCAAGAGGCCCAAGACGACAAGGAAAGAATCGGTTTCAACGCCGTTCTCAAAAGAATCAGTCAAAGAATCAGGGCTAGCAGTTAGCTATCCCAAATTGCTCTCACTGCAATAAGCGTCATGTTAGGGAATGCTACGTTCAGGCAGGAGAGTGCTTTGGATGTGGTAAGGTGGGCCATATCCCCAAAGACTATCCGGATAAGGCAACCACAAGCTTTGGGTGTGGAAAAGTAGTACACATTGTCAAAGATTGCCCGGAGAAAGGGGCCCCGCAGCAGCAACAACCTAAGAACCAGTGTCAGCGTACAAATGCGAGAGTCCATGTTATGACAGACGCAGCTACTGAAGAGGCTAATGATGTAGTGGCAGGTACATTTTAAAGTTTATGCAATACTTAGATTTTTTTTGCCAATACTATTGCCCTGCTGTTGCTTAGTAAATCTCGCATATACAGAAGCTATTTTAGTATGCTCAGTGCCTGCCAATGTACTATTTGATAGTGGCGCTAGCCACTCATTTATCTCAAAGAAATTCGTAAAGAATATTGATCACACCCCAACCCATAGTGACATGCCCTATAGAGTTCAAGCAGTTGGGGACCAGGTGCTTGTGTCTCATCACATTTTTAGAAATTGCGAACTTGAGTTCGATGATTACTGGTTTGACGCCGACTTAATTCTCATACCCATGACGGATTTCAATGTGATTCTTGGGATGGATTGACTCTCCAAGAATTTTGCCCACATCGATTGCAGTGAAAGGCGGGTTATTATTAAGGCCCCACACGTAAGGAAGTAAACTTTCACGGAGGTTCAAAATTAAGGAAGTGTCCCAAGAATGTTTATGTAAATGCGATCCGCGCTAGTAAGGCGTTAAAGAAAGGACATGAAGGGTTTCTCATTTATGCAATAAATGTCGATCAAGCACCCTCCAACCTTTCTCAAGTCTCGGTGCTCCGAGAATATCCAGATGTTTTTCCAGAAGAATTACCGGGTCTTCCTCTGGATCGAGAAATATCTTTTGAAATTAATCTATTTCCGGGAGCTGAGCCAATATCGAAGGCTCTCTATCAAATGGCACCTGCGGAATTAAAAGAGTTGAAGGAACAGTTACGTGAATTGTTAGAGAAGAAACTTATTCGCCCAAGTGTTTCGCCTTGGGGTGCCCCTGTACTATTTGTAAAGAAAAAGGATGGAAATATGCGGTTATGTATTGATTATCGAGAACTCAACAAGATCACGATAAAGAACAAGTACCCATTGCCTAGGATCGACGATCTGTTCGATCAGCTTCGGGTAAGCGACTCAAAGTTTTTATTTCAATGATAAGTCTATTATGAACACTACCTAAAAATATTGTGATGCAGGGGGCACGGATTTTCAGTAAGATTGGTCTTCGCTCGAGATACTTCCCATTGAAGATCAAAGCTGAGGATGTCCCAAAAGCTGCATTCAGAACACGTTATGGACATTACGAATTTCTTGTAATACCATTCGGACTGACCAACGCCCCTGCGGCGTTTATGGATCTGATGAATCGAGTATTTCAAGAACAACTGGACAAATTTTTTGTGGTTTTTATCGATGATATCTTGATCTACTCACCGAATGAAGAGTCCCATGTGGTCTATTTAAGAATCATCCTTGACATCTTACGGAGAAAACAAGTGTATGCCAAATTTAGTCAAGCAAATTTTGGCTACGCAGTGTAGCATTTCTGGGACATGTGATATCTGAAGATGATATATCTGTGGATCCCAAAAAGATTGAGGTAATTACAGAATGGCCGAGGCCAATGAATGTTACGGAAGTACGGAGTTTCCTTGGTCTCACTAACTATTATCGCAAGTTCGTTGAAGGGTTTTGTCGGATTGCGATGCCTCTCACCCATTTGACCCACAAAAAAGACAAAGTTTGAATGGACCACCGACTACGAAAGGAGTTTTACCGAACTAAAAGCAAAGTTGACTTCTGCTCTAGTGTTGGCACAACCTATTTCGGTTGAAGGTTTTGTGTGTATAGTGATGCCTCTAAGAATGGACTTGGGTGTGTGCTAATGCAGAAAGATCGAGTGATTGCGTATGCATCTAGGCAGCTGAAGCCATTTGAACAAAATTACCTGGTACATGATCTTGAGCTCGCAGCTGTAGACTTTGCTTTAAAGATATGGAGACATTATTTGTACGGTGAAAGGTGTGAAATCTTCACAGATCACAAAAGCCTTTAGTACCTTTTCACCCAAAAAGAATTAAATATGCGTCAACGCAGATGGCTAGAGTTGATGAAGGACTACGACCTTTCTATCCAGAATCATCTGGGAAAAGCCAATAAAGTTGCTGATGCTTTGAGTCGAAAGACAAGCCATCCGCGCCAACCACCCTTGCAGCGTGATATGGAAGAATTTGATCTCGAGGTGGTTGATTCCATTAATAGCATTCTCGCTAAGTTGGTATTAGTTCCTTCACTGATTAACAAGATTAAAGAGGGTCAAGAAAGAGATGAAACTTTGAAGAAAATTAAGGACAAGTTGAAAGCGAAACCATATGAGGATTTTGAGATCAGAAATGATGATAGCTTGTGGTTTAGAGAACGATTGTGCGTACCCAATGACAATGATATAAAGAATGTAGTTCTTCGTGAAGCTCATAACTCTCGTTTGTCTACCCATCCTGGAGCCAACAAAATGCACCAAGATCTAAAACAGAGATTCTGGTAGCAGGGCATGAAGAGGCAAATTGCAGAATATTTAGAAAAATGCCTTGTTTGTCAGAAAGTGAAAGCAGAACATCAGAAACCCATAGGTTTATTACAGCCTCTTGAAGTCCCTGAGTGGAAGTGGGACCACATTGCTATGGATTTTGTAACTGACCTACCAAGGACGAAGAACGGACATGACACCATTTGGGTAGTCGTTGATCGTTTAACAAAATCTGCTCATTTCATGGCTATTACCATCAAATCCTCTATGGAGAAGTTGGCTACGATGTATGTTGATCAGATTGTGAGACTTCATGGAGTACCCATGAGCATTGTATGTGACCGCGACCCTCGCTTTCATCACGATTTTGGACAGCTTTTCAAAAATCGATAGGCACCGAGATACGAATGAGCTCTGCATTTCACCCTCAGATGGATGGTCAATCGGAGAGGACCATCCAAACTTTGGAAGACATGTTGCAAACTTGTAAACTTGATTTTGGAGAGAGTTGGGACAAGAATCTCAAATTAGTGGAGTTTTCTTATAACAACAGTTATCATCGATCTATTAGGATGGCTCCGTATGAAGCGCTTTACGGAAGAAAGTGCCGTTCTCCACTTTACTAGGACAAAATCGGAGATAAGGTTTTCACAGGACCTGATCTAGTAGAACAGACTCAAGAGAAAATAATGATCATAAAGCAAAGGTTACAAACGGCCCAAGATAGAAGTAAGATTTGGGCAGACGAGAAATAGTGGCCACTGGAATTTTAAGGAGGAGAAAAGGTGTTCTTGAAAGTGTCACCAGCAAAAGGAGTTAAGAAGGTTTGGTATCAAAGGAAAGTTAAGCCCCAGGTTTATTGGACCATATGAGATTCTTAAAAGAATTGGAGAAGTCGCTTACCGGCTAGCACTACCGCCGTCGCTATCTCAATTGTACAATGTATTTCACGTATCACAACTTCGTCGGTATGTGCACGAACCTAGCCATATCATCGAGGAGCAGCCCTTGAAAGTTGAGGCCGACACGACATACGTAGAAGAACCAGAAAGGATTGTTGATCGTAAGCAAAAGACATTAAGGAAACGATCCATACATGTGGTTAAGGTGCAATGGAAGCACCATTCGATTGATGAGGCTACTTGGGAGACAGAGGAAAACATGAGAAGCTTATACACATATCTTTTTGAGTAGCGCTCTTAAGTTTCGAGGACGAACTTATAATAAGGGGGGAGGATGTTGTACCCAACGAAAAATGACATTGTACTTGAGACTTGTATAAATGAATTAATGAAAAGTTGCATCTTCAAGTACATTTTATCTAGTTTCGTAATTACTTTCTTAATTAGATTTTTGTTAAGGAAAACATGGTATAATTAGTCAAGCATAAATTATAGACCATGTGAAGGGGGCCAACTCACCCCAAGGACCTAAGGGATTTCGGCCACAAGGCTTAAAAAGGGCCTTAGACGGTTTTTCAAATTATAAGGAGGCTAATCTTAAGGGCCTTCTTAAAACAATCCCAAATAACAATTAAGGAGTTTTAAGTAGTGGGGCAATTTTCTCTCAACTCTCACAAAAATTCGGCCCCATGAGTTCAAGAGGATTTATCATTTTCCTAATTATATTTTAAAGCAAGAAAAAGGAATTAATTAAGAAAAAGGGGGCAACTACCAAATAGTTTTCCATTAAACACACTTGAAAAGTAACTCAAGCATGGTAAAGGCTACTAAATGCCTTAAACCGCCGGATTCCTCTATGGAGTAACCAAGATGCATTTCAAACTCTACCATGGTTACTTTATGTTAACCACAATGCTAAAGTAACTCAAGTTAGCATTAAAGTAACTCTAGTTGGTTAAAGTAACTCAAGTTAGCAATAAAGTAACCTTGGTTGGCTAAATTAATTCAAGTTAATTAACTCTAATTAGCCTAACCATGCAAAGGTAACCTCCTTCTTCTCTCTTGCTCCCCAACGGCTAAAACACTTAGCCTAGTGAAGAAAATTTCTCTCCAAGAACTCTAGAACACTCTTAATCTCAACCCTCAAGAATTCACAAAGAGAAAAGGGACAAGGACTTTTTCACCATCTCACACGGCCAACTTGAGCCAAGGAAGACCAAAATCTTCAAGCCTTAAGAATACTCTAGGTAAGTAGAATGTCTAGCTTCTTAGTTACATTACATAATTCATAGAGTGAAGCTCACATTACTAATTTTTCTTGCTCAAAAACCGTGACCCCCATCGTCACTAGGTTCAAGCTTTCAAGCTCTTAAGTGGTACTAGATTCTTAGTGGTTTGAACACCATTCAAGCCTCATCTTGGTAAGTCAATCTAGTCCCCATTTAGCTCTATCTTTCACTTAAGATAATAACTAACATTTGTTCTTTTCCTCCTCAAAAACCGTGGGGTATATATTGAAGAGGAGGGAGACTTCACTTCATTTCATCCGAATTCCAAGCTAAGAAAAGGTTTGAGCTTGAAGAGGCAAGTACACTATAAATATTCTTGACTTGTGTGTGAAAGTATATGCTTGAATGTGTAGTTTTACTAAGATATAATCTTAGATGGAAAAATGTCAAGCTTGAAGCATGCAAATTTCGGATTCCTTAAGAAAAATGACTTGCATGTATGAGATTCCTTCAAAGATGGATTCTTTGCCCCTTTTGAATATGAATATGATGCATATCTAAGATGAATGTGGTAAAGCTCTCTTCTTTAATATGTAAGGGGGACGGTAGGATGAAGAGGTTGGGGGTGAATAATATTCTTGTGAAGGAATGTGACTTGTGGGGTAAAGGATGCATATAAGTTGTATGCTTGGATGCTTTATAACTTAGGTGTAAAATGTTCATTATGAAAATGAAATATAAGCCCTTGTATGTGTGTGAAACGGTCTGTTTTGAGGGTATGAGACATACAAATTATATGTGCCGTGAATGGACTTTATTTTTACAAAATGTGCAAGATCAAGGTGCGCTATGTGTAACCTTCAAAACCATTTTTTAAGTGATTTGTAGGTGACCTTTAGGAGGTATTAGAATCTGTAGTGTTTATGTTAAAAAGTTTATTTGATGGTTAGTGAGCCATTTTTGAAGAATAACTTAAGTTGGAATACGTTTAGTAAGTAAAGTGACAAAAGGGAATAATCACTGGAATATGACAAATTCACGTGACGTTTTTAATGACCTGAAAAAGGATCTTAGAAGGATTCAATTAAGCTAATTTTTGGCTTTACCTTAGCCCTATGTATGTAGTAAATATGAGAGTTGGAATTTTGGTAAAAGAAGTTATGGTTTGTCATTAATGGAATTTTGAGTAAGATTGGTCAAGCTGAAATTACTGGACTGGATAGAATTTAAGTGACGTGTTGATTGACTAGAAAATAGACCTTAGAAATATGCAAATGGGCTGATTTTTGGTAGGATGCTAGCCTTATGTGTTTACTAAGTTTGTGAGTTGGAATTTCGAAAAAGGACTTACGGTTTGGTCTAAACTTTGTAGTAAAACTGGCCATTCTAGAATCAACATGTACCCGTTTTTGGGGAAGTGAGTAAATGACCCCTTTAAAGTTATCATAATGCTTCAAAATTTTTATGGTAATTACTTAGGACATAGGTGAGCATGTCTATGTAAATCAATTAGCTTGGAATTATTATTTTAAGGGGTAACTACCTAAGTTAAGTTTGTATTACTAATCTGGAAAATTGGGCAGAATTACTGAATTGGTTGTGAGGCTTTATTCTTGTGGGCTTAGACTTATTTGTATGGTTTGGGCTTATGAGCAATAATTCCTGGTATGTCTGCAGTATTTTCCAGGTGTTGGCCCAAATTAAATGAGACTTAATGGGCTTAAAAGAAAGGTAAAAGAAGGGTACTGCACTACTGAATTCAGCAGTACACTGTTTGGTAATTTAACGATTTGAAGGTTTTCTACGTCTTGACTCGTTACGTAATTTTTATGACAAGTAGACAAGATACCATTATGCATACGTATGTCATGAGATCATGAAAATGGGCCGAATTATGAGGTTTTGAAGCCGCGCAAACAGAACGTTAATTTTGGAAATTTTTCCAGCTTAATGAATAAGACCGTACCTGTATGTATGTGACGCATTTGGTCACGAATTGCATAATGCACGTCATGCATTGCATTATCGTCATTTACATGATTTATGAAACTAATTTTATGACAAAGAATGATGAAAAAACGTTTTAGAGAAGATTCAGTTTTGTAAAGAACGTTTTACATTGGTACCATTTATTTCTGGCCAGCTTAACCCGCTCCAGATCCGGGGTTAATTGATCTGATGATTATGATCGTTCAGGCCTGAAGAGAATAGACCTGATTATGATGATTATGACCGTAAAGGCCCGGAGAGAATAGACCTGATTATGACGATTAAGACCGTACAGGCCCAGAGAGAATAGACCTGATGACTATGATTGATGATATAAGCGTTTTCGGATCCGGAAATAATAGATTCGAAGGGAAGAATATGACCACCTCAGATCCGGATAGAATTGATCTGAACACTCTCTTGTTTTTATTGACGATGATGTTTTGAAAGAAAGAAAGAAAGAAAGAATTTATCCTCATATTTATCACGATGCATCACATGTGCATACTCATGCATGTTGTATTTAATGGTTAGTCGAATATTTGGTACACTGTTTCTTAGGCTAAGATGTTATGACTTGATATCTCCTAAAATGTGATTTTCAATAAGTTATGAGATTGTTACTTACGAATATTGGATGGAAGGTCAGGTATGTTACTAAACCAAAATTTTTGGGGCTTGGTTCTTGTCTGTACTTTCCATTTAATTCATGATTATTTATGGTTTACTTGCTGGTAACGTTGTCACTCACCCCTTATTTTTCCTCCCAGAACCCACAAGAAATAGGGTCGAATAGATCGATGACGAGCCTAGGGTTCCTTATCCGTAGAAGAGCGAAAGGAGGATGACTTAAGGGTTTTTGTCTTAGTGGTCATGATTGATGAGCCTTTTATGAACTTATGTTGGAAACATTGACTTTCGAATTTCCGCATTTTGTGAACGTGTTTGTAAGACTTATGATGGATGTTTAGACGCTTTCATTTTAAAAGTTTTTGTTCTGCCGTTTCGATTACTTGTTGATGTGTAAGCATGAAGGTCTACATATTTTTGTTATGGACTAAGACATGTTATGGATTGACGCCTGGTACTCTCCGTAGTGGAGTACGGCGGACGCACCGTATCCGGCTAGGCCAGGGTGCGGGGCGCTACATGAATGAATGATGAAAACCCCAAAAAATACTTATGGCCATGTGTGTGTATATGATTACATATATATTTTTCCTATAATATATATTTTTTATAAAGAGATATTTTATTATTAGATAGCCTCACTTGTGGTGGAGGAAAACCATATTACAAAAAAGTCATCGTATGAAAATAAATGAAACAATGAGCTAATGATTGCCAACCTCTAATTGTATATGATATGCCGCATTAAAACCTTACCAAGTAAAACCACCCTTGTGGATAAAACCTTGGCGAAGGAAAAAGCATACATATTTATACAATGTGAGAGTTGGCTAATTACAGAGTAATGCTAGAAACCATTTTGCAATGATGGTCCAATAGCCGTAAAGCTCCGGGTACAATTAGTATGACGCCAGTATAGGATCCATGCAAACGCCGCGGGCTCGATCCATAATACCTCAGGACAAAACAGAGATGATTACATCAGCAGTACATAATGAATATGGAGCAAATATAGTAAACTGGGAAAGCACCTACCCATGCCGTCTTGATTCGAAGGGAACCAAGGCGACAACCACAGTATAAGACGTTGCATGGTGCCTACATCCTTCCAAGTATCTGAAGCTAGTTTCGTTTGGAACCTCTTTCGATGCCAGCAAAGCATTCTCAGCAGTTGATATAGAGAAGACAAAATCATTGTAATACCCAGTAAATCAATAATGTGTGAGCATAAATGGGATAAATTGAAGCCAAACATGGCAAAGCAAAAGTAGATGCAATGGCGAAGAAGACGCACCAGTATTGCCTGTGTCAGTAAACAACACATGCAACATAAAGAAAACATCGTCAACACTATGTGAGACATGATCATCAACGCAAAGCAGATAACTGTAGATCCATAAGTATGGTGCCACGGACCTCCAGGGAAGATCGTGGAGTGTACGATAATACTGAAGGCCCACCGCTCTATATCCATGACGTGTGAGTCGATGAGCTGCAGTGTTGACTTCCCTTGGACAATGCTGTATAGTCGATTGATTTAATGATATAAATATGGACACGCGCTGAAGATCAAGCGCCACCAAGCCCGTGATCGTCTGAGTAGTTGCTAACATCGAAGGAATTGATTTACAATCCGTCTCTATTATGATGTTATATTCCCTCGCATAATATGACAATGCGGACATCAATGTCAGTAGCTCCACTCTCAACGGTGTAACCGTAGGTAATGTAAAGCATATAGCCGATCAACTAGCCTTGATCTGAACGCAACACTACACCTCCAGCCGCCTGGAATCTACCCAACGTTGCATCAACATTTAGCTTCAACTCTCTAGAAGGAGGCAGTTCCCATCGAACTACTCGGAGGCGTCTTCTCCGCAAAGGCAGCAAAAAATGAAGAGCCACTAAATGAGAGATATTCATTACAAACTTTTTGTCATTCATTGCCGCATACCATGTATAAATTGTCGTTCGTACCTTTTAAAACAGCCTCACATGAACAAAGGTTTATGTGCCAAACCTTATTGCAGCGTATTCCTTCCAAATAACCCACATTACGATGGAAGGCGCTATAGCCCGCAGTTGTCCTTTCATTGATGTCTGATTAGATGTGCGCCACCAGCGGTTTAGAACTGCCTTAATTGTGTTACTGTTGGGCATATGACTGGAAAAGATAATTGCTACTTCCAGCCATAGCGGCCGAATTTTTGGACAGTGGAGAAATACATGATCTTGAGCATCCGAAAGTAATTTACAGAAAGCACATTGAGATAGAAATACCGTAAGCCAGGCCTGTAAATTATCCACCATTGGTAATGATTGCGACCATATCCACCATAAGAAAAGACGCATACCCGGCTGGGCTTCCACCAAACATAGAAATACTCACTTATCTGGATTCCTGTTGATGTAATTTCGGCATATGCGGATTTAATAGAAAATTGGCCATTAGCATCCGGTATCCATTGAAATGTATTTTCCAACTGCTCGGGCTTGGACTCCATAAACTCGTTGATGCTACATATTTGTTTCCATGTTGGCGAGTCATAAATATGAGAATATATAGAGTGACAATTTCCATATTTGCGTTTGCTAAATTGAGCCCATAGAGTATTTGAATGATCATATTTCAACCACAACTGACAATCATACGCTTTTTGCACCCCCAAGAGATTTCGAATACCCAAACCACCCTCCTCGATTGGGCGGCATATCGAAGACCAAGAGTGCCAATGATATCTACTCTTCTAGAGAAAAGTAGCTATTTTATGGTTTAAGACGTCCACCACACTTTTCGGTAAGTGAGAACTCGCAATAATATGTATTGACATCGTGCTTAAAACATGTTTTAACAGTACCAAACGCCCAGCCATTGATAGCATCTTATTTGACCAAGAAGTTAACTTAGCCTCAAAATGATTTATGATAAAAGTACAATACCTGGATCTATTGATTCCCTTATGTAGATAAGAACCAAGGTACTTTATAGGCAATGATGATAGTCACATCCCCAACACTATCGATGCTGCAGAGCCCGAGACCCCTCTGTGCACCACTATTTGACTTTTATGATGATTAACCAACTGTCAAGAGGCATTTTGGTAAGATGTCAGAAAGGAACGAAAACGTTCCAAATTTCATCTAACACCATTTAGAAAGATCAACAAATCCTCCGCAAATCCTAAATGGGAAACACATTGTACTCGGTCCGCTGCAAACCCCCTTATTTCACCTGCGGACCATCATTGCATTTAAACCCCGAGAGAACCCTTCTGAAGAAAGTATAAACAATAATGGCGATAACGGATCCCCCTGTTTGACGCCTCTACCCACAGGGAAGAAACATGATTGTTTACCGTTAATAAGAATAGAACAGCCAGTAGATCTCAAGTTATTTAGCAATATGCGGACCAATCTGTGGTTAAAACGCATACACTTCAACAGTAAATCCAGATAATGCCAACTAACTCGATCGAAAGCTTTTTTTTCATATCCAATTTAGTCATCGCATGGCCACCTCTTGTGTGGTTGTCCATGACGTGTACCATTTCTTGAGTTAATAAGACTTGCTCTGTGGTACCTCGTTCTTTCATAAAGCCTGCTTGCTATGGGGAGATGATCTTTTGCAACAATCGGCCCAGATGAGAAGAAAACAACCGTGTAATGACTTTGGAGATAAAGTTGGTTAAACAGATAGGCTGAAACTATGCAAAAGTCTGAGGATTAAGAACCTTTAGGATTAAAATCATAGTGTCTGCCGCCACCTGCCTCAGTGTTTGTATGCTCGAAGAGAACTCCTGCACCGCCTTAAGAACATCAGAATGGATGACATGCCAAAATCGCCTGTAGAAAGAACCCGGGTAGCCATCCGGTCCGGCCACACTAGTTAGACTTAGTTCCCATACAGCCTGCCTAACCTCTTGTAAAGAAGGTATTTCTGCAACATGGTATTGTCCTCTGCTGTCAATGACACTGGTATGTTCCTCAGAATATCCTCAAAATCAGACACTGATTCCGCAGCGAAAAGATCCAAAAAGTAGTGTACGGCCTCTGCTTCAATATCTGAGCTAAGCAAACATTCACTTCCATCTGGACGAAAGATGCGACTAATGGATTGTCTGCGTCTTTTCTCGTTCACTGAATTTTGATTAAAAAAAAGGTGTTTGCGTCTCCTTCCTTAAGCCATTTGATATTGGCCTTTTTGCATTCGTAACAATTAAATGAGGACGTTGATACTATGATTTGTCAAGATGATATACTGCAGTAGCTATTGCAGGGAGAGCCCGGTCCTCCAGATGATCCAGACGTTTGTCAAGTCTATGATTCAGATCTTGACCAAATGGGCAATACAAATATTGATGCGATTCAAGGAGCCCTAAACGTACAAACTTCACAAACAAGGGTCTTTAACATACAAACTCCACAAAACAAGAAGCTTTTGCACAAATAGAAGATGTAAACTAAAGAGCTTCTTGTTCAAACATGTGCAAGATAATCCAAGGAATGTAGATGCATGATTTTTCTATGTTCATTGAGCCCATGATTTGATTGTCCTTGAGTTTAATGCATATTACAAGATGTAAGGGTTGGTGGGAGGGCAGGATGGTCACTTCATGCGTTGTCGTTGTAATATCGAGTCTAGTTGTTTGAGTTGTCTTTGTTTTAGGTCTAGGATATTTTATAGAGCCTTTTAATATGTGTTTATAGTGATAATTACCGTTTTTAAGTGTTTTCTAAGGTGACAAGGCTAAGTAAGGAAAGTGGCTTGAAGAGACCCTATTTTTCAGGAAGGCAGCCGGACACCAGTCGGTATTTTGGATACCCAGGTCGGAGTATCGATCCAATTTGATTCAAATCACTTGGAGATCTTAGATAACTCAATTTGGGACAATTTTCATGTTTTACTCTTTTGCTAATTCGGGATACAAAATGGACCGATATCAGGTGCAAGTTGGGAGTCCATAATGGAAAGTACTGAAGATCACTGGATGGATACCTAATCTTTGGAGGCCCGTATCTCTGTCAAGAAGAGCCTAAATAAGGTTATTCAAAAGCCCAAATTCAATGGAATTTTATGAGCTACAACATTTCTGAATAGTGAAAACCCTAATTATGCGTCTAGAAGCGGCTATAAGCCAGTAACCGACAGGATATAATTCCAGTGCGAAATTTTAGGGATTTGAGTTATGTAATTTTTCCTTGATTAGATTTGACTTATCTTTTATATAAATTTGATTTAGATTGATAGGTAGTAATCTAAGGACTTTGATTGATTTGTTAAAGTTTAGGAATATCAAAATATAGCATTATATTAGGGTCAAAGATAACGGCAGCAATGGTTCAGAATTTTTGCAGAATAAAAAATTTCAGTTTTTTTGGTTGCAACCGTGTGTTGCTTCTAATTGTGTTTTTCCTTTGGTTTTCATAAAGTAAAATCAAGGCTAGATCCAATCAAGATTTGAGCAAACCTAGTTGGTGAATCACAATCCAAGGATACGGAACGACGTGTTGGATTGAGAGACTCGAATTGCTCGACGTAGACGTTGTTGACTTCTCTTGTTCAAGAAGGTGGCGTTTGCGCCATTTTCCCATGCAAGGGTTGATCAAAGGTATCTTTTGGAGTTGAAAGAAGCGATCGTCATTTCCATACGATTTGAGATCGTATCAAAGTGATATCAGAGCCAAGGTTTCTTCTTTACAACTCGCATATCTTTTATTCTCTTATTTTTCTTGTTGTTTTCTTCTTCATCACCAAACGTCCATCACACCATCTCGGTTCCCTATTTTTCCTCAATTTAATTGTCATCTTATTCAAAAATACATCCTCACAGTAAGTTACATTTATTTTTAACGATATACAAAAAGAAAGGGGTTGCGTTTATTGTTCTGGGAGGTAGCACGTTATTGCACTAAATAGACAAAAGATCACCCCTTTGTCTAAACCCACTTCTATCCATCCTTTTTCTTTCTGCATGTAGCGTTTAAGTAAATTCCAAAAAAAAAGAATCATATCTTTTGCTTCATTCCCCTACTATTTTACTCCATTGTCATGCACACGTACAATGCTCTATTTTTTGTTTGGTTCCTTTTTTTCTTGGTACGTGATTAGCATTGTATTCATCTTGCTATACATAAAAAAAAAAAGCTACCTCCTTTCCACAAAGCAGCACGCTGCATTTCAAAACCACAGAAAAGTTAACATTTTGTTAATTATCTTTGGACAGAACGTACCCCAGACACAAATTTTAGTCCTTTGCAACTATTTCACTATTAATCCTTCAGGATCAAATCATTACGCACACTTGACAATAGGTTCATTGTATTAGGGCTTAAATTCCGCCATAGCATATAAATCAAGTCCATTGCTTAAACGTGCTACCTGTGTCACTTATAAGTCTTATTTCTAACAAAGATTTTGGTTGATCTTAGACTTGTGTGACTTGATTGCATTGTTGCTTGGCTTTCGTTGTATTTTTCTGGTATCCAAGACTTTGGTGCCCTTACAACTATTCGGCCTTGATCATACACCAAAACTATTCACTTGTATTTTCGTATCACATATGCTGCCTTTCTTTGTCAAACAATAAAGGAGGACTCATATTAGAAAACACAAAAGTCATCTTTTATGCTGTCTGATTCCGTAGAGGCAACAAATTGTTGCTGTAGGTCATTCAGCCAATTCCAAACAACAGTTACGTAGCAATCATTTTTGTCACTTTCAACATTCTGAGAAAACAAAAAAATCAACAGAATACCAAAAGAACCAAAAAAAAGTGTACAAAAAAAAAGAAGAAAAAGAGTACCAAGTTTGTTGACGAATTGTTTAAATATCAAGTTCTATCCAAGACCACAAAACCATGCCTTTGAAGCCACAAAATACTACACCATTCATTGTCTTTACACTTGGATACTTGATGATTGTAATCGAATCAACTTGTGATTAATTTGCATAAGACTAAGGTTAATTAAAGATTGCACAGGGCAACCCTTAGTTTTCTTTGGTTCGGCCTTTGACATAATTTTTGGTCTCATTTTTCCTTGATTCTTAGAAGGTTAAGTGTGTTAAATTGTCTTGTTCTTGGCTTGACACCTTTGCTTATTAGTTGCTGAAATTTGGGTGACACATTGGAGAAAAAGGTGCAATTGATCATCGGATTGTGTTAGCCACTTGAGAAGCTTGCTTTGGTTGTATCTAGCTCAAGATTGGCTGAGGAAAGCACAAACTTGAGTGACTATACAAGAGCGAGAGAGGAACATACACATTGATTTTGATTTTCACTAACGTAACAAAATCTCTTTTGTCTTTGTGTTAGTTTTTCTTTTCTTGTCTTCTTTATTTCATTTTAGGTGAAAACATGTCGTCGAACAACGCCGTAGATGAGGAGACAAGGGCTGAACTGTCACTTGAAAAGGTGTTGGAGAAATTGCAAGAAATCTCCAACAAGGTGGAAGAATTGGATCGGAGAACCTTGAATCAACAAAGTTCACAAGTGGAAGAGTTGGTTGGCACCATTTGGGGAGTCATGTGTTATGAGCATGACTACAAAGAGGTTGAAAAATGCATGATTACCTTTGGAAAATCAAAAGGTATTTGGGTAAGAAATTGGCGTTGCAAAGTGCCTAAGTTTCAAAATTATCCACAACATGATAAAGATATTAAAGCATATTACAATGAATTGTTAGATGACTTATATTATGCTTACATTGATGAGATTGAAGAATTAACCATGATTAGATTCATTGCTGGGTTAAATAATGAGATTGCACATGAAATGATGCATTGTAGATATGAATCACTTGAAGCTATGTATGAGCATGCAACCAACATTGAGAATAGGATAAAATTTAAGAAAGGCATGGATGATTTTTTTTTTGCAAAAATGCATAAGCGTAGCAAAGCTGAAATTTTTTCTAAAAAGGAGCAAAAAGCTGAAATTGTACCTAAATTTGATGCTAACACAAAACCAGAAGTTGATTTGTTCCCACATGACTTGAATGAGGTCAAAGTTAATGCATCTAATGAGCATGAATTGCATGATAATACAAATGACTTGCATGGCGAAATCTTGATTGAATTGCATGAGAAAACGAGTGAACATGAGGATGATTTACATGTTGAAGTAGCATCGCATATTTGTCTTTATTTGTGTGAACCACATGCATTGTGTGATCTTGAATTGAAACCTGAACTTGAGCTTGTGTCACATGAATTACATGATGATTTAAATGATGAATCGGATGCAATTAATTTGGATGAAACTGAATTGATAGTTAAGAGTGTTGGATCATTTGTTGTTGAATCTTTTAAAATACGTGTTGGTCTCCCTAGTCTACACTGTTTTCATCATCATTTTTATATGAATCATATACACACGGCCTTTAGCATGATCCATTCCTGCGGTATGCTTGTTCATAGAATGATTCATGCCATGTTTGCTCATGAGAGATGCCATATCACATTGTCTTGTTTCCCTTTCCAAGTCATGGTGACGTGACTTTGTTTGCCCTGATAAATTGTTGGTCTATGTGTGGATTGAGTTTGACTTTTCCTTACATGATGGATTTTGGTTGCATCCTACACATTCATGTTTGATTGAGAGAAGCATGACTATACACCCTAAACACATCAAGAAGAGGTTTGTATTGACGTGGAGTTGTGTTCTAGTGTGTGATAAGTCTTTCTTTTGAAAGCTTCATAAGTGTCTCACTTGTGCTTTGTTAATGCATCCTAAGCATGTGAAAGTGAAGATACAAAAGAAGTATGACTCTACTCCTTATTTATCTATTTGCCTTCATCTTTTACTTGTTCATGATTCTACATATGCATTTATTGAGTTAGAGTTTCAGGTGTATGTCTTTGTGCACCCTAAACATGTTAGGAAGAGGTGTTTATTATTGTCTAGATGTGTCATAATTGAAGTATGTGGTCATTCTAAGCATGTTAGACTTAAATTATGTATGATCATTGTACTTGGTTTGCTTGAACTTGTATCTTACAAAGTTTATGAGTCATTTGTGGAGTATCCCTCTTACCCATTTGTTTGTTTAGATTCGAGGTCGAATCTTTTTGAGGAGGGAAGGAATGATGCGATTCAAGGAGCCCTAAACATACAAACTTCACAAACAAGGGTCTTGAACATACAAACTCCACAAACAAGAAGCTTTTGCACAAATAGAAGATGTAAACTAAAGAGCTTCTTGTTCAAACATGTGCAAGATGAGCCAAGGAATGTAGATGCATGATTTTTCTATGTTCATTAAGCTCATGATTTGATTGTCCTTGAGTTTAATGAATATTACAAGATGTAAGGGTTGGTGGGAGGGCAAGATGGTCATTTCATGTGTTGTCGTTGTAATATCAAGTCTAGTTGTTTGAGTTGTCTTTGTTTTAGGTCTAGGATATTTTATAGAGTCTTTTAATATGTGTTTATAGTGCTAATTACCGTTTTCAAATGTTTTCTAATGTGACAAGGCTAAGTAAGGAAAGTGGTTTGAAGAGACCCTATTTTTCAGGAAGGCAGCCGGACACCAGTCGGTATTTTGGATACCGGGTCGGAGTATTGATCCAATTTGATTCAAACCACTTGGAGATCTTAGGATAACTCAACTTGGGACGATTTTCATGTTTTACACTTTAGCTAATTCGGACTACAAGATGGACCGAAATCAGGTGCAAGTTGGGAGTCCATAATGGAAAGTATTGAAGATCACTGGATGGATACCTAATCTTTGGAGGCCCGTATCTTTGTCAAGAAGAATCTAAATGAGGTAATTCAAAAGCCCAAATTCAAGG
The DNA here is from genome assembly GCA_036186865.1 of Eustoma russellianum. Taxonomy (NCBI): domain Eukaryota; kingdom Viridiplantae; phylum Streptophyta; class Magnoliopsida; order Gentianales; family Gentianaceae; genus Eustoma; species Eustoma russellianum. The sequence goes on from AP025042.1 coordinate 10,120,491, forward strand.
AAACCTTATGAGGTGCAACTTTGCTGAAGTGTACAAATCCTAATTCGGCATCTAGAAGCGGCTATAAGCCAGTAACCGACAGGGTGTAATTCCAGTACGAAATTTTAGGGATTTGAGTTATGTAATTTTTCCTTGATTAGCTTTGACTTATCTTTTATGTAAATTTGATTTAGATTGATAGGTAGTAATCTAAGGACTTTGATTGATTAGTTAAAGTTTAGGAATATCAAAATATAGCATTATATTAGGGTCAAAGATAACGGCAGCAAGGGTTTAGAATTTTTCAGAATAAAAAATTTCAGTTTTTTTTGGTTGCAACCGTGTGTTGCTTCTAATTGTGTTTTTCCTTTGGTTTTCACAAAGTAAAATCAAGTCTAGATCCAATCAAGGTTTGAGCAAACCTGTTGGTGAATCACAATCTAAGGATACAGAATGACGTGTTGGATTGGGAGATTCGAATTGCTCGACGTAGACGTTGTTGACTTCTCTTGTTCAAGAAGGTGGCGTTTGTGCCATTGTCCCACGCAAGGGTTGATCAAAGGTGTCTTTTGGAGTTGAAAGAAGCGATCATCATTTCCATACGATCCGAGATCGTATCAGTTATACAAATAGACACAGATTCGCGTTCTCAGTTCCAGCAACAGATGAGAGATGCTACTGAAAACATTGCCAACCGGCTATCATCTCGTCCGGCAAGTATTAGTGATGAAGATATTCTGTAGGAATGCTTTGCTAATGCAGCCCCTAACGCTGAGGGATTTATTCCGACGGCACCTAGACGTAGAAGACGACTTCGACATGAATTGCTGCCAAGACCTCCATCGACTGTAGTAGCTAGAAGTGCAACAAGTCTGGGCTCAACAACACCGCAAACATCATCATGAATGCAATTACATGGAATTTTGGAGGTATTCGTACCTCTCTAGATCGCTTGATCACCTTGCTGCGTTACACAAAACTGGACATCCTGGTAATTATTGAGGCAAAACAACGTTCTTCTAAGCTTATTTCTTTTCGTTTAAAGTTGGGCTTCTCAAATGCTATTGATACCTGCCAAGGTAATATTTGGTTCTTCTGGAATTCATCATCCTTACATTTACTTAATCTGAGCCATGGTGACCAAACAACTCTCTTCTCTTTTATCTACCAACAAACACAGCAACCTTTTGCCTAGTCAGTCATATATGGCCGTCATACTATATATGATAGGCGACCTCTTTGGGCTTTTCTAGTTGAAGTGTCTCGCAGCATATCTGTTCCGTGGATAATAAGTGGTGACTTTAATTCTTTTCTTTCCTTAGACGAACATAAAGGTCGTTCTACTCCACCTCTTCGCATATTGGAGGATTCTAAAGAGTGTGTGGATCTTTGTGGTTTACAAGATCTTCCTTTTAAGGGTTCTCTTTTTACTTGGACGCGTGGGACTGGACACGGCAGAATTATGCATCATTTGGATAGATACTTGTGTCCAGTTTTGTTATCAAATTTGTTTGCTGATTTCGTGGTTCACCATTTATCAAGGGCAACTTCAAATCATGCCCCACTTTTGCTAAAATGCACATTATCTCAAGCAAGACCCATATTCCTTTTCGATATATCAATGCATGGGCCTTACATTCAGACTTCTTGGTTTTTGTGAAAGAAAAATGGCAACAGTACCCTATGACTGGTGGCATGCGAGGACTCTATTCCAAGCTTAATCGTCTTAAGAAAGATCTCCGTCGCTAGAACCGTGACATTTACGACAATATCTTTAGCAATGTTACTCTAGCTGAAGCAAAATATACACGGTTGGAATCGCAATTTGACGGTGACCCAATGCCTGCAAATAGAATGGCACTCTCCTTGGCTCAAGCTCAGCTTCTCCAAGCGACCAAAGCCCAAACTGTTAGTGTATGTGTCCTAGGCCATGATTTGGATATTTATGTTATGCATTTATTATTAATAAAAGAGGTTTTATTATCATTACTGTTGGTTAGTATGTTATACAATTTTGATATATGTCCCTGATTCATTATTGTTATCGAGATAAAATAATTTATAATCAGATGAGTATTGATTTGATAATCATGAGATGATTATGTGTATGGTGATACGAATCAATCTCATAGATACTTGTTAGAGAACACTGTATTGGATAGACCCATCATGAGATTACTACATGGATTAGAGTCACAAGTAAATCTCATGATAGTCATGTTTTAATCTTTTGACTTGAGCTTGTCATAGTTTCCAACACTAGGACTATTACATTTTGACATGATCAAATGTTATCCGTAACTGGATAATAATAAAGGTCATGATTGAATGTGATAGAAATTATGTAGAGGATATTGAACAATCAAGATAGAATTTGTCCCTCTCTTTTGAGAGAGATATCTTTGGGCCCCTCGATTAGTGAGACTGTGAAATGCATGGCCGTGCTCAAATGAATTGATAGTGTGATCAATATCATTTGTTTTATCAGTCTACTTAGAGGTCGAGTAATCATATGTTTGAACAATATATGTATGACGCTGACCATGACTTATGTTCAAACTAGATATCATGTGACAAAGGGATTAATGCATGTACTTTTATTAGGCTAGTTGGATTTTACTCGTATTAATTGGGTAGTTGTAATGTCTTGCTAGAGGCCAATTACGACTTGTTGGTTTAATAGCGATTTAATCAACTGCCAATTAATATGGGCCTATCGGGTCACACACAAGAATGCGTATGGCTGAGATTAATAATATTAATATTGGATATTAATTATTATTATTATTATTATCGTTTTTCATATTAATAATATTAATATTGGATATTAATTATTATTATTATTTTTTTTTATTTTATATATATATATGTATATATATATGTTGTCGGATAATAACGAGAGAATCCATATCTAATATGGATTTTGAATATCCTGATAGAATCCATATCTGATATGGATTTTGATTGGCATCAACTAATCCGATTAGGACTCGGTTTTTGATGTCCATATATGTGTGTGTATATATATATCTGTGTATCTCGTCCTTAGTAGATAAACGAAAATACACACGAAAAACAGAAAAACCCTAGAGCCATTTTGGAGAAAAGCGAGTTCTCTCAGCCACGCCGTTCAAGAGCTAACACTCCGGGCAGAAGCATTTGTGTGGATACCGACAGAGGGTGTTCGTGATTTCGCACCTCTTCCACCTGCGGATTTCGAATCTTTGGAGGTATTTTTTGCGTTTCTTTCATCGATTAAACGAACAACATGGATCCTTGAGAGGAAATCGGAGATCAAGTTTTGTTTTTCCGCTGCGCGTTTTGCAGTGATCCTGTCGGATTTCCTAACACAAACATCATATTGGGTGCAGAAATCTCAAACTCAATGGATATCAGAGGGGGAAGCCAACACAGCTTATTTTCATGCCATTGTTGAAGACAGACATCGACGCCAACAAATCCGTGACTTACAAAATCCTTCAGGGGAAACACTTAAAGATAATCAAACATTAGGTGATGCAGCAGTTTCTTTTTATAAAAACCTCTTCGCACAAGAGGCAGCGAGTGGTGTAGACGCCTTTCTTTAGCATATTCCTCAATTACTAACACAGGGAGATAATGACCTGCTCATTGCATACCGGATGTCAATGAAATAAAATCTGCAGTTTGGAACCTCAGTCCAAACAGTGCTGCCGGGCCCGATGATTTTAACGGCCATTTTTTCAGGACTTGTTGGGATATATTGCAACTCGACTTACTCTTGCCATTCAAGAATTTTTCCTGGGCGTGCCTCCACCGCAGGTAATGATTTCATCATTGATAACTTTGATCCCCAAAAAACACGGCCAACAACGTATGCAGATTTCCGTCCCATTTTCCTCTCAAATTTTCTCAGCAAGGTTACTACTAGAATCATTGCTTCACGTATGAACACATTACTGCCAAAAATAATTTCTGTGGAGCAAATTGGTTTCTTAAAGGGGCATGATACTAGCGAACATGTACTGATGGCAAATGAGATGGTACATTTGATGGATAGAAAAGTTCATGGAGGCAATATCATGATCAAGCTGGACATGGCAAAAGCCTTTGATCGAGTCAGTTGGTCTTACTTGGAGGCCATACTTCTTATGTTTGGTTTCAATCCTCGGTTCATTTGTATAATACTGAATAATATGAGCCTTTCGAAGCTTTCCATAGCCATTAATGGTTCATCTTATGGCTTTTTCTCGCCAACGCGTGAAGTCAAACAAGGAGATCCATTGTCTCCTCTACTCTTTATCCTTCGTTCCGAGGGCTTCAGCTGCGGTAGAAATCATTTATTTACCACTGTTTTCCTGCGAGGTTTTGCGTTGGGCCGGGATCCACCAGTCTCACACTTAGCGCATGCGGATGATTTGTTGCTCTTTTTAAATGCATCAATGCAGAATTTGAGTAGGTTCCAATCTTTCCTTCAAGAATATCAGCAGGCATCTGGACAGCTGGTCAATTATACCAAAAGCCAATTTGTTGCCAGCTCTTATGTAACATCACAACAACTGCGGAATGTTGCACAGGTCCTATCCATGCAGCCATCCTCACTGCCGATCAAGTACCTGGGTTCTTGTCTTTACCGTGGTATAGATAGAGCTTTTTACTATACTTCCTTACTACAACACTTTGAAGCGAGACTTATTGGTTGGGCTAGTCGTCTCCTTTCTCCAGGGAGTCGCCTGGTCTTATTAAAATCGGTGCTGACTGTTGAGAAATATGTTTGGATAATTTTCAAAGTCATGATTTTAAGTGGTGAATACTTAAAAATGTCACACATGGTGCTATATATGATTAAAAGTTGACATCGATCTCTCAGGTTGTTGCACATTGATCGATCTATGTACATAGATCTCTCACATCGATCGATCTATGTAATGCAGAAAAGTTTGAGACCTTTCTGTGAGACATAGATCTCTAAACTTGAGACACATCGATCGATCGATGTACATCGAACTCTCACTTTGATCGATCGATGTAGGTCAGAGGCAAACTCTGAAACTTTCTGTGAGACATCGATCTCTGAAGCTCAGGCACTTCGATCGATCGATGTCTAGGGTTTTTAGAAATAATTTTCTAAAATGTGTTAAAATGATTGTTTTCATTTGTATATGAATTATACATGTTCATTATGTGATTATTATGTGTTTTTGGTGATTATTGTTGTCTTGTGACTAACGTGCCTTGGAATTTTCTACAACTTACCAAAAAGGGCAAAATTGGTATTTTAAGTTTTGTAAGAACATCATATGGTGAAAAATATTCCAAGGGTGTATTATTATCTTGGTTATCATGACAAAGGTGTTATTGTGATTATTTCTGACCATTGGGGCCATTTCTGGAGTTTTCTCCCACCAGGGGTATTTTGGTCATTTTACCCCCAAGGGTATTTGTGGTATTTTCACTCAAGGAATCTCTTGAGCATATTATTATCTTCATTCTGGAGCTGTGTTATTATTATTTTGAAGTTAATATGGTGATCTAATATCTTATTCTCTCAACCGATGATATTATTGACTATAGCTGGATATGTGACGATTTGAGATGTCACATTCTATTTTTTATTGAAGACTCTCTTATATATGTTATAAGAGAACATTTATCATCATTATTCAGAGATATTAAAGGTGTCAAAGGTGTGGAAATGATCTCAACATATAAGAAGAAATATTGGGAAATTTCGGTGTTACACGTTGACATAATCTTGTCAATTGTTATCTATTTATTTCTTCTTCAAAAATCTGAGTTGCTACACATATATACATGTGTAAAAACGTGAATATGTTGGTGGATATGATGTGGAGTTCATTTTATGAGTTGGAGACAAATGGACCAACCAAAAAAGAGCTAGTTGGCAAAATTACCAACTTGGAAATTTCAAATGACACCAACGGCTATATGAATTTCTTGGGTGTTTTTCAGCAGATTTTTGGAAGTCAAATGGATCTCTCACATGCCCTATTATGGTGCTTGAAGTTGGGGATAATTTGGTGGTATTATCCTTTCTTATTTTATTAAGAAAAAATCAAAGTTTATGTTGGAAAAAAAGGTGTAGCCAACGGCTACTTCACATTCTTGGAGCTGAAATTTGATTTTGAATTCTTCAAATCCCACATGCCTATTTTCAAGACTAGAAGTTGAGGTATTCTTGTGGCATTATCCCTCTCATTATCTTTATTTTGCAAAGGATAAATATGACTTGACAAGGTGTAAAATTTCGGTCAGCAATATGACATCCAAGGTGGACCAATCATTGTGTTGTATTTTGCCAAGTGTACAAGGCCAACCAATGATGAGAAGACATTTGGAATTGATGATGAAGATGGTGATACATGTGCATTCTTATCTTCAAGGCTCATCTCACACTATAAATAGAGGTAATGGTGAAGAAGATGAAACACACTTGAAGCTTACAAGCATTTGTTGAATTGTCTAGCTTTCATCTTCATCTTCTTGTTGTTATTGTTTTATTCATTGTAGCAAAGGTGTTCTTGTTGTATTGTGGTGAGCTACAAGCCTCTTGAGCTTCATTTGTAAGATTGATTAGTCATACTTTATAAGGCTACATCAATAGGTGTTAGAGGAGTTGCAACTAAGTGTTGCTTAGAAGGTGATTATCCAAGTCTTGAGTAGGGTTGGTGTATAACCCAAGGATCAAGCTTGGATCTTTTTGTAAGGTGTTCATTTCATAGTAAAATCCAAGGAAAGGTGTTCTTTGGGACTGGAGTAGGTCACATTGATCGAACCAGGATAAATCCTCGGTGTTCTTCTCTTGTTTCTTTATTTCTGTTTTCTGTCCGGTTTTGACTGTAGTTTTCACACAATTTCTCACAATTTGAAAAAATAGCTAAATATTTTCAAAATCCGTGATGTTTGGTGGAGTTATACTTCAGATTGTTAGATTTCATTTGCAACAAGAATCACTTGATTTGAGCAAGGAAAAGTTAGTCTTTCAGTCTTTGCAAAATAACTGCTCCAATCTGGCTGCAATCTGACCAGTTTTGAGAAAATTTAAATTCTGTATTTTTCAAGACTTGTTTAAGGTCAGAGAGTTTTGGAAACTTCATCTACACATCCTAAGGAATGTTTTGATATAAAGATCAACCTTTTTGGTTGAGTATTCAAAGAGAAACAAGTTTTGCAAAATCAGCAACATTCTGTCCAATTCTGTCCAGATTGACCATCTGAATATTTTTATTTGTTTGAAGGGTCAAACGATCTTATTTTTGTCTGATTTTTGGACAGAGTCTTGTTAACTCATTGAAGTTCAATTATGAAAAGTTTCATAATTTGGAGTTGTGTACAATTATTTGTGAATTTTTAAAACGGGTTCTGAATCTGAGGTGGTTTCAGATTCTATTTTCAAAGGGGATTTTAACAAAGTGTTGTAGTGTAATTTTCGATAACCACTATTTACCTCCCCCTCTAGTGGTGTTTATTGCAGGTGCACGGTCCAACACTGACATCTATGTCATTGCACATCCTGGCTGCATCCCGTCTGCCCAAAAGTGTTATTCGTGCACTTAACCGGAAGATTGCCTCCTTTTTGTGGGGTGACAAGCATCACTGGATATCTTTCGAGGAAATATGTTATTTGAAAATGGAAGGAGGATTGGGAGTGCGTAATTTGTTTCATATTCAACGCGCCTATGATTGTAAGCTATGGTGGTCTTACCATAATAATACATCATTATGGACGACATACATGCATCATCGTTATGGGGTTCGAGCGGATTATGTACCACGCTTATATGACTCTCCTGGATAGAAGAGAACCTGCTTTATTCATCCTCTTTGTCTTCAGCTCTCATCTGGTCTCCCAAATCCATTATGGCTCTCTAGTGCATCCGGTATTTTTCTATTCGTCAAGCCTATGATGATGTTCGACCATCTCGAGCACATTTGTTCTCACATAAATTTATATGGTTGCGAGGTATATATCAAAAACAATTAGCATTTTTGCATGGAGATTATTACATTCTCAATTGCCTATTGAGGATAATTTGAGGCGACTTTCTACCATTTGTCCTACTATATGCCCATTTTGTCGTAATGATTCTGCCAATCTCAGGCATCTATTCATTCTATGTCCTTATGTCAAACCTGCATGGTTGAAATTATCTTGGTTACTAGATGGCCCACTGCATCAGGATCCACACCTTCGTCCTTATTTACTGCAATGGTGGTTGTCCTCGTCCGATAGAACACTCAAAGGAAACTTCCGAGTTGTTGGCCCTCTAATGCTTTGTTGGTCTATTTGGCGTGTATATACGAATCATGCATATGTAGATGCTGATCTTCCAGTTACAAATATTTTTAATCTTGCTCGTCAATCATGCTATGACTGGGCTTCCTCACTTTCAGGTACGTCTTTGGCTCAATACGTGCCATCCCTCATTGATGGAGGCTTCTCCCCAAGACTACGTCCCAAAATCATCTTGCCACTAAAATGGGAACTTCTACCATCGGGGAAATTAAAACTCAATGTTGATGCGTTGGCCGGCCAATCTTTTGCTTCGGCCGGAGCAATTTTGAGGGACTCACAGGGGCGAATGGTTGCTGCTCTTTCATTCTGACTTCCTTATCTATCGCCACTTCTTTCGGAAATTCAAGCTCTTCTTTACAGTCTTCTGTTCTTTGGGCAACAACACCGCCAACTAATAATTGAGATAGACTGCAAGCAAATCACTCAGCAGTCCAATGCTCAGCTTACAGCATTGCCAGAATAAGCACGGTTAAGTCTATTCATGAGACTCACAGACAATCAACTTCGTTTCATCCAAAGGGAGATCAACATAGTTGCACACTACTTAAGCCAATTTGCATGCATGTCACCAGCTACAAGGATTTTTACATCAACAACTCAGCTGCCATCCACGGTGCGTGGTTTTATTATACCGATGGTGTTATACATGCTCTCAAAACATAAATTTCTCGGCTGGAAAATTTGTTTTGTTGCATGTATCCTTGCGATGCAGGCAACCCTGGTACGCCTTGACATTCATTTTTCCTATCATAAACTATGCTTGTCCTACTTTAACGGCTTTCGTACGTTTGTTTTGTTGCCCGCAGTCCTTGGACTTCGGGCAACATTGGTATGTTGTTGACATCATTTTCAGATTACTTGTCCTCCCTTATATCTATCTGTGGACGCTAATGCATATTGTGTTGTTTTTTGTCGAGGATCACTCTCATGGATGCTTACTTGGAAACGGCTGAACTGGATTATCGAGCTTCAAAATGGCTGCCAAGGATAATTTATGATTCTGTTTGCCCGCACCACTGCTGCTTGCTTCGGTGCTTCATCAAATTCTTATACAACGATCGAGTGGCTACATATCATATCAACTAAGACTCATTATGTTCCACATTATGTTATCTCGTGATTGTACTCATGCATAGTCACTACAATGATTTAAATATGTACGCTTTTTCATTCGCCAAGGTTTTATCCACAAGGGTGGTTTTACTTGGCAAGGTTTTAATGCGGCATATCATATATGATTGGAGATTGCATATTCTCACAGCTTTACATTTCTTATTCTCGTATCATATACATTGTTGTAATATGGTTCCCTCCACCATAAGTGAGGCTTTTGAGTATCAATAAAATCCCGCCTTTATTCAATATATATATATATATATATTATATAAAACAAATTTTATTAATGTTGCTCAATTATGGTGTGAGGAAACCATAGTACATAAACAGTAATGTCGTCGTAAGCAAATAACGCATGAAGTGAAATAAGTATGCGTAACCTCCAGTCATATATGATATGCCACATTAAAACCTTATCAAGTAAAACTACCCTTGTGGATAAAACCTTGACGAAAGAAAAAGCATACATATTTATACGGCTAGACGGTTTAAGAGAAAAGGAATGCAAAGAAAGAATGAAATGGAACAATATAATCCTAATCAATGGAGGCGTGAGCATGATGAATTGGCCAGATGTAGCTGCAAACTGTCGTAGAGCTTCTCGCATCCTTCCTCGCATCACCAAGGTAGTACCTCGCACATCAAGTATGTCATTAACCCAATAAAGGGAACTGACCATATGTTTAGCTTTAAGAAAAGAGAACCATACTCAAGTTTTCCATAGCCAAACAACTATGAGCAACCTCCAACGAAACATGCTACAATGATGAGGCCGAAAAGGCAGCAGCATATGTATGTCGTATGATTTATCAACATCTTGATGTAGTCCTTCCCACAGCTGTCCTCGCCTCTCCACAAGTATACCTCGCATATCAAGTAGATCAACAACCAAGCAACTGTGAATATTCATAAGAATAGCTTGAAGAAATAGAACCATACCCAAGTTGCCCATAGGCAAACGACTATGAGCAACCTCTAATTATATACGCTGTATTGATGAGCCATAGTAGCCAACAGTAGATTGATTGGTCGTTCCTCAGCAAATGTGGAAAAGTTAACGATATTATCCTCATGCATAGAGAACAGAATAATGAATGCAGTGCAGAAATTCGTAAAGTATGACGAAAAGAAAACATACCGTGGCTGCCTACACCAAGTACTGGCATAGGCAACCCCCAAATATGCACACCAGATCATCATAGTCTTAATGTTGGTAAAGCGTCAAGTAATAAATTGCCTCGAACTTCGCAAGGCAACGAAGCTGCTGTGTGGTAGTGCAAAACGCCTGTAGTGTGAAATCCATGTCGTGCTAAAGCATGAGATACCGTATTTGCTTCACGAGGGCAGTAACTCAGTGTAGAGGCATTGAGAGTCAACATGATTTTAGCTCGTTGTATATGCAAGTGTAATGAGCCCGTGTAGCTTGAATGATTACGGATTAAATGAAGCAGCTGACGACAGTCTGTTTCAACATAGAGCTCATCATAGGTCATAGCATAGTAAGTAAGAGAGATCCATAAAGCCATCAATTCCGCATGAACCGGGGAAACACATGGCAATGCATAACAAATAGCCGAAATAAAATTTCCAGAGTCATCACGCAGAATAGCACCCGCAGCTGTAGTGTTTCGGCTGACAGCAGCATCCACGTTCAATTTCAGTTTTCCAGAAGGTGGCAACGTCCATTTAACCAATCTATACCGTCGTAATTTTAACCGTGGAGAAAACCCTTAAGCAATTAGATGAGGTAGAGACTGAGCAAATTTACGCCCCTGCACAGAGGCACAACATGTGTATATAGACGTACGTATCTGATGAAGTAATCGGCTAGGCGAGAAGATGTTATCGCCAAATTTTATTGATGTATATTCTTTCCAAATTTCCCAAGTAACTAACGATGGGACCACCACACGTAACTGTCCCTGCATCGTAACAGCTGAAGACTGACGCCACCAGCAATATAGATAAGCTTGGATAGTCGTTTGACGAGGCATAGGGCCCAAGAACAATGATGACATCTGGATCCACGTTGACTTCACTGCTGGACAATGCAAAAAGATATGGTCTCTATTATCCGACTGTCGTAAACAGAAAACACATTGAAAGGGGTAGATTGTCCGCCATGCTCGAAGATTGTTTGTTAGCGGAAGAGAATGACACCATAGTCGCCACAAAAACACCTTCACCCGTGGGGGGATGTTGTCCACCATATATACTTAGACGGTGCAAATATAGAGGTTTGTGAATGTAATAACGAGTACGCTGATTTAATTGAAAATTGTCTCGATGAGTCCGGAGCCATTGGAAGATATCCTGATTAGATTCCACACATTCTTGCATGTAATTATGGATGTCACAAATGCGCTTCCAAATCGATGAATCATAGATATGTGCATAAATATCATTCCTGCGGCCATTTTTGGTTCGGTTGAATATTGTCCATAGCGTATCCGACGTGTGATGTTTCCACCATAGTTGGCCATCATATACCTTTTGAATCAACTCTAAATTGCGTATGCCCAAACCTCCATTCTCAATGGGTTGACAAACTTGATGCCAAGACATCCAGTGATGTCTTCCATTCCATAAGAAGTCGGCCATTTTCTTGTTCAAGATGGTTATAACATTTTTAGGCAATCTGGAGCTTGCTATAATATGTATTGGCATCGTTGCCAAAACATGCCTTATAAGGACCACTCGACCTACCATTGAGAGCAACTTTGACGACCAAGAATTCAATCGCTTGTCAAAATGTTCCAAGAGAGAGATACAATAACTTGACCTATTAATACCCTTATGTAAAAAAGATCCAAGGTACTTAATGGGTAAATTCACCAATCTCATACCTAGCTGATGTGCCACGAGAGATCCTGCGACAGTGTTTCCAACCACCAATTGACTCTTATTGAAATTTACCAATTGCCCTGAAGCCGACTGATAGATATCCAAAAACTTTCGAAATTTTTGAATGTTAGACGCACCTCCATTCAAAAACACCACCAAATCATCAGCATAGGCTAGATGCGATACTTGTGGCACACGACCCAATTGAAAGCCCCGTAAATCACCCGACCTCATTTGAGCATTAAGTCCTCGAGAGAAGCCTTGTGAGGCCAAGACGAATAACAATAGAGACAAAGGATCACCCTGCTTGACTCCTCACGTGATTGGGAAAAAACCCACCGGCTTGCCATTGATGAGCACTGAACACCGAGTAGCCGCCAGGTTATTCAATATTATCCGCACTAGCTTGTCATCAAATCCAAACTTCAGTAAAAGAAGACGAAGATATGTCCAATCCACTCTATCAAAAGCTTTGGTCATATCTAGCTTAACTATAACTTGACCTCCACGAACATGTTTATCTAGTATATGAACCATTTCCTGAGCTAACAGAATATGATCAGTAATTCCACGGCTCTTAAGAAATCCTGCATGTTCCGAAGATATAAGTCGCGGAAGAAGTTCTGCTAGACGCGTTGCTAGAAGGCGGGTGATAACCTTGGCCAAAACGTTTGTCAAACAAATAGGCCGGAAATCATTAAATGATTGTGGATTTGATACTTTTGGGATGAGTGTAATAAGTGAAGTGGCAAGCTGGTGAGGTGGCTGCACTCCAATAAAAAACTCTTGAACCGCTATGTGCACATCAGACTTAATAATATTCCAAAATTTTCGATAAAATGAGTCAGGGAAGCCATCGAGGCCTGCTGCACTGGTTGGACTTAGATCCCAGACTGCCCTTTGTACTTCCTGGAGATCTGGAATGGCCATCAACATGTCATTATCTGCCTGTGTTAAGACAGTGGCAATATACCGAAGCAAAGAAGATGGGTCGGATAACTGTTCCGGCGAAAATAAGGTTTGATAATAACAAAAGGCCTGAGTCTCAATATCATTGATATGTTGGTATTCCACACCACTTGAATCTACTATTCTGTTAATTGTCTAACGACGACGGTTATCTTTTACTGTTTGATGATAATATCGTGTGTTGGCATCACCCTCTTGCATCCATTTTACATTAGCTTTTTGCTTCAAGAATAGCGTAGCTCGATGTTGTAGTTTCAATAAGGAGGCCATGCTACTATGATACAACTCACGCGATGCTTCAGTTGGATGATGATCATATTCTCTCTCAAAGCGAAGAGTCTCCTTTTCGGCAGCCTCAATAGCATCAAAAATGTTACCAAAAACATCCTTATTCTATTGCTTTAAATGTTGCTTAAGCTATCAATATTTGTTATAGAACCCCTTCATACCACCTGTTGTGTCAAAAGATTGCCAATGGTGCGTGACAAACTGTTGAAAGTCAGCGTGTGTAGTCCATACGTCCAGATAACGAAAAGAAGATGCATGACTTGATCTGTCCGCTATACATTGAAGATAGATAGGACAATTGTCCGATGTTGTGCGACTAAGATGCTGATAGGAAACGGTTGTAAAGAGATCAAAAAAACTAGTCGTACAAAGGTATCTATCCAGTCTCCTCCAAACACGTCCGAGACCTCGTTCATCACTCCACGTGAACGTCGTACCTTGATAATTAATTGGTTGAAGCGAGCATGTAGAAATACAATTATTAAAATCTTGTAATGTTCGAAAAGGAGGAGATGATCGACCTTTGTGCTCGTCTAATGATAGAAAGGTATTGAAATCTCCTCCTAAAAGCCAAGGTAAATCAATCTCAGAGTGGATCGCCATAAGATCTTCCCAAAGAGGTCCACGTTCAGCAACAGTGTGCAATCCATAAACAAATGTACTGTAGAAACGATCTCCAATGGGTATCCATTGAAATTGTATCAAATGATTTTGAACTCCAAAAAATCAAATGATCTAAACATAGAAATGTTGAACTCCAAAAAATCCAAATTTTATCCTGACAAACAGAAATTGCTTGGGTGAAACCAAGCTGCAGTCGATAGTGCACCAATAAAGATGGTCGCAGTTTGGGCTCAATTAGAACTAAAATATGCAGATGATAGCGATGTAATAATGATAAAAGACGATGTAAAGAAGTGCGGAGACCGCGGACATTCTAGATCATTATCTTCATTGGGTTGATAAACAATCAAAGGAGTTAGAGAGTGTAGCCCTTGATCTTGTGAGTGGCGGTGAAGAGGGCTCTAAATTACGACGGTGACGACGAAGAAGACGAGGTGGTACATGAAAAGGTATGTCTGTTTGATTTTTTGTGGGTGTTGTTGGCTGGGCACCACCAAGCGGGCTTTGATCAGTAGAAACAACTGCCTGCATTATGTCAGTGAGGATTTCTGATACAATTTCTTTGGCCGCATTATCTGTGGTCTGGATGTGTTGCTGTTCATATTGATCTGGTATGACTTCACTGTCAGATAAAGAAAACGATTGTGGAAGGTGGGAGATATGTGCAATGAAACTGTCATCAACTCCCTGCAATCGTGCAAAATCCTGTACATATGAGACCATATGTGTTGTTGTTAAATCTGGGGAAGCGGACAATGTTATAGCCGCATTGCTCTGCTGCGGATTCGATGTTGTATGCTTTTTAGGAGTCCACCGTTGATCCTTAGCTGCATCTTTAGTTTTCTGCGTGACATCTTTAGATTTCTGTGTATGCTCTTTAGTTTGTTGCTGCGTTTCTTTATTTTGCTGCAATTCTGCGATTTTGCCTTCTTGAATCTTTTTGCAGTCCGCAGCCTTATGACCTAACCTGTAACATTTGGAACAGTATGAGGGAAGATCTTCATATACCACCTGTTGATGAACCACCTTGTTTAACGCATGAATAAATATTCTAGTGGGAAGTTCTTTGGAAACATCAATTTCAACAGAAGTATGTCAAATACGTTGATGTTCTCAACAACTGCATGTCTGAAAATCAGATTGCACTAGTCTTAGAACTATTAACGTTTGATTGACTTATACTTGTCCAAATGGGTTGAAACTTGCGCCAAATGAAGATCAATAGGTGTGGCTATGTCTCTGCAAGGTTTTATAATTTTTGAAAGTCGTTTACTATTTTTACGACAGGAACGAAATCAACGCAGAAACTGAAAACTGAAAGTAAAGTGCTGAAAGTAAAGACACCAAGGATTTTATACTAGTTCGGTTAAATTAACCTACTCTAGTCTTCGAGGACACCTTCTTCGGTTATCACTAAACACAAAATAACACCTTACCACAAGGGTTGCTGGAGTTATACACCAGCTCCACCCTTTCACAAACAATACAATCAATCACACCGATCACAAACACCACCACCGAATGGATGAAGGTTTGATCATACTTTGATCAATCCTTTTACAACAAATGAAACGTGTATGGTGGTCTAACCAAAGCTATTCAATATGTAGAATATAAGAACAATAGGTTTGAGAGAGGAAGAAGAAGAAAGAAATGTAAAAGAAGAGAATAGTCCTTTTGCACTTGAGAGACAATGAGAGTTGTATTTCTCTTGTTTGCTCTCTTCTCTTCTTTTTATCTTAACATGGCCGCCCCCTTTAGGTCTTCCATCACATTGAGAGTTCTCTTTAATGCCCTTGGGAGATTACCTTATGTAGATATGACATCATCTTGCTCACTTGGCACAACATGATTGGATGAATGACTTGTCTTTGCTTACTTGGCACTATATAATTGGTCCAACCTTGTCACCATTTAGAAGCTGTAAAATCTGAGAATAAAATGAAAAACATGTGTCAAAAAGATTTTAAAATGTTTCCAAATAATCAACAATCAATCTCTTCAATTTTCTGAAGCAAATTAGCCACAATCAATAGCAAAAATCAACCAGCACTCGTTTGTCACATGTTGAATTTTCAACATGTGTTACATTTGCTAGATGTTTGAATTGTTACCTTGTGTATCTCCCTCCTTTATGTTACTAACCTTGTGTGGCATATTCTCCACCAATCAAGATGCCCAACTAAGCTCCACATAGGCTCCATTTAGGCTGAAATAGGCGTGTAGAATGTCTCCAACATGTGCTGAATTTCATTTTTGTAAACTTTGTAAAATAATGCACAATAATTACACACATATGGTAAATTATAATCAGCCCTTATTTGAATATTCTAGTACACTTTAACTTGTCTTGAATGTGTAAAAATTGTCTAGATACATGTTACATGTCATGCCAAAAACGTTCCTTGTGTTATGTTCGTAGAAAACCAAATTTTTGACTTTCGTCAGCTGCTTCATTTAATTCGTAATCATTCAAGCTACACGTTCCATGTGACAAATTTTTGACTTTCATCGATTACGCGATTTTTCTCCGATTAAATTCAAAATCTTTGCATATATTATGTCACATATAATATACATAAAATAAATTTAAATATTCAGCTCTGATGGCTGAGGTATAGGCATAAACACTGTGACATGTCGTTATAATTTTGATGGCACTATGACTTGTAATATATGATATGAGACCTGTATATACTCATAAATATGAGGTGTATATAGTGGTGTGACGTCGACGTACGTTTATAATATATATGACGTGTCGATTTAACGTCGGAATATAAGTATACAGTTTGTCGTAAAAAAATATGGATATATAATATTCCTATGTATGTTTCGTGTATATAATAGTGTGGAGAGGGAACTTTCCATTCCAAATTTGTTACCAAATAGCTCTCTCATAATATATCCCAAATATGTCTTCATTTGATGAACTAGTTAGTTCATCTCCTTAAGCATTTCACTTAATGAACTAGTTTACTTCATTAATTATAGATCCTGAAAATAGTGTAAAGACAACAAATGTTTGTCATATGATGTAAGCCTTAATGCTTCATGACTTGTTAGTATGACAACATTATATATAAATATGTAAAGTATTTTTATCACGTGCATACATCAAGTAACACTTATTTCATACATTTCATAAACACATAACATTCAAATCATGCATTTTCAAATCACTCAAACCCCGATTTCACTACTGGCTTTTGTTGAGAAACTGGGGTTTGAGTGATTTGAAAATGCATGATTTAAATGTTATGTGTTTTCGAAATGCATAATTTAATTGTTACTTGACATGCGTACATGACAGATATGCTTTATATGTTTATATATATTATTGTCGTACTAACATGCCATGAGGCGTTAAGACTTACATCATATGACAAATATTTTTTGTGTTTATACTATTTTCAGGTGCCATGTTAAATGAACTAAACTACTTTATTTAATGATGTGTTTAAGGAGATGAACTAAACTAGTTCATTAAATAAAGTATCAAGGAGACATGTTTGAAGATACTTATTTGGCAACAAATTTGGAATGAAAAGTGCCTCTCCACACTCACACACATGGCCACACATAAATATATTATATATAGACATATGTTTTATAACGATGAGCTATATATTCTATCCCGGCGTTTCACCGACACATCATAAACGTACGTCAACATCAAGCTACCATACACATCATATTTTTGAATATACACAGGTTCCATGTCATACATTACATGTCAACAAGTTAACAAAATTATACTGACGTGTCACAAGTCCATAAACCGAAAATTATCACATCGGATGACTACCGAACCGTCACGACATATCACATACTTACCATACAAAGATGACCAGCCTATATACACTCCAAAGGCTCAAATATTTCGTGCACCACATGCCCATTTCAGCCACAAAGTCATACTATATTTACACATATTAATTACCTATCATTTGCCTTGATTTGTTAGAAATTCAAATTCAAATTCAAGTCACACATGGCCAAAATTGTCTTCAGTTGTTGGAACTGAAATTACACTTTATATTAATGTACATTATATGTTACATAACACATTTTACCTAAGAAGCTTGAAACTGATTGGAAAAAATCGCGTAATCGACGGAAGTTGAAAATTCGGTTTTCTACACTTGTCTAGAAGAAGGTTTCTATCTTGTTGTGACATGTATCTAGATTTTACATATCTTAAGGACACATTGGAGTATTATAGAAAATAATTTAAGTGATGATTGAAATTTACCATATGTGTGTAGATCTACACCATTATATATCGAAATTCAAAAATTGATTTTTAGCACATGGAGCTGAGAGTAGGACACCTATTTGAGCTTATGTGGAGCAAATGTGGAGCTTGTTTGGCACTTTGATTGGTGGAGAATGATCAACAAATGATTGGTGACATTGAAGAAGACCAAGACACACAAGGAAAGGATTCAAATTCAAACACATGTTGAAGTTTTCAACACATGTTTATGATGCGACCGATGTTTGCTAGCTTTCATCTTCAAAATCATTCCAAAAATGAGGGGCAATCACATTATGATTGATTGGCAATTAAAACATTTGAATTTTGACATGTTTTTAGATTTTATGATTAAATTTCAGGTCATATTATGTGTGCCAATGTGGAAAAATGAAGGCCCTATTATGATGACAACAAGGCGAAGACACATCATTTGCTCAATCACATTTTGCCAAGTAAGAAATGTTATGTCACAAAGTTATACAAGGCATCTTCCAAGGGTATTCAAGACCATATTTGTAGCGTCCCTCCCGGGACTAGGGTCTCGGCGCGGTGCACCCGCCATACTCTGCTACAAGAAGTAAAAGACGTCGATAACATCAATATGTGTATCATCATAAACATGTATCGAATAGCGGAAGCATTATAAAATGGACATAAATAAACATCGGCATAAGTACAAACTAACTACATCCGAGAAGTATCAGTGGTACATCATCAGTACAACTATCATAAGTACAAAGCTGAAATATCCCAAATACAAAAGATGAAACATGAGTCTACTAAACCACTCTTGGAATCTAACCTCTGGGCTCTTCTTCTACAAAGTCATGTTCTGGGTCCTATGGGTCTGCATAGTAAAAATAAAGGGATGAGCAATAATGAATCGCTCAGCAAGTATTTCCGCATAGATTTGTCAAGTGGGTCATACATGGAGACCGGGGTTGCAGTGCCCCACCCAAGACTAGGGTCTCGGCACGGTGCACCTGCTGTACTCTGTGACGCAAAGTACAAGGCGTCGATGCCATTCATGAACACGTCTCGTCTGAGACATAAATCGATATAGCAGAAGCATAAAACTTAAACATAAAAATTTAGCATATACATTACATTATCCCAAAATAGTACTCATCACAGTCCGACAAATGTTAGAAGTTCATGACATAATCCTCCGACAAAAAGAAAGATCATCATCCTGAGGCCTACATCGCTCGCTCACTGATCATCTCTTCTCATCCCCGATGTACTCAACCTCACAAGTCCTGTCCTCTGCAAAATTTATATATAAACAACGGTTAGGCGATTTATAAATCACCTAACAAGTTCATCCCTTAAAGACTCCATGCGGGATCAAACAAGTTGAGACTCAGTTAAGGAAAATAATAACATAACACATCGTAAATATAACAGCAAATAATTGAAACAAGGTAATCATAATATCATCACATACAGAAACTAAATCTACTCTACCTATTCCGTATAAGTCCAACCGAAACCTGTTCACTCCTACCTTCTGAAATCATGTCTTATTATATTCATCAAGATTCTATACTTCCCTAATTCTCCCCCTTTATCAAGGTCATCATCCTATTTTCTACTCGTAAGGTTAGCATTTTTCCTCATCTTGAATTTAACAGTTTTCTTTAGTGTGTAACTTGAAATTTCATTAAACATGATCTTACAACGCATGACATTAACTTTCGTAAATATGCAAAACATGACATAACATATGATGGCCATCTCCACGTAAGAACTATATGAAAGACATACGTAATAATATCCCAAATAGTCATAAGTACAAATATGGCTTCCTTTGGTCCAACCAAGGTATTACGCCATATGTACATATCACTAACGGTGATGTAATGCCGAGATCCCTTATGTCCAACCCAGGTGTTACACTCGGCTCATAAACATAAACATATCAGAACATAATAGAACATAACTTATGCCCATGACACCAAACACCCCGGTCCTGGTGTCATGACGGTCGCTAATATGTCGAACACGATGTAAACATAACATGTCTTGGAATTATCCGTTGCGTTGATAAGTTCGTTACGTGGCCTTAACTTTCTTTTGAAATCATTCTTTTCATAACGTGCCATCAAAACGCAGTCTTCTTTCAAAAATGTCATATTTGATGCAAATGAAATCTTTCTTAATTTTGCAAACTTTGAAAAATTCAACTTTTCTTCAAAAACATGGAATGTGAGAGTTCATTAATTTGTTAAGTGTCCATTTAGTTTCATTAGACGTATTCAACCTAAGCTTGACGAATACCACAATTTATTTCCTCAAATACACCCAATAAATCATTAAATCCCTATTTTGACGTATGGAAGGAAGCTTATAGAGGGAGAAGCTGTTGTAAGGAACTAGCCAATGCATATATGTAAGGATTGTTCTTACATGCATGGAAAAATTTAGAAAAATATCTTGGGGTGTATCCAAGGGAAGGGGGGCCAGTTTGGGGGGTTTGGAGAGTAGAATAGGAATTACAACATGTTCTAGAATTTCCTAGGTATGTCATATTTTTGTTTTTATTTTCTTTTGGTTATAAATTGTAACCTACTGGTGTATGTATACATGTGTATATATAAATTGCATTAATTTATTACATGGTTAGTCGTGGCATAATTATGGACTCGATTTAACTAATATACGAAATTAATATATAATCTTATAACTATGTGGGTTATTTTGTTAAGTAACAATTTTCATCGTGGTGGCACAGCCATGGTCTTAATTTTAGTTAAGGCGTTCGCTTAGTATTTTACGCGGTTTATATTACCCGTTTACAAAGAGCGGGTCGTAACAGGGGTAGTGGAGATAATACAGTAATTCATAGAACAAGTATCATATGAATAACATGTATGAAAGTAACATCCAACGCAATCAACATGAATAAATGACACAGACAGACAGTTAAAGTCTCTTATCAGCTTTACCTTGAACTTAGTTAACTTTCATATAATTCGTATTGTTCTTGATTGCAATCTTTTAGGTTCAATTTCATAAGCTTGGTTGATGTTCATACATGGGCAACGTACAGATATAGTCATGACTTAAGGGTACTAATAGCTCGTGGGACATGTTCGTGATGCATGCATTGTAAAACTTTCAGAAAGCATATCATTTCATACATTCGTAAACATGACAGAACATGAATTGGCTATAGCACTTTTTGTAACATAAGAATAGTACCCACAACATGACGAATGATTCCTTGAGTATCCTTCAGTACTGTCTATGAATCCCGATAGTCCAACTATGGTGTTACATCATACATACCTAGGACTAACGGTAACGTATTATGACTGAGATCTCGAGTCCCAGATCTGGTGTTACAGTCAATCATAACGTCTTTTGCCCCTGATATCCTCCCCCTGGACCAAATGTGAGGGATCGATGTACATCGTCGATCGAAGTGCAACAACCTGAGAGATCAATGTCATTTTTCTTTACTTTTTCAACTTTTAATCATTTATAACACCATATGTGACATTTTTAAGTATTCACCACGTAAAATCATGACTTTGAAAATTATCCGAACATATTTCTCAACAATCATCGTGTTTTTCCTCCCACCCATTAAACCGGCCAACCTCCTTCCTTGAATCCTAAATAAACTCAAGACAACTCCTTAAACACTTAGTCATTTTCCTAGACACTCTCTCACCTCTCAAACTATCCTCTATTTCCCTCCCAAAGCTCCACCACTTTCAGCTATAGAGGAGCACCAAGGGGCTACCTAACCAAGACATTTCAAGAACCACTCCATCATCATCTAAGCTAAGCACCTAACCTCTTGATGTAATCTCATTTCACCAAGGTTTAAAAAATAGTTGAATCATTTTCTCCTAACTACCCCTCTAATGCTGAGGCCACCATTAATTATGTGTATATATAAATTGCATATATAATTTGTGTATATATAAATTGCATTAATTTATTACATGGTTAGTTGTGGCATAATTATGGACTCGATTTAACTAATATACGAAATTAATATATAATCTTATAACTATGTGGGTTATTTTGTTAAGTAACAATTTTCATCGTGGTGGCACAGCCATGGTCTTAATTTTAGTTAAGGCGTTCGCTTAGTATTTTACGCGGTTTATATTACCCATTACAAAGAGCGGGTCGTAACAGGGGTAGTGGAGATAATACAGTAATTCACAGAACAAGTATCATATGAATAACATGTATGAAAGTAATTCATATATGGGCAACGTACAGATATAGTCATGACTTAAGGGTACTAATAGCTCGTGGGACATGTTCGTGATGCATGCATTGTAAAACTTTCAGAAAGCATATCATTTCATACATTCGTAAACATGACAGAACATGAATTGGCTATAGCACTTTTTGTAACAAGAATAGTACCCACAACATGTCGAATGATTCCTTGAGTAGCCTTCAGTACTGTCTATGAATCCCGATGGTCCAACTATGGTGTTACATCATACATACCTAGGACTAACGGTAACGTGTTATGACTGAGATCTCGAGTCCTAGATCTGGTGTTACAGTCAATCATAACGTCTCTTTTGCCCCTGATATCCTCCCCCTGGACCAAATGTGAGGGATCGATGTACATCGTCGATCGAAGTGCAACAACCTGAGAGATCAATGTCATTTTTCTTTACTTTTTCAACTTTTAATCATTTATAACACCATATGTGACATTTTTAAGTATTCACCACGTAAAATCATGACCTTAAAAATTATCCGAACATATTTGTCAACAATCATCGTGTTTTTCCTCCCACCCATTAAACCTGCCAACCTCCCTTCCTTGAATCCTAAATAAACTCAAGACAACTTAAACACTTAGTCATTTTCCTAGACACTCTCTCTCACCTCTCAAACTATCCTCTATTTCCCTCCCAAAGCTCCACCACTTTCAGCTATAGAGGAGCACCAAGGGGCTACCTAACCAAGACATTTCAAGAACCACTCCATCATCATCTAAGCTAAGCACCTAACCTCTTGATGTAATCTCATTT
This sequence comes from Eustoma russellianum, assembly GCA_036186865.1. NCBI lineage: Eukaryota > Viridiplantae > Streptophyta > Magnoliopsida > Gentianales > Gentianaceae > Eustoma > Eustoma russellianum. The sequence continues at coordinate 10,143,883 of AP025042.1, forward strand.
CACCAAGGTTTAAAATATAGTTGAATCATTTTCTCCTCCCTACCCCTCTAATGCTTGAGGCCACCATTATCACCATATGGGGGGATTCTCAAACTCATAAGTTCAAGGAGCTTCTAGGAGGCTTGGATTATCAAGCAACTCCTATAGGTAAGGATTTTACAACTGCTCCTATCTCCTTCCTCTAAGGTTTTTATTCACCCCTTCCTATGCATAAAAAATTGTTTGCTCCAAATAGGTAGAAGAGGGCGGTTCTCAAAGCTCTAAAGGAGACCAAGTGCTCAAAGATTTCAACTTTCTACAACAAAAGCAAGTCTCCTTTTATTATTCTTGAAACATTGAGGAGCCACGAATAAGAGGTTTTAGCATGTCAAAGGCTCTAATCACGTTTGTATTAAATTCATCTTCCATAAGTGCCATGCTGGAAATTTTCGTCCTACGTCGCATGAAGAGTTTGTGATGCATGTAAATGGACATAGAAAAATGGTTTAATGTTTAGATTAAAAGACCATTACAATTAGGTAAAATAAAGTAGGAACCAAAAGGCCCTTCTCTTTTCTAACCCACGGTTTTGGAAGGGACATAAAGGTCTCACCACCACCAAGCCATTAGACTGACTAAAATAGTATTAAAATGGCTAAGAGCTTGGTTATTAAATGACTAGGGGCTATTTTTAGTGTGTTCTTATTTTGACTAGGAATGAATAAGAAATTTCCTTGTGCCTAATACATGATCAAAAGTCACTATATAGATGTATGAAATACTTAGAGAACCAAACACTTGTTAGAAGATGTGAAGAAGGCCTTTAGATGGTGCAAGAAACCCCCTATACCTCTCGGCCCTAGTGAAAAAAATTAAGGAAGTAATGGACTAAGTTGTTATGCATCCTATGGTGACTTAAAGGCCATTTGGATGCTATCATTTCATTTAAAATAAAGGATGAGAGGCTGTTTTGACTTATGACTAGGTTTGCTAGGTTTTAAGGACCATAAGTTATTTCATATGCTAAGATAATCACTAAAGTGGGATGTTTTGTATGTTTCGCTATATGTGACTTATTTGAGTATTTCTAACACTTTGGTTATATTTGTTGAAGCTAACAAAGATGGCTTGAGGACATAGCCACTAGGAGCGGATGGATGGCTCAAGGAAGAGCTTGAAATCATTAAAATAGAATCATGATAATTGTTGGCAACATGGCCGAAGGGTTGTTGGGAATAAATGGGAGTCATAAAAAGCTGAATTAAGCTGCCACAAAGGCCTAGGAGCAGAAATAGGGACTGTTTCGGTAGTTTGGTGCAAACGATCCGAATTAGACCCTTAGGTTTGTCCAATGACGCGTATTATTCATGATTAAATATTAAGAGACTTAAATGAACCAATTATAAGGGGTTTTGGTAAAATGAACCTGTTTGTGAGTCAAAACAGAAGATAAAACGTTACGACACAATGTTGAAATTTTCTGCGTCATGGAATAAATAAGTAATGAAACATAATCGTTATAAGAACAAACTCAATGACGTTTGGATCATTGAAAACTCATCACATATTGCATTAAATGAACCAATTATAAGGGGTTTTGGTAAAATGAACCTATTTATGGGTCAAAACAGAAGACAAAACGTTACGACACGATGTTGAAATTTTCTGCTTCGTGGAATAAATAAGTAATGAAACATAATCATTATAAGAACAAACTCAATAACGTTTGGATCATTGAAAACTCATTACATACTGCATTCTACATCGTATGCATGTCATGTCATTTTTAAAGGGTGAGTTTGGTTTTGAAAGAAAATTAAAACAGTCTTAAAAACCTGTATCGCAATTTATCTTTATGTTTGATTCTGGTATATGTTTATTCTGGACTCGATATCAGGGTATATGTTCTGTTTTGGACCCATATGAGGTATTATTCTATTCTGGACCCGAGCATAACATTCCATTATGGTAGCCAGGGCATTGTTATGTTCTGGACTCATATGGGGTATTATATTGTTCTAGACCTGATACCGAGGTTCTACATGAGATCATTTCCGTTGTAAAATGCAACAAGTCCGCAACAAATAGTAAGAGATTTACATACGAGAAAATGTAACAGTAAGTTAAGGAAACAAGGAAAATCGATACAGGATTGATTCGACAAGTAAGTGATTATGGTTAAATCCCATTACTGTATTACTAGAATTTCTTATTTATCGTTCTGATGTGTTTTGATAGAATAGAGGGTTACTTGCTGGAAGATTTATCACTCAATCATTATTTATCATTTTTCAGAGCCACAGGAGCCTGAGATAAAGTATGTCAAGGACGAGCCATAGATGCCTTATTCGTGAGAGATGCTGGCGGCTAGGGTTGATAGTGATTTTTGTCTCGAGGGCTATTTGAGAATTATTTTGGGACTATGTTTTTATGATTTGTACTATGTATGGCGCTATGGACACTGAATGGATAATGTTTTAATCCCATTACTGTATTACTAGAATTTCTTATTTATCGTTCTGATGTGTTTTGATAGAATAGAGGGTTACTTGCTGGAAGATTTATCACTCACTCATTATTTATCATTTTTCAGAGCCACAGGAGCCTGAGATAGAGTATGTCAAGGACGAGCCATAGATGCCTTATTCGTGAGAGATGCTGGCGGCTAGGGTTGATAGTGATTTTTGTCTCGAGGGCTATTTGAGAATTATTTTGGGACTATGTTTTTATGATTTGTACTATGTATGACGCTATGGACACTGAATGGATAATGTTTTAATCTGCTTCTTTATCGCCATTGTTTGATTTTTCCATCAGTAATCCATAACCTATTCATGGACTTGTATTGGACTCGCATAGACGCCTTGTACTTTCCTTAGTGAAGTATGGCAGGTGCACCGTACAAGGGCACAGCTCGGGTACGGGGCGCTACAGCAAGAGTCTTAGCAAACTTATGCAACTCAAGATATTGAACATACAAATCATGATAAGATGGTTCGGAATCAAAACCAGAATCAGAATCAGAATTTACCTCTCTATCAAAAAGTGAAAGGCTTTGACTTGACATACCTTCTTTCTCGGTTTTTTGGCTAGTGGATGCCATCTCACAAAGATTATTATATCTTCTTGTAGTGAGTATGTCGGGCTCTGATACCACTTGTAGGACCTGTATAGCACCACTAGAAGGGGGGAGGGGGTTGAATAGTGAGTGAGGAAAAATTGGTATTTAAAACTTTTTAAACCCAATAACTAACTTCTGAAAACATATTTGGTTTTCAGATCCTGATTTGAATTAACTAGTTGACTAGGTTGTAGACTTCCACAAATCGTGAAATTTGGTGACAATGTGCTATCAGATGTTTTGAATGTCTCACAAAAAGTTCATATTAAAATTCAAAGTTTAACCCCTTGAAAAAAACGTTTTTACACAGATTGTGCCAATCTGTCAAAAAGTGTACTTCAAAATGAAAAATTTATTCATATTAATTGACAACTCTAAATGACCTAAAACATTTATGATATGAACCTTAGGATATACTTTAATTGGTTGAAACAGTTTTTCAAAGTTCTATTCGTAAGAACAACGAGATTTTTATACTGGTTCGGTTAAATCAACCTACTCTAGTCTTCGAGGACACCTTCTTCGATATGGGCAACAATGGCCACACTAAACATGCTGGGAAACGCATCTAGCTCAACATCAATGGCAACTACGGCCTTAACAATAAATGGAATGGCTCAGAGGAGTTCATGTCTATGACTCAGAGGAATAATTCTAGATTGTTCTTGTCCATAGCTCAGAGGGACTCTTGTCCATTCAAATAATAATGGCAACAATGGCCTCAAATAACACTAGTTTAAGGACATAGAGGTCCATACCGTGTGAGGTAAAGTCCCTCCTTCCTTGCGAAGCAGAAAGGGTCTTATCCCTTGAGGAACTCACCTTCCTTTCCTTTGAGCCAGCCGAGGGGGCCTCAACACTTTTAAAAAGGGAACTAAGTCCAATTACTAAAGAGATGCCATAACAACTGCCTTAAGACCCAACATGTAAGATGCTTCAAAGACAAAAAAGCTTTAACTTTTCAACATCATTGATATATCAGGAACTTTTTCAAGGCCATATGCACCAACTTGAATGAAACTATACATCCAGTTATAACACATTAACCCACATTTAACCGTAAAGCATATTTCAAGAGTTCTCAACATCAGAAGTATTTAAGGCAGACACTATCAATGAGACAGATTCCACGCACTTAGAAACTTTAGTAGATTACTGAAGGCACACAAGAATATGCTATCATAATAATAGATGAAAGGTACAAGAGCAACTATTAACAAACTGAGTCATGCTTCATACTGGATGAAACCACAATAATATGGGCAGAGGTGTTGTTCATCAGACGTTTCTAAAAAACATACCAGACGAATCACAGTCATACATTACTCAGCATTTCAACCTTCCACAGGACACCATACATATCATCCATAAAAACAACAGAGAGAGGAAATGGGACCATGAAGAACACAGAATCATAAAATGTATACTTTAACAAAGACTATGGACATCAAAACAATTCTCCCAATAGAGAGAAGCTGAAGTCATAAATGACCAGATCATATGAACAGAGTACCACCCACAACACATGCTCCCCTCAAGTGCTTACTGGGCATTTGATTATATATTCAGGACAACACTAGTCTCAGGTGATAAAAATATGGACAAATTTCAGACATAAGTTATACTTTTATTAGTTAGAACATTAGTCATATTGAAGGGCAGATAGAATATGAACATAAACAGGAGGCTCACACCTGAGTATATGGCATAAAGTGGAAACAAGATGTAACCAAAAAATATCCCCAGTGAGTAGCTGCAGGCATAGATCGACTGGCAATTCACTGAATTTTCGTTTGCAATGATTGAGTTCCGGGAATCTTTGTTTGGACAGAAGCAAAGCTGATGCCTTGATGAGAATCGTATCCACCAGAATTATTTTCGTTTGGGAAAAAAACACAAAAACTTTGTCAGCATTGACATGCAAGACATTCCTGGGAAAAGAAATGATTAATTTGACATAGATAAATTGAAAACCAGAGAAATCAAGGAACCCAGGGAAAGATTCAACACATCCATGACAACAATTGAACTGAGGTGGATTTGACACCAATTTATAGAGTTGAATCTCAGAAAAGGAAGAAGAATCAACAGAATCTGAAGAAGAATAGTTTTTTCTTTTTCAAACTGAAAGTTCATAAACACAAACTAGGAGTGCAGTTACACCGATAGGAGAAGATTTCTTCCTCTCCTCCCCTCGGTTCTAATACCATGTTGGAATTTATTTCAACAACAATATGCAAAAAGGATCGAAGCTTCAATTCACACATGCAATCATCAACTGAAACTAAAGGACTGAGGAGAGACCAAACAAATTGAACCGAAGAAGAACAAGAATCATGAATTGAAGAGAAGAAAATTTGTTATTTACTTCATCCTTTTACAAAATAATTACAAGTATACACATACCCTCAACCTCACCTACGGGAGGAAGAAAACCTTCCTTATATACAACGCTTCTTACACTAACGGCTCTAAACAGAGCAACCTCTAACGGCTATAATTCAGGGAAGAACAATGATTCATGATGTAGCTGGGTCGGCAAAAGAAGAGAGTTTGATGGAAACCGGCTTCAGCTTTTCAGAGTTTGCAGGAGAGAGAGAAAACAGCAGTAAAAAAAAACAAACCTTTATTTCCCGGATGCTCTTTTTCCAGCTATAGGATCATGATATCTTATACATATAAAGTGCTTTAAGGCTTATTGAGTACACGATGGCAGCATATATATATATATGTATGTATATATATATATATATGTATGTATTTTTTTTTATAGAACGTGGTATTTTATTGAACAAATCCCTCACTTGTGGCGGAGGAAAACCATATTACATCCAAATGAATCAGCAGATAGAAAAGCAACTGATTATCAACATCCCGGCAATATATATATGCCGCATTAAAACCTTGCCGAGTAAAGCCATCCTTGTGGATAAAACCCCGGCTAAGGAAAAAGCGTACATATTTATATGCCTGGATGGTTGATATTCGCTATTGTGTAATGAATGAGAGAAACGTAACCGCGTGCTATACAAACATAATAAAATAAGCCAACAAGCAGGAGCATCTCTGAAGCGCCGCAAATGCCCGTCAATGTGGTGAAAGTAATCCGCAACGTATGTTTGGTGCCAATGTATCCAAAGAACAACAACGCATCCATCAAGGGTAGCTATCGAGTGGGTAGGTGAGGGCCATACAATGAACATACTGAGGTCGCCAAGATGAAGTGCCATCCAGGTTCGCTCCCACGCAGCCAGAGAAGAAAGAGACAAGTAAATCTTAACGCTAGAAGAGAGAAAAATCGGAGAATTCTGGGTATAGATCAAACCTGTGCTGCCGGCACAAAACAAAGTGCCGGCAGATAGACATGTAAAGAGCCAACTCCTGCATTCTGAAGGCAAAAAAGGACCACCACATGCGTCAGTCATCCGAGAGATGCGATATCGAGTGGAAACCTGGACATGAACAAGTTGGCTCACAGTCCCAAGTGAAGTGGAGAAACGTATTGTCGCCCTATATACATGGTGCAAATAAAACATCATTGTCAGTGTAGAAGGAATGCTAGTCGAGACCGGATATTCAAAAGAAAAGGAAACGAACCAGCCCTGCCTGCACCAGATGCAGTGCAGGCAGAAAGAAGGGGTTGATGTCAATCCATATGGAAGACTACATGTTTTGTAGGGTTGCAACCGTACGCCAAATGGCGCTCACAGTTACCACAACAGCCATTGAACATAGTAATAGAAACAACATTAATATGTCTGTGCAAAAAAAAGATGTAGCAGCAGCGTATGATATAAACATTATGCGTACCGGGTCTGCCCGATATATGTATGTATATATATATATATACATACATATATATATATATACATACATATATATATATATACATACATATATATATATACATACATATATATATATATACATACATATATATATATACATCGAACTCGAGACCCAGGGATGAGATAAATGCTACTCAACCGCTAGACTTAAAGGTTTTTCACACACATATATATATACATATATATATATATATATATATATATATTGTGTGATACCATGACATTATAGCCATTATCATGCATATATCTCTACATGTATGAATTATGAATATGTATATATCAATGTGTGTATACATGTTGGTATTAATTTGGTATAATGGCCGAAAGTTTTGGGTCACTGCAGCCGAATGCTCATGAACATGGATGGGGATGTATTTTGCATATTCATACGAATTTATATGTATGGTACTGTGTATACATGATATATATATGTAGGAGACATATTTACTTATAGGTGTTTGAAAATTGTATATGTTATTTGCTATTTGGCCTAATTAAATTTGGGCATGTTAGGGGTTGGAAGTTTCGGCCAGAGGGCTATTGAAGGGGGGTAGGTTAGATATGAATTTGATAAAAAAATTAAGATGTATTTTGGCATGATTTTATGGATATGGAAATTAGGGTTTTGGTTTGAAATTTGGCAAACTAAATTCTGAAAACTTGGATTTTGTACAATTTGAGGGTGGAATAAGGCTGGGTTTAAGGAGAAGAAGATTCTGGTGGTCGGTGCGAGCCACCAACAGTGGCGCACGACTGTGTGTGGACACATAGGGGCGCGTGCAGTGTTTCTGAGAGTTAAGTTTGGACTGTATTTACTGACTATGGTGTTAGATGTGAGAAAATGTGAGTGGAGAGAGATTTAGAGGGTGACTGAGAACATGAGAGGAGGGTTTGTGTGAAATTAGGGTTTGGTGGTGTAGCGCCCAGTCTCGAACCCTAAGGTCAGAACCGGTACGCCCGCCGTATTCCGCTTAGGGATATACAATGCGTCTGTATGAATCTCTGCACTTATCAAAACGATTGAGTATTCGATTGCGGAAGCAAAATAAATTAACTCAAAACCCTCAATCGAAAGTAAAATCCACAAAATCACATATGGTCAAAATTCCCTTAACGACATCGTAAAGTGCGTAAATATGAAATCTCTAAACTATGTCCTTAAATGAAATAATAATAAAATAAAACTTCTCTACTTCTCTATCTTCGGTCATCCATCATCCCCTAAGAATCCCAATGTGCCCACTCAGAGTCTTCTCCAACCGATATATAGTCGTACCCTGAATCGTCTGCAATAAAACATGACGAACGGTGTGAGCGACAAAAACGTCACTCAGTATGTACCTGCCCGCATCGGCCCTATGAGATCATACACGCGAGGACAGTAGTGAAATACATATAAATACGATAATACGAAAATAGACTATCCACGTTTTCACAAATATGTATAACGGTCATAACTTCTTAAAACAATCAAACACATAAGCATGCGAGATGAGCGTGAAAGGCAATGTCACATATATGATGCATGATATGCCTACATTCTCATAAACATGCATCTTATCGTGCAATGCATGACCCCGGGACCTAAAGAACAGAACAGAACAAAGATGCGACTTATGGCTCGCATAACCTAATAGAACAGAGATGCGACTTACGGCTCGCATAACCTAACAAAACAGAGATGCAATATCGTGATACATGAATGCACAGAAATCACATACAAATCCTTCCTTCATTTCCTTTTTCCTCTTTCTTTTCTTTTTTCCTTTTTTCTTTTCTTTTTCCTTCCTTACTGCCCTTAGTTTCCATTTCAATTTCTTTCCCTTTCTGATTTCGTTTCTCTCAATTTCCTTCCTCCCCCCAGAATCCCATCGACAATCTTCTTCTCCTCCCTCGGCCTACTCTCTCTCCCCCCGGCTCACCACCCGCCCAGTTTCACCCCCTCAGGCGTAACCCCCAGCCCCACTCCCTCAACCGCACCCCCCTTTTCCTCCCACACCTAACAGCCACCCAACCACCCATGACGCTCACGCCGTCCATTAGCACGGCAGCACGTGGCCATAACCCACCACCACCAGCCACGCGCCGCCACTGCCGCCACCTCCAAACCAATTCCGTTATTCATATATACATCAAGAAAATGCAACCTTTTATACTAATCATACGAAAATAACATCATACGTATATATACATACGTGATCATATATACGGATATACAATTCATCACATACACATATAATCAACTAATCAAACATCTATACAAGCATAAATAATTATGCACGATCTCGATTTCATAAAGAAATTAAAGATTATACATTTTTCATACAAAAGATGTTAAGAAGAGAACCTACCTGGAAATTAAAGTCTATTCCTACGCGTTTGTAAGGCTTGACTGCAATGGAGAGTGTTCCTTCACTCTTCCTAGCCAACGGCTTTGAAACGCCAAGAAGAAGAAGAATGTTTTCTTCTTTTTTTCTGGAGAGAGTGGCCAAATGTTTGATGGGGATGGAGGAGGAATCAATCTAATTAAATAGAAATTTGATTAGGGTTTAGGAGAAATTTCCTAATCAAATTAGATTTAGTAATTAATTAGGTTAAATACCACTTTTATCATTAATTAAAAAAATAGGATATAACATTCTCTCCCCCTTACAAAAAGTTTCGTCCTCGAAACTTATGTGTTACGTAATCAATAACTTAGTATAGTCCTACATAATTCATTTACCTAGATCATGACCAAACTTAGTATCCCTTGTGTATTCCGATATGTTACTCATTTCACTTCCTCGATACAGGCCTAAGTCCTCAATTCATTCAGTGTGTATATTTACAATGCAATCTTTAAATCCATTGTCCTCCGCCTGATGGATCGTAACCTATTCTTTCTATAGTTCTCGAATCAACCTTAAGAGTATCGTCATTATACTAGCTTCATAGCTTAATCGTCGGTCTATATCGTACTTATATTTGCTATTATGACCAACCCTCTAAAATCGGTTCCTAGGTGTAGTACAATATTTTACTTAACACCTTGTTACAAGACTCATCCCTGAAGCATTATGTATTTTCCGGAATATGTCGAACTCTTGTATGATTTAATTTAGTCATCATTAGTATCTCACAAGATGAACTAGTCCTTATAGGGTTCCATCCTTACTTAATTCTCTATAATCACTGCTTACAAACTTCCACTCATACCACTTGACGTGTATCATTCAACTTATTGCAATCTACAATATCGGATTCTTAAACTTGTCACATATGATCCATCCCCTAGATAATTAACCATAGTAACATTCTTTGTGTATGCCAATATGGTAACCGCTACCCATCCTTAACACAACCAAGTCTTCAAAATCAGTTGTTATCTACTTATGAAGTAGCTCTATGATCATGCTCTTAATTTCTCAGAGATATCGTCAACAGCCTAGTATACGAAATATGTGTATGGACATATTTTTCTTCACGTTAAAAGAAAAGTAGCTTACATAGCTATAATTTTGAATATAGATTTAACTATTTAAAATACTAAACCTTATAATTTTTTTTTGTAAACACAAAACCCAAAGTATCATAGATTTGTTTTCGCAGCGCGATATCCCAAAGGACTATTTTAAAAACAATGATATAACTTGTTCGCAAGGCATTTTGGTAAAAATGCGTCAAAACATTTGAAAACTTAATAATGTAAGGTTTTATGAAACGATTTGAATACGGTATCTTTCGTTTTAACTAAACAGGTATATATTTTGAAAGCTACTTTTATTTTGCCTTCACAAAAGTTAGTAAATTCATCGCAAGCGGATAAATAACTTCGAAAAGATTTAAATGGTTAAACTGTTTGCGATATTGATAGTCATCAAATTAAATTAATTTTGACTACAAAAATAGATGTAACAAAAACAAAATTTGAAATATTCTATAAGGAATATATATAAACACATCATTTTTGCAAGAACATCAATATTTTAAAGTTTTCTCCTTTTCAAGGTCATCAAAAGAATTGAAATTTTTATTATACTAATTTACAAGTACGGAAAAAAATTAGCCTCGTAAAGTTTGGTAGACTATATAAAGAAATGAGACTCAATAAGGCATTTTTAAAAATAAAATGTCTTTTGAAGCCGCTGTAAAATAAAGGTATAACTCGGTGTACGTGCTTATATAAAATATTTATTTGCTAGAGAAATAATAGTCCAATATTTCGTATAATTTCTATAATCCATCCTTTTTTCAAAAAAAAAAACAATCAGTCTATGTATCGTTTCTTATAAGTCTACCCTTCGCCTACTATGATAAAATCCCTAACTTAAATTGTCCAATCCTAGCATGGCACACTAAACATTTACCGACTTAAGGTGTTCTAATTCACCATGCTACCGTACGCCATACCGACCCACTGTATTCCTTTACTTGGTTATTTGAACCGCTGATTATCCTAGTTAAATCTCACATGAACAAGCAACCACTACTAATTCATGCTTACTCTATTTCAATTCAAGCCTACTAGATTCAAACCAAATGTTCAGATGTCAACACTGAACCCACAATTTTGTAATGATATAGTATTCCAAGGCACATACTATAGTCGATTCTCGCATGTCTCTATTGTTCAATACCTCTAATAAGACTAATATCATCGACCTATTTTGATTATCTTACATTCAACATCTTAACCCTAGACTATAAATTTCTTTGTACAATATCCTTAACTAAACTCTACCGATTATAATGTTAATCGTTATTTAGTTTCTATCATTCTACTATAAATTATCTCTTAGTATTTATCATACTATTATAATTCATTTCTTAGTAGCTATGGTCCCAACTTAGACCTAAGCCTACTCTGATGTTACCGCCCAAGTAGGGATATGGACCCGCTTTACTTTACCCTAATGGTACTGAGTACCATGTTGCAGTTATGGTAAGGCAGCCCGAGTTACTGCCTGATCCATTAATAAATCAACTAACGTTTGTAGTAGGGTATTCTAGTTAACGTTGTAATTCATTCAAATCAATTATATAGTATTCAATTAGGATTACTAAGATCACGTCTTAGAGAGTTATGATCAACCTTAGATAAAGGAGAATTGTATGGGATATCTTAGGTCTACGTGCTTCAAAACCGATCAACTTCTTAAGTTTAGGATCATAACTTATTTCTAGGATCGTTCTTAGCATCATCATTTCTTAAGTCTAAGATCACATATTATTTCTGAATCATAATTAATACATAATCAACACTTATTACTAAATCAGTATTTATGTCTAAAGTCAACTCTTAATCTAGATCGTTACTTATGCCTAAGATCGTGACTTTTGTTCAGGATCATCGCTTATAACTGAGATCAGTACCTATGTTCATGATCACCACTTATGTTAAAATAATCATTTATGTCTAAGATTGTGACTTAGAGGCAAAATCGTAACTTATTTTCCAATATCATAGCCTAATTCTATATTTCTGCCGTGCATCTAGAGCCATGCTCTGAAGATCATATTGTCAGCACGTAATACCTCTTGAACTCATTCTGAAGTTAGATCCAAGTGATTGGCGGTGTCAGTTGTGCTGTGCCACCACTCCTCCATATCCACTTGTAGAAGAATCTCAAGTCCAAGTGCGGTGGTGGCGGAGCTTGTGGCTGCTGATGTTGTTGCACCACAGCTTGGGGCATGACATGTAGTACGTCGGTTAGAGCGTAAGGAAGCACGACCTGCGGTGGAGTCCCATTCTCAGAGTGATTCCCATTGTCGTTCCTATCGTTCTCTTCTCGGCACCATGTTTGCTACGACATGGAAAGTTTTAGTTTTTTAAGGGCATTTCAGGAATATACAAAACTTAAGAAAAAAAATGAGAGAATCAAATACGGAAAAAGTAAAACGGGGATGAAAACTAGCCATGTCCCCGACCAATCATCGCTTAGTCTAAATCAAACTTATTCTAAGGTCAAACTTAGTCTCAGATCACAACTTAGCCTATTATCAAACTTAGTCTAAGATCAAACTTACATCTATTATCAAAAGTTAAATCTATAGTCATCTCTTGTTGAGAAATATGTTTGGATAATTTTCAAAGTCATGATTTTAAGTGATGAATACTTAAAAATGTCACATATGGTGTTATAAATGAAAGAGTTGAATAAGTAAAGAAAAATGACTCGATGTCCAGGGTTGGTAGAAATATTTTTCTAAAATGTGATAAAATAGTTGTTTTTCTTTTTACATGGTTTATATATGTTTATCATGTTGTGATTATGTGATTTTTATGATGATAATATCTTGTGACTAATATGCCCTCGAAGTTTCTACAATTTACCAAAAAGGGCAAAAGTGGTATTTTGAGTTTTGTAGGTACTCGACATGGTGAATATGATTCAAGAAGATATTATCATCTTATTTAATATCAAGAAGGTGTTATTATATTTAATTCTGACCATCGGGGTCATTTTTGGAGTTTTATCTCACTAGGGGCATTTTGGTCATTTTACCCCCGAAGACAGTTTCGGTATTTTTACTCAAGAAATCTCTTGAGTATCTTATTATATTCATTCTGGAGTTCATTTAGTATATTCTTGAAGATTATTTGGTGGTTTTCTATTTTATTCTCTCATTTGATGATTTTATCGACGGTAGCGGGATATGTGACGGTATTCGATGTCACGTTCTATTTTCTCTTGAAGACTCTTATATATATGTTATTTCAGATTCTTAATCATCATATTTCAGAGATTACAAGGTGTCCTTGGTGCAAGATTCATCACAATATGTCAAGGAGAAATGGGAATTTTGATATTATATGTTGACATAACCTTGTCAACTATTATTTGTTGATTTCTCCTCAAAAATCTGAGTTGGTATACATATACACAGCCTCCAAAACGTGATTATACATGTGGAGATGATGTTTTTCTCATTTTATGAGTTGGAGACAAGAAGACAAACCAAAAGCAAGCTAGTTGGCAAAAGTTGCCAACTTGAAATTTCAAATTTGAATATAATGGAGACAAGGTTGTTGGAGATGATTATGGAGGTGCTTTAATTCAAAATTCTCAGCCATCTCATGGTCTAAAAGTTTGAGAGAATATGCCATCAATTCACTCTATAAATAGAAGGCAAGGTGAAGAAGAGAAGACATACACTTGAAAGCAAAAATTTAAGATTGTTGTCTTGCTATTCTCTTCTCATATTTTCGTTCATACTTTGTGTATCTAAGGCGTTCCATTTCTAGTTATTGTCCAGCTACACTATACACACCTTCTTGTGTCTTATTTGTAAGATTGATTAGCCAAATCTATAAGGCTACATCAATAGGTGATAGAGGTGTTGCAACCAAGAGTTGCATAAAGGTGTTCATCCAAGTCTTGAATAGGGTTGGTGTTAACCCAAGGATCAAGCTTGGTTCTTGCTGTAATTTGGTTCATACCATAGTGAAATCCAAGGAAAGGTGTTCCTTGGGACTGGAGTAAGTCACATTGACCGAACCAGGATAAATTCTTGGTGTTCTTGTCTTCTTTACATTTTTCTGTTTTCTGCCCGTTTTTCACTACAGATTTCACACAATTTTTCACGTTTTGAGAAAATAGGTAAACACTTTCAAAATTCGTGATTTTTGGTGGAGTTATACTTCAAACTGTTAGCTTTCATTTGCAACAAGAATCACTTGATTTGAGCAAGGGAAAGTTAGTCTTTCAGTCTTTGCAAGATAACTGCTCCAATCTGGTTGCAATCTGACCAGTTTTGAGAAAACTTAAATTCTGTATTTTTCAAGAGTTGGTTAATGTCAGGGCATTTTAAAAAATTCATCTACACATCCTAAAGAGTGTTTTGATATAAAGATCAACCTTTTTGGTTGAGTATTCAAAGAGAAACACGTTTTGCAAAATCAGCAACATTCTGTCCAATTCTGTCCAGATTGACCATCTGAATTTTTTATTTAGTTTAAGGGTCAAACAATCTTATTTTTGTCTGATTTTTGGATAGAGTCTTGTTAACTCATTGAATTTAAATTCTGGAAAGTTTCATAATTTTTGGAGTTGTGTACAATTATTTGTGAATTTTTGAAAAACGGGTTCTGAATCTGAGGTGGTTTCAGATTCTGTTTTCAAAGGGGATTTTAACAAAGGGTTATAGTGTAATTTCCGCTAACCACTATTCATCCCCCCTCTAGTGGTGTTTATTGCAGGTGCACGGTCCAATATTTGGTATCAGAGCCAGACCAACATCACTCAAAAGAAGCAAGATTCAACACCATACGAACAATACAAGGCCAAGAAACAACAATTCATTATATACTGCTTGTCTCAAATCCAAGGTACATACTATGGCTATTGTTTCTCACAAAGGTGAGTTGGAAGGTATGTCTACACAACGCCCTCCTCTTTTTGATGGCAATAATTTTGTTCATTGGAAACTAAGAATGAGGCTATTCTTAATGGCTATAGACATCGATTTATGGTCTATAGTTGAAGATGGGCCGTACATTCCAACGAAAGTTACACAAGTTAGTGAAGTAACTCAAGAGGTTGAAAAATGTAAAAGTGAATGGTCATCAGATGATAAAAAGAAAATGTCCATGAATGCTAAAGCTATGCAATTACTTTTGAATGGACTTACAACTTCTGAAGCAGGATATGTGTCAAATTGCACAAGCGCACACGACATGTGGAAATCACTTGTATTAAAGCATGAAGGTACTAGTGGTGTTAAAGAGTCAAAAATAAACATGCTTATGACTGAATTAGAGACTTTCAAAATGTTGCCAAACGAATCCATAACATCTATGGATTTGAGAATTACTAACATCTTCAATGCACTTGAAGCTTTAGGTAAATCTTTTACAAACAATGAGAAGGTTAAAAAGGTGTTGCGAAGTCTTCCTGCTGAATGGGATCCAAAGGTGACGGCAATCGAACAAACAAAGTCAATTACTAAGATGGATGAATTAATAGGATCACTCAAAGTATACGAGGTAAAATTGAATCAACGAAAATCTGAATTATCAAAGATGTCAAGTAAGTCTGTTGCTTTCAAATCATCTGAGTCATCTCATAGAAACAATGATGGAAGTAATAGTGATAGTGAATTAGATGATGATTTAATATTAATAGCTAGAAAACTTAGAAAGTTTTTCAAACGGCCTAATCGAAATAGACAACAGTCTTCTTTATCCTCTTCTCAACCAAAGAAAAATAATTTTAATAATAACAAGTGGAATAATAGAGAATTAAAATGCTATGAATGCGGTCAAAAAGGACATATTTCATACGACTGTCCTATGAAGAAAAATAATAATAACAACAATAATAAACAAGTCAAGGACAAGGAGGCTCAAACGACAAAGACAAAGGAGTCTAAGGCAAGAAAAGGGAAACGAGCAATGAAGGTGAGCACATGGAGTGACTCATCCGACTCAGAATCCGAAACTGAGGAAGCTCAAGTCTGCTTTGTATCTAACGAGGTATGTTCTTCTTCTGATAGTAATTCTGATAGTGACATGACATTTGATGAAATGTATGAAGAATTCCTAAGAATGCATGCTCACTGTAAGAGGCTCTCTAAAGAAAAGAAGAAACTAGTTGAAGAAAATGACAAGTTGAAGACGTCCAACTTGGAATTTTCCGATCAACTAGAATCTCTTAAACAAGAGTCCACCAATACTCTTGATTCTTTAGAGAATAAAATTGAATATATAGGAAAGATGAACATAAGATAAAAATGGAAAATAAGATGTTAAAATCTAAGATAGAAAGTTGTGAACATGAAATAACACAACTTAAGTCGTCTAAACTTAACTTAGAAAAAATGTTAGAACAATTTAAATCGGGTGTAAATATGTTAGATACACTTATCTCATCACAAAAGTATGGTAATGATAAAACCGGCTTAGGCTATAAAGAAGAAAATGAAAAAGTAAATAAAAAGACTAAGTTTGTTTCATCTAGTACAAAGTTGCCATATAATACAATAAAATCAACTTTGCCTGCTACATCTTCTTCTACACCTTCTTCTACTAATATCAAGGCAAAAATGCAACATACACCCATAAAAGCACATACGAATAAACATACATCTAGGCCAAACTTTGCATCTAGACAGCCTAGAAATTATGCCTACATGTATACAAATGCAACTAGACCGAATAAAATGCATACAACTTATTATGAACCTAAGTATAGGCAACACTCTTATAAGTCTTATAGAAATGCCTACAAACACACTTATATAGCGCCATATAAGAAACAAATTCACATGCCTTATACATATTATAAATCTCGGCCATCCTATAATGATTATCAACCATGGCACAACATGTATAACAATGCATCTTCTCTTATGTGGGATAATCATGTATATGCTAATTCTTCTTATTTTCCAAATTATAACAATGCTAACAATGTGCCCAGAAAGTATATTCAAGTTTGGATACCTAAGGGATATCTTAACAAGAATAATGCCCCTAACATTCAAGGACCCAAATAAAGGGTACCTAAAACTTTGTCTCCATTGTAGGAAAAACGCAAGGAATGCAAGAAGGAGGCAAAGTCAAAGAATCTGAAAACCAAATGGTTTTTAGATAGTGGATGTTCGAGACATATGACGGGGAACCCCAAACTATTCATCGAATTGGAACATATCAAGAATGGAGGAAAAGTAACATTCGGTGACAACAACAAAGGACAAGTTGTTGGAAAAGGAACAATTGGGGACCCTAACACATTTCAAATACGAAATGTGTTATTAGTAAGTAATCTATCTTATAATTTACTTAGTATTTCTCAACTTATAGATTGTGGTTATAATGTCTCCTTTCTTCCCAATTCTTGTGATATAATAAATGAAAAAGGAGAAACGGTTTTAAAAGGAAATAGAGATGGAAATATTTATACTCTTACCTTAGATAACATGTTAGATGCTAAGGTTAAGTGTCTAATATCACATGACTTAGATGTAAATTTATGGCATAGAAGATTAGGCTATATAGGAATTTTAACTATTAAGAAATTGTCTAAGAAGAATTTAATTAGAGGAATGCCTAAGTTAGACTTAGATAATTTTCAAATGTGTGAAACATGTATTAAGGGAAAACACATTAAAGAAACCTTAAAACCGAAACATGAAGTGAGTACTAGTCATGTACTAGAATTGCTTCACTTAGACTTATTTGGTCCAAGTAGGACAAGAAGTCTAGATGGACACTACTATGTGTGTGTCATAGTAGATGATTACTCGCGCTACACATGGACATTGTTCTTAACACACAAAGACGATGCTCCATTAGCAATCGAAACTCTTATTAAGCAACTTGAAAATCTTTATGAAGAAAATGTTAAAAGAATTAGAAGTGATAGATGTGGAGAATTTAAAAACAAAGATATAATTAAGTTTTGTGAATTACATGGAATAAAACATGAATTCTCACCACCAAGAACATCACAACTCAATGGAGTTGTTGAACGTAAAAATAGAACACTACAAGAAATAGCTAGAACTATGTTGTGTGAAAACAAAGTACCTAGATATTTGTGGGCTGAAGCTGTTAGTTGTGCATGTTATATAATAAATAGGCTTTCTATTAGAAAGAAATTAAAACACCATATGAGTTATTGAATAATAGACAACCTAAGGTAGATTATCTTAGAGTATTTGGGTGTAAATGTTTTATACTTAATACCAAAGATAATCTAGATAAATTTGAACAAAAGTCTATTGAATGCATATTTGTTGGATATTCAACTAACTCAAAGGCATATAGGTGTTATAATCATGCATCTAGAAAAATAATTGAATCTATACATGTGAAATTCAATGAGAATGCATATTTTGATGTAAGTGATAAAAAGAAACAAGAGAACAATGTTGAAAATATGTTTGATGATGATGATATATTACTTGAGCTTGTTCATGATCATGTAGAACTAACTTCCCCTGAACAAGATGTGCATGAACATTTAGGTGAAATAAATCAAGAAATTTTACAATTAGAAGATAATCTATCTAACTTACAGGATGTTCCAATTGTATATGAAAATGTTCACACGAATGAAACATTTGAACTAGAAGAAGGTGAACCTAGTCAACTTAGGAATTGGTGGCTTATAGAAGATAAACATAAACACCCTAAAGAGCTAATCATTGGTGATCCAAGTGTTGGGGTTAGAACACGTAGAAACATAAGTCAAGCTGAAGGGCATATCTTAATATCACACTTAGAACCTAAAAATATTAAGGAAGCCTTAGGCGATTTATCATGGATAGATGCTATGCATGAGGAATTAAATCAATTCACAAGAAACAACGTGTGGGATTTAGTACCTAAACCTGCAGACAAGTCTATCATAGGAACTAAATGGGTCTTTAGGAATAAAATGGATGAACAAGGAAATATTACAAGGAATAAGGCTAGACTAGTCGCACAAGGTTATAATCAACAAGAAGGAATAGATTATGAAGAAACCTTTGCACCCGTTGCACGAATAGAAGCAATTAGATTGTTACTTGCGATTGCAAGTCTAAGCAAAATTAAGCTCTTCCAAATGGATGTCAAGAGTGCATTCTTGAATGGATACATTCAAGAAGAGGTGTTTGTCAAACAACCCCCTGGATTCGAAGATCCAAAGAATCCTAACCATGTTTACAAGCTTAAGAAAGCTCTATATGGTTTGAAACAAGCTCCAAGAGCTTGGTATGATAGATTTGCGAACTTTCTTATTGCAAATAATTATCAAAGGGGAACAATAGACAACACATTATTTCTAAGACGAAAAGATAATGATTTGTTAATAGTTCAAATCTATGTAGATGATATAATCTTTGGTTCAACAAACCCTACCTTAGTAAAAGACTTCGAAGAATGTAAGAAGTCAGAATTTGAAATGTCAATGGTAGGAGAGTTGAATTATTTCTCAGGACTTCAAATCAAACAAACCCCTCAAGGAATTCACATTAGCCAACTTAAGTATGTCAATGATATGATTAAGAAGTTTGGCTTTGAAGAATTGAAACCAACACCTACCCCCATGAGTGTTAGCACCAAACTAGAAAAGGATGAAAATGGTAAAACTTTTGATGACACACTCTATAGGTCTATGATTGGATCACTATTATACTTAACTGCATCAAGACCTGATATCATGTTTAGTGTGTGTATGTGTGCTAGGTTTCAATCATGTCCTAAGGTATCACATTACAATGCAGTTAAAAAGATCTTTAGATATCTTAAGCATACACCTCACTTAGGACTGTGGTATGATAGAAACGCTAAGTTGGAATTACACGCATATAGTGATGCTGATTATGGTGGTTGCAAATTAGATAGAAAATCCACTAGCGGTACTTGTCAATTCATAGGAACCAACTTGATTTCTTGGTTTTCTAAAAAGCAAGCTAGTGTAGCTCTTTCTACCACTGAAGCCGAGTATATCGCTTTGAGTTTATGTACTACCCAAATACTTTGGCTTAAACAGAAACTTAGTGATTTTGGCATTAAAATAAATAAGATTCCAATTTTCTGCGATAGCACAAGTGCAATCAATCTTTCACGGAATCCGGTGCTTCATTCTAAGGCCAAACACATTGAGGTGCGATATCACTTTCTTCGTGATCATGTTCAAAATGAGGATATAGTCATAAACCACATAAGAACTGATCATCAAATCGCTGACATCTTCACCAAACCCCTTAATCAAGCCACTTTTGAAAACTTACGAGCCAAATTAGGAATGATGACTTACGATACCATTGTATAGTTCTATCTTTTGCATGATTTGCAAAATAAAGGGGGAGATAGAATAAGAACATGATTTTAGTTGGTAAGTCATATTTTAGCTGGTAAGTCATGATGAATCATATGTTAAGTTTTTATTGGTATAAATTTTGGAGCATAGGTTAAGGGGGAGAGTATGAGTTGCGGGGGTGCGGCATACTATTTAAAAGTTGAAAACATAGTTGAAAACATTTGGTTAAACTTTTGGTTATAAGTTGTGACATTAAAATCATGTTAGGTTATTTTGAAAATCATCCAAAAGGGGGAGAATGTTGAGAAATATGTTTGGATAATTTTCAAAGTCATGATTTTAAGTGATGAATACTTAAAAATGTCACATATGGTGTTATAAATGAAAGAGTTGAATAAGTAAAGAAAAATGACTCGATGTCCAGGGTTGTTAGAAATATTTTTCTAAAATGTGATAAAATAGTTGTTTTTCTTTTTACATGATTTATATATGTTTATCATGTTGTGATTATGTGATTTTTATGATGATAATATCTTGTGACTAATATGCCCTCGAAGTTTCTACAATTTACCAAAAAGGGCAAAAGTGGTATTTTGAGTTTTGTAGGTACTCGACATGGTGAATATGATTCAAGAAGATATTATCATCTTATTTAATATCAAGAAGGTGTTATTATATTTAATTATGACCATCGGGGTCATTTTTGGAGTTTTATCTCACTAGGGGCATTTTGGTCATTTTACCCCCGAAGAAAGTTTCGGTATTTTTACTCAAGGAATCTCTTGAGTATCTTATTATATTCATTCTGGAGTTCATTTAGTATATTCTTGAAGATTATTTGGTGGTTTTCTATTTTATTCTCTCATTTGATGATTTTATCGACGGTAGCGGGATATGTGACGGTATTCAATGTCACGTTCTATTTTCTCTTGAAGACTCTTATATATATGTTATTGGAGATTCTTAATCATCATCTTTCAGATATTACAAGGTGTCCTTGGTGCAATATTCATCACAATATGTCAAGGAGAAATGGGAATTTTGATATTATATGTTGACATAACCTTGTCAACTATTATTTGTTGATTTCTCCTCAAAAATCTGAGTTGGTATACATATACACAGCCTCCAAAACGTGATTATACATGTGGAGATGATGTTTTTCTCATTTTATGAGTTGGAGACAAGAAGACAAACCAAAAGCAAGCTAGTTGGCAAAAGTTGCCAACTTGAAATTTCAAATTTGAATGTAATGGAGACAAGGTTGTTGGAGATGATTATGGAGGTGCTTTAATTCAAAATTCTCAGCCATCTCATGGTCTAAAAGTTTGAGAGAATATGCCATCAATTCACTCTATAAATAGAAGGCAAGGTGAAGAAGAGAAGACATACACTTGAAAGCAAAAATTTAAGATTGTTGTCTTGCTATTCTCTTCTCATATTTTCGTTCATACTTTGTGTATCTAAGGTGTTCCATTTCTAGTTATTGTCCAGCTACACTATACACACATTCTTGTGTCTTATTTGTAAGATTGATTAGCCAAATCTATAAGGTTACATCAATAGGTGATAGAGGTGTTGCAACCAAGAGTTGCATAAAGGTGTTCATCCAAGTCTTGAATAGGGTTGGTGTTAACCCAAGGATCAAGCTTGGTTCTTGCTGTAATTTGGTTCATACCATAGTCAAATCCAAGGAAAGGTGTTCCTTGGGACTGGAGTAGGTCACATTGACCGAACCAGGATAAATTCTTGGTGTTCTTGTCTTCTTTACATTTTTCTGTTTTCTGCCCGTTTTTCACTATAGATTTCACACAACTTTTCACGTTTTGAAAAAATAGGTAAACACTTTCAAAATTCCTGATTTTTGGTGGAGTTTTACTTCAAATTGTTAGCTTTCATTTGCAACAAGAATCACTTGATTTGAGCAAGAGAAAGTCTTTCAGTCTTTGCAAGATAACTGCTCCAATCTGGCTGCAATCTGACCAGTTTTGAGAAAACTTAAATTCTGTATTTTTCAAGAGTTGGTTAATGTCAGGGCATTTTAAAAAATTCATCTACACATCCTAAGGAGTGTTTTGATATAAAGATCAACCTTTTTGGTTGAGTATTCAAAGAGAAACACGTTTCGCAAAATCAGCAACATTCTGTCCAATTCTGTCCAGATTGACCATCTGAATTTTTTATTTAGTTTTAAGGGTCAAACGATCTTATTCTTGTCTGATTTTTGGATAGAGTCTTGTTAACTCATTGAATTTAAATTCTGGAAAGTTTCATAATTTTTGGAGTTGTGTACAATTATTTGTGAATTTTTGAAAAACGGGTTCTGAATCTGAGGTGGTTTCAGATTCTGTTTTCAAAGGGGATTTTAACAAAGGGTTATAGTGTAATTTCCGCTAACCACTATTCACCCCCCCTCTAGTGGTGTTTATTGCAGGTGCACGGTCCAACATCTCTTACATCTAAGATCATTTCTAAATTCTACGTTTTCCATAGTAGATCTAGAGCCTCAGTCTCTGATACCTCCTGTAGCGTCTTGTCCTGAACCCTAAGGTCAGAACCGGTACGCCCGCCGTATTCCGCTAGGGGATATACAAGGCGTCTGTACGAATCCCTGCACTTATCAAAACAACAGAGTATTCGATTGCGGAAGCAAAATAAATAAACTCAAAACCCTAAATCGAAAGTAAAATCCACAAAATCATATATAGTCAAAATCTACTAAACGACATCATAAAATGCGTAAATATGAAATCCCTAAGCTATGTCCTTAAATGAAATAATAATAAAATAAAACTTCTCTAATTCTCGATCTTCGATCATCCATCATCCCCTAAGAATCCCAATATGTCCACACAGAGTCTTCTCCGACCGATATGTAGTCGTACTCTGAATCGTTTGTAATAAAACATAATGAACGGTGTGAGCGACAAAAATCACTCAGTAGCTATCTTGCCCGCATCGGCCCTATGAGATCATACACGCTAGGACAGTAGTGAAATACATATAAATACGATAATACGAAAATAGACTATCCATGTTTTCACAAATACGTATAACGGTCATAACTTCTTAAAACAATCAAACATATAATCATGCGAGATGAGCGTGAAAGACAATGTCACATATATGATGCATGATATGCCTAAATTCTCAAAAACATGCATCTTATCGTACAATGCATGACCCCAGGACCTAATAGAACAGAACAGAACAGAGATGCGACTTACGGCTCGCATAACCTCACAGAACAGAGATGTGACTTACGACTCACATAATCTAACAGAATAGAGATGCGATGTCGTGATGCATGAATACACAGAAATCACATACAAATCTTTCCTTCATTTCCTTTTTTTCATTTTTCCTCTTCCTTTTCCTTTTCCTTTTTTCCTTTTCTTTTTCTTTTCTTTTTCCTTTTTCTTTTTCCTTCCTTACTACTCTCAGTTTCCATTTCGAATTTCTTTCCCTTTCTGATTTCGTTTCTCTCAGTTTCCTTCCTCCCCCAGAATCCGGTTGACAATTTCTTCCCCTCCCTCTCCCCCCTTCGGCTCACCACACCCCAGTCGCACCCCCCAGCCCCACTCGTCAACCGCACCCCCTTTCCGCTCACACCTCACAGCCGCCCAACCCCCCCATCACTCCCACACCATCCATTAGCATGGCAGCACGTGGCCATAACCCACCACCACTGGCCACGCGCCGCCACCACCACCACCTCCAAACCAATTCCGTTATTCATATATACATTAAAAAAAATGCAACCTTTTCATACTAATCATACGAAAATAACATCATACATGTATATACATGCACGATCATGTATACGGATATACAATTAATCACATACACATATAATCAACTAATCAAACATCTATACAAGCATAAATACTTATGCACGATCTCGGTTTCATAAAGAAATTAAAGATTGTACAGTTTTCATACAAAAGATATTAAGGGGGCACCTACCTGGAAATTAAAGTCTATTCCTACGCGTTTGTAAGGCTTGACTACAACAGAGAGTGTTCCTCCACTCTTCCTAGTCCGCGTCTCTGAAACGCCAAGAAGAAGAAGAACATTTTCTTTTTTTCTTCTGGAGAGAGCGGCCAAATGTTTGATGGGGATGGAGGAGGAATCAACCTAATTAAATAGAAATTTTAGGGTTTAGGAAAATTTCTTAATCAAATTAGGTTTAGTAATTAATTAGCCTAAATACCACTTTTACCCATAATTAAAAAAACATGATATAAGAGGGGGAGTGGGAAGGGGTTGGGCCAAAGGATGGGGGTGGGGCAAAGTACTGAGTTGTGGTGCAGTGGTGGGGCCGAGGGGGTAGGGGTTGAGGTGAGGTGGGTTTGGGTAGTGGGTTGGGAGAGAAGTGGGCCAAGGGAGGTACGTGTATGTATATACATGTACATACACATGTATGAGCGTGGGCATATATATGTGTATATGTACACTGCTGAGAGCGTGTTATTGGTATTTTTGAAATTTTTGAATTGTTGGCATCTTTGATTTGGAATATTTGGTATTTGGACTTCTTTGTAATTTTGGGAAAGTTTTGGACTTGGAAATAATTTTTGAGAAAGTTGCATTCATATTTCAAAATTCACCTCTGCAAGGTGAAATACATCGTTAAGCCGGATTCGTTCCAAACAAACAGAGCATCCGAGCATACTGACTATTTTGACATAGAGTGCTTAGAAATATTGGTCGCCACTAGGTCACCCTGGCATATTGGCTATTTTAATATAGAGCGTCGTGACATAATGATTATTGGAGACCAATTCGTATGTCTAACGGTATAAATGACTTATAGAGAAAGTGATATAGTCATTGCATTGGATTTTGGACTTTGGACCGGTTAAGCTGGATTTTGGTTATTTGGACTTTGGACCGGCTAAGCCAGATTTCGAAATTTGAAAACTTTGCTTTTGAAACATTGAAAACTTTGGCATTGCATTATTTTGGAAAATTGCATCACGTTTTGGGTTGGACTAACCATTGCTTGGATTATGCTATGTGTCTTTGTTGGGCTTAATTGTTGACTTTGATTTTGCTTGTTAGGGGTAAAATGGTAAATTTATTTACGAATGAGAAGCATGCTATTTTTTGTATTGTTATTTATTTTTATTACACTTGCTTCTCCGTATATGATCTAATGGTAAGCATAGTGAGGTTATTTGCTGGACAAAGTGTCGCTCATACTACATTTTCTATTTTTTTCAGATGAGTAGGATTACAATTTATTCTACATTGATGACTTGGAGTGAGAGAGTGGATTGCTCGTGGCCTTTTGAGGATATTTCTGGTAATGAGTTTAGAGGACTTGTGGATTCTAGCTTTACGCATTTTATAGAGACTTATTTATTTCATTTTATTTCCGTTAAGACATTGTATTGATTTAGTATTGCCTAGACCTTTGCACGATACTTATTATAATTATAATTTTGAGGTTTTAAATTTTAACTTCCGCTAACATGTAATTGTTTCGTCTTTGACGCCTTGTATTTTCCTTAGCAATATGGCGTGTGAGTCGTTTCGATACTAGAGATCGGGATGTTGCTACTATTCTATAAAAGCAAAGCACACACCAGATAGGGAAAACGAGGACCAGTCGTCAACCACCACTTGATTCGATTATCTCTTGAAACAGTCTTATCCATACAGTCAACTTTTAGGGCATATGACTAGTAAGGTCAATAAAACTATCATATGCAATAATAATAAAGTAGACCGTGAAAAGCATTTTTTCGCATCTACGTCTATCTCAATCATGGCAAGTCACTACATATACCAAAACGGTATTTTTATTAATAATAAATCAAATATGTGCCCATTTATTTTCTTAGAAAAAAAGCTGTTAGCTCTTGAAACAATTATGTGTAGCTAGTATGTCTATTTAAGTCATCTTCTCTTGCATAAATAATATGTGGGATAGTCTTAAAGAATCCCAAAAAATAGTTATATGTCAACAAATGAAGTGCTAGAGGAATGGGGTAGAATTCCTCAGAAAGTCAACTATGCTTAAGTTAAAATAAAACAAGGAAAGTTCTAAGAGAACACGTAAACACTGAAAAAGAAGAAGAAACTTCGAATTCAATGAATTTTGTTTCTCTCGTAACCTAACACTTTCAGAAATAAATTAAGAAATATATATACATACACACACAGATATATATATATACATATATATATATACATATATATATATATATACATATATATATATATATAAACTGAAGATGTATGCATGGATCTACTTGATTGGAAACTGTTGGAAGATGACAACTAATTTCGCATAAAGATAGTGTGTTTTTTGTGTACCGCTAGTGAAAATGCATCCTTGAGTACATTTGTATTAATTATCAGCCTAAATCCTAAAGAACTTGTGCGCAGCTGACTTACGCAGGTTTAGTTTTTGGGACATGATAACCACAGTCCATTTTAAAGTACATGTTTGTAAAGTGATGCTCTTAAAAAGTAATATGAAGCCTCTCTGCAGTCATCTTTGATATTATCCTGATACAGAAAAATGGAATACTTTAAAATTGTAAAGCTCGTTGCAGTGAGAGCTAAGGTTTAAATGTCATCCCCTATACCATGCCTGTGTAACCAGAAAAAAAATGAAGGTTGAACATTAGGGAAAAAATGGAAAAAACTGAAAACTATAAAATAGAAGTATTGATGCGTGCACGATGAATATACACGCTACCCAAAGATCTCATGATAACAAGAAGACACAAAACATACAATAACAGGATAGACATGGCTGAAAGTAAAGGTAAGAAGCAAAGAACCTTACTCGACCATTTGAATAAACTTAGTTCGCAAAAAATGTTGTTAGACCCTTTGTTTATCAATGTTGAGGAGCCCTTCAATTGATCAATAATCTTCGAATCGCGAACCTTGGAAGTCCCTTGGAAAGTTTCTTAAACACGCCTAGCAAAGAATTCAGACCATAATTTCACTCAAAAAATTGATCGAATTCGAAAAGAAGATTCTTGAATCCACACGCTCTTGATTAAATGCACTGTTTTGGTGAGCAAAGGCTCGATTTTGCTTTAATATTTATTCATCAAAATCTTGTGTAAAACGTTCAGAACAAGTGTCAAATATATAGGACGTTCAGAACAAGTGCCAAATATATGGACACACACAAAACATAAATTAGAAAACAAATATATAGGACGTTCAGAACAAGTGCCAAATATATAGGCACACACAAAACATAAACTAGAAAGCAAAACAAGAATCGAAACTACCCACAACTTTCCTTAGTTAACCAGTAAGTCACGGACTTTTTCTTAACTAAAATTTCTGCTCAAACACGCTTAAAATAAATAAAAATAAGTAAAAAAACGTTCCAAAGCGGTTAGAAGGCCATCGGGCAAAAAAGGCTACATAATGCCCAATTCAGCATTTAAGCTCCAATCGGCGATCTGATCTATAAAAGCATGCGAAAGCTTTTGTCCGGTCCATTTTCTTTCCATGCTCTTGTTTTGCGCTTCTTGGACTCCAACAATATTAAGTCAATGTGTGCCTTCATGGTCTTGCCAATGTTTGGTCTACTTCACCTTGAATTCTGCTAGAATCAGCTCATTGACGCTTGGATCTACTTGGCTCTTACAAAGTGATTGGAAACTCATAAGAAACGTTTTGTGACCTATCTCCATCATCAAAATCGTGCAATCTGCAGTCTCCATAGTTGAACTTGATTCAGCTCTATTTGGATCATCTTCAAAGCTCATTGATAGTGCATCAAGCATATCTATATCTAAAGTTAAAACAGAATATAGTTTCAAGTAATTGATGCAAGCACGTGATGGATGGATCCACTTTACCACCTCCAACGTTCCTTTAACAAAAGTGTAGGCACAAAGAAGTGATCTTCTCCTTGCTTCCGTTGTGTAGAAAGTTGCTGGCTTGAGCAATCATTGAAAACTTCAAGCGTACATTGATAGGCAAACCTTCAATAGACCCTCCTAGACGACTCTCTTAGCCTTGGTAAACACCCTCAAATCGCTCACCTTTGAGAGTTATTAACCTTGATTTTTGATGCAAAATCAAGAAAACAAAGTCTCACAATTTGGAGAAAAAACAAAGTTTAATTTTTGATTGAATGAAGGCTACCTGAAATCGGCCATAGTGAGGCCTGCTTATGCTGATTTTTCCTAGCTAATAAGAGTCCTAAAAGCATTAAATTCTATATTAAATGTCTACCAAAAAGTTGAAAATAACAAACTATAATTTGAACTAAAGTTATACTTGAAAAAACTAATTTATCTTGTCTTCAATTTTGGAGTGGTTATCTTTAGGGGTGTACATGGTCCGGTTCGGCCGGTTTTTGAGAATCTTACGGACCAAACCGTTTGTTACGGTTTGGAAAATAGAAAACCGAAAACCAGACCAAACGAATCAACAAACCGTTTGACCGGTCCGGTCTAGTCCGGTTTGGTTTCGGTTTTTTCCGGTTTTATTCACCTTAAGCATTGATAACGTTGATTAAAAAAGTCAAAATTCATAATCAAAATTGAGGATAAGTTTTCTTCCTGATGAGATTTTTTTCAAACTAAAAATGAAACTATACTCCCTTAGTAGAATACTGCTATACCTTAATTTATTATAGAATATTGTTATACCTTAATTTATCATGTATTGGCAAGAAACTCATACTATAATAAATTACACAAAGTACCTGACCCTCAACAAAAGGATGGATTAAGGTGATAGAGTAGTTTAATCGAAAAACCATCCAAGTATTCTTAATACTCAATCATGTAATCACGTTATTTGCATACAAAATAATCATCCAAGTAACAAAATTTCAATTCTTTCATACTTTTACGGGATGATAAACAATGTGTGGAAATAATTATACACTAAGAATTACTAAAAATCAAAGAAGTAATTAAACGAGGATAAATAAATCAAAGCAAAAAACTAATATTTTCTTAGGTATAACCAGACAAATCCACTAGGTACCAACCTTTGTTCACCAAAAAATGATTAATCAACTGAGTTTTTCCTCCCCAAGTCATAAACATCCAATAAAAAACAAACTCACAAACAATATAAACAAATAACTAAAATACTACTATAATGTATAAAATATAATTAAATATGTAATGTATAATCAAATTTTTTTATATATATATATATAACCGGTATGGTCCGGTTTATACGGTTTGAAATTCTTAAAACCGGAAACCGGACCAAATGAAACAGTCCGGTTTTTAGCATTTATTAAACCGACCATAAAACCATGGTCCGGTTTTTTACGGTTTGGTTTGGCCGGTTTGGTGCGGTTCGGCCGGTTTTTAAAAAGCATGTACACCCCTAGTTATCTTGATCCTTGTGGAACTCCATTCAGCCAATTTTTAGGATGTCTTGGAAGACTTGTGATTAAAATTTGAAGTTGTGATTGTAGAAATAAGAGGGTTTGAGTGATTTCAAAATAAGAAATTTGAATGCATATATATATATATATATATATATATATGTATAAACGTGCATGAATGTGTATATGTATGCATGATAACTTGCCATTACTTGCCTTATTTAGCTTATATATTATGTTGTCGTACTAACGAGCCATAAAGCATTAAAGCTTACATCATATGGCAAACATTTGTTGTGTTTATACTATTTTCAGGTGCCACCATTAATGAACTAAATTAGTTCATTAAGTGAAGTACTTAGTTTAATAAACTAAGTAGTTCATTAAAGGAAGATTAATTTGGAAAAGGCACAAAGGCAACAAGGCCAAGGAAGGAAAGTTCTCTCCTCCTCCCCATCTTCATTAAACACGCCACATATACATATATTATACATATTTTCAGATTTTTTGATAAAGGCACATACACATACACATGTATTCCAACGTACTACTGACACGTTATATATTTTTCGTACGTACGTTAACGTCACACCACTATACTTAACTCATATTTATGAGTATATTCAGGTCTTATATCATATGATATAAGATATGGTGATGACAAATTAAATACGACACGGTAAAAGGTTCTAAACCGAAATTTGTCGTATCGGGCGAATACCGAAACTTCGCCAACGTGTCACGTACTCGCCATAAATAAATGGCCAGCCCATATACATCAAAATATGATGTAAATTTTGTGCTACACATGACATATTCAGCCAAAAATACTTTCCATGTTGGCACACACAAATTACTCCACATTAAGGCCAAAATGTGAAGATTCCAAGTTTAATTTTGTCACATGCTAATGGTACCACTTTAAACCAGCCAAGTGCTAAGATTTAAAGTATATATTATATATATTATGTATAACATAATATATATAACATGTGCAAAAGTTGGAATTTAAATTAGAGAAAAATCGAGCAATCGATAAATATCGAAAATTCGGTTTTCTACGCACATAACATGGAACGTTTTTTTTGTACATCATGTGACACGTATCTAGACACTTTTTACATATGATATACATCTTAAAGTATTCTAGAAAATTAAATTAAGGGCTGATTGGAATATTACATGTGTGTATTATTAAAGGTGCACTATTTTACAAAGTTAGCAAAAATAAATTTCAGCACATGTTACACATCATATAACGTTACATACAGCTGAGTTGGAGCACATGTGGAGCTTTGTTGGCATATTTATTGGTCAAGAATCAATCATACATTATTGGTGACATAAAGGAAGGAGCTACACAAGGTAATACTTCAAAATCTTGTCACAATTGTGACATATGCTGAAAATTCAGCATGTGTGCTAATGGGTGGCATTTTTAATGTCATTATGAGACATATTTTACTTCTTGATTAAGGTGGATTGATTGGAAGTGGATATGGTAAGGTTTTGAATAATATTTAAAATAAATAAATGGTGATATTTAGCATATCACACATGCTGAAAATTTTTCAGCATGTGTACATGTTGTGGCCGAATTCTTAAGGCTTTTTGTGTCCAAGTTCATTTCTTAATTGGTAGAAATATTTAACATATATTGTTGATTCATTTTTATGATAAAAATTCAAAGAAAAATGGTAATGATTTAGACTTTATTCCCTTGATGCACATGCTGAAAATTCAGCATGGCAAGACACCTTAATGGCCGATTTTCTCAATGGATATGGAAGAATTTTATTGTCTTGCAATTTATGGTGTATCTCTTGACTTATGGTATGATTTTATGATTGATATTGGCACATGTTTAAAGTGTTAATCTCAGATTTTTTCCGTGTCATCATATTGACAACATTGAGCCAATAAGGAGGTGCCAAGTAAGCAAAGACTAAATGATGATCCAATAGAATGATGCCAAGCAAGCAAGGCATTGTCACAATGATGTCTTACACTCTCTCAAGCACTTAAAAGGAAATTTTCAAGAGGGAAGACAAGAGAGGGGGGACGGCTGCCACAATTAAAAAGAAGAAGAGGAGAGCAAACAAAAAGAACAACAAGCATTGCATTCTAAAGAGATCAAATAGCCAAGCTCTTCTTCTCCTACATCTTCTTTCTTTCTCTTTTCTTGTAAAGCCTATTGTATTCATATTCTTTCAATCTTGAATAGGCTTGAGATAAACCACCATTCATACATCTTTGTAAAAAATTGATCAAGGTGTGATCAATCTTCATTCTAGCGAGGTGGTGGTGTTCGTGTGAATTGTACTCGTCATACAAGGTTTGTAAAGGGTTGGAGTTAGGTGTAACTCTATCAACCCTGCGGTAAGGTGTACTGCGTGTGTGTGATTAGTGTGAACCAAGGAAGGTGTTCCTTGAAGACTGGAGTAGGTTGTTTATAACCGAACCAGTATAAAATTCTTGGTGCCATTTACTTTCTGCATTTACGTTTCAGTTACTGCACTGTTTATCATTCTTGTTCGCATCCGTAAAAATAGTAAACGATTTTCAAAAATTACGAAAATTTCCAGAAACATACTTACACGTTCTAGGGTTAATTTGGAACAATTTTCAACCCTTTTGGACAAGTATAAGTCAACTAAACATCAAAAGTTCTGAGACTAGTGCAGTCTGATTTTTAGACTTGCAAAGGTTGAGACTTTGATTGTATTTGACCTACTTCCCAAAAGAATTTTCCAAAACTGTTTCAACCCATCTAAATATAATATATAAGGAGTTATTGGTCAAAATTTCAGAGCATTTGGACGTTCACACAAATAGGAATTAATTTTTCAAAACCATCTACCTTTTCTGGCAGATTTGTACAATCTGAGTACCAACGGTTTTTGAAGGGGTTAAAGGTTGAATTTTGATTTGAAATTTTTAGAGGACCCTCATAACATCTGAGGCTAAGTTATCTCAAAATTTCATAATTTTTGGAGACCTCTAACCTAGTTTTAAAAACGTTTTAAAACTGGTCCTGAAAATAGAATCTGTTTTCAGAACTTGAATTGTTCAAGTTTAAAGAAATTTTAAAAAGCACACTTTCCGCACCATCTATTCAACCCCCCCCCCCTTCTAGTGGTGCCTTGCAGATCCAACAAGTGGTATCAGAGCGCAGGAATACTCACTACAAGGAATCCAACGATTCAGTGAGATGGCATCCACAAATCTCAAAACCGAACAAGAAGGTATGTCGAGCCAAAGGCCTCCACTTTTTGATGGTGAGTCCTTCATTCAATGGAAACTTAGGATGAAACTTTTTCTTATGGTTATAGATATAGATTTTTGGTCAATAATTAAAGATGGTCCATATGTCCCATCTAAGTCATCCACTGTAGACGAAGTCACACTAGAAGTCGTTAAAACTAGACAAGACTATACTAGTGAAGATAAAAAGAAACTTAGTATGAATGCTAAGGCCATGCAGTTACTCTTAAATGGATTGAGTAAGAGTGAGTCCAGTTATGTGTCAAATTGTTCGAGTGCACAAGAAATGTGGAAAATTCTAGAAATGAAACACGAAGGCACGAGTCAAGTAAAAGAGTCAAAAATTAATATGCTCATGTCTACTCTTGAGTCTTTTAAATTATTGCCTAATGAGTCGATTGTAGATATGGATCTTCGTTTAACTAACATCCATAACTCTCTTGAGTCTCTTGGTAAGGCTTTTACTACGCAGGAAAAGGTACAGAAAGTCCTACGAAGCCTTCCTTCTGAATGGGACCCTAAAATGACTGCTATAGAAGAAAGCAAGGAAACTAAATCAATAAAGATGGAAGAACTAATTTGCTCACTCAAAGTTTATGAAAACAAACTTACTATTCGGAAATCAGAATCATCTAAACAAGGTAAAACCATTGCTTTTAAATTAAATGAACACGTCTCCCCTCCCTCCGATCACGTAGATGATAGTGATTCCGAATCAGATAATGATGATTTAATCCTATTGGCTAAAGGACTAAGAAGATTCATGAGAAAGTCATTTAGAAATAAAAACAAGGGCACTACATCTAAGAGAAATAAAAACAAGTCAAATGATAAGGACATTAAATGTTATGAATGCGGAAAACTCGGACACTCATCATATGACTGCCCAAACAAAGAAAAGCAAACTAATAAGTACCCTGACAAGGAGCGGAACGAAAATAGACTCGTCTCAGATCCTAAACAAAGGAAACGTGCACTAAAGGCCTCCACATGGAGTGATTCATCAGACTCTGAAACTGAGACCGAAGAGGAGACCGCTCAAGTATGCTTTGCCTCGAAAGCATCTGACGAGGTATCATCTGATTCTGACTCTGACTCTGAACCTTCTTATGATGATCTTTTTAGTCAGTATCTAGAACTGCATAAATTCACTAAGACTCTCGCTAAAGAAAAGAAACGTTTAATTGAAGACAAGAAACTGTTAGAATCTTCTAACGAGAATCTTGTCGCTCAATTAAGCGATTCAAAGAAAGAGTCTTCATGTGTCATCACTGCATTGAAAACCGAAATCTCATCATTAACCTCTCAAAATAATGAAATGAAATCCGAGATTTCAAATTTGAAATCAAGGAATACCGATTTAGAGAAAATGATGAAACAATTTGATACAGGGTTAAACATGCTGCATCGCATCATATTATCACAAAAGCATGACAGTGACAAAACTGGATTGGGATACGTTGATACTAACGAAGTATCAACCAAACCAACCAAGTTTGTTGTGTCTAAGAAAGTGGACACTCCTAAGCCGCAAGTGGCGTCTAAGATGACGCAAAAAGTGCCCCCTTCCTCACGCCCCAATCCATCATATCATGTGAAATATAACGTTGTACCATATAGATATGAAAAGAGAAGAACAATGCATACACGAAATACATATCATCCACGCACTATGCACACACACACAATGACATATCAAAAGCGTCCTTCATTCAATGAGTATAGAGGAGTCCTTGGGCAAAGACCCAAAGTACATGCACCACATGTATATTATATTGCACCTTCATCTACATTCTTGCCATTTGATAGACCGAGAAGGATCACCCAAGTATGGGTACCGAAAGGTACCTTTACCAAAAGGTGATTAACTAACTCGAAAGGACCCAAAATTAAAAGGGTACCTAAATCACTTTTCCACATTGCAGGGAGACCACACATCGAAAGATACATCAATAAAGTGGTTCCTTGACAGTTGTTGCTCGAGGCACATGACGGGTGACCCGAGCCTGTTCTCCAAATTAAAGAAGGTCACAAAAGGCGGATCCGTGACCTTTGGAGACTTACAATGAGGGAAAGATCATTGGAAAAGGTACGATTGGTAATCCGAACACACTCCAAATCTCCAACGTATTTTTGGTAAGCAACTTATCTTACAATCTTCTTAGTATTTCTCAATTTGTTGACAATGGTTTCAATGTGTGCTTTACTCATCCTTATTGCAACATAATAGATAAAAATGGAGAAACCGGTTTAAAAGAAAAACGAGAAGGCAATATTTTTACGCTATCTATGGATGATGTAGTAGACGCTAAAGTTAAGTGTTTTATGTCAAATGAACCCAATGTGAATTTATGGCATAGACATTTAGGACACATAGGTATTTCCACACTAGAAAAATTGCAACGAAAGAACCTAGTACGGGGATTGCCTACGCTTGATTTAGACAACTTTCAGTTGTGTGAATCTTGCATAAAAGGCAAACAAACACGTGAGTCACTTAAGCCGAAAAATGAAATAAGCACGACTAGAATACTAGAACTATTGCATATCGATTTGTTTGGTCCTAGTCGCACTACAAGCCTTGGTGGGCGTCACTATGCATGCGTGATTGTTGATGACTTTTCTCGTTATACTTGGACTTTATTTCTTGCACATAAGGATGATAGCACCGTAGAGATTGCTAAATTAATTAAACAACTCGAAAATCAATACGGTGTAAATGTGAAAAGAATAAGAAGCGATAGAGGCGGTGAGTTTAAAAATAAAGAGATGATTTCGTTTTGTGAAGAAAAAGGAATTAAACATGAGTTTTCGCCACGTAGAACTCCACAATTAAATGGAGTAGTAGAAAGAAAGAATCGCACACTACAAGAAATCGCTAGAACCATGCTTTGCGAAAATAAATTGCCTAGATTTCTGTGGGCGGAAGCCGTAAATTGTGCATGCTATATTGTAAAACGCCTATCTATAAGAAAGAAAATAAACAAGACGCCTTACGAAATTTTGAATGATCGCATGCCTAAGATTGATTATTTTCGTGTGTTTGGATGCAAATGCTTTGTCTTGAATACAAAAGATAATTTAGAAAAATTTGAATCCAAATCAATTGAGTGCATTTTTGTTGGGTATTCCATAAATTCAAAAGCATATAGATGTTATGATCCTCTCACTAGACAAATCATAGAATCTATTCATGTTAAATTCAATGAATTTGGTGAGATTGATAAAGATAAGGAATATGACGATGATTTTGAATTGAAACCCGTTTTGAATGAAGATAATGATTCTTTTGATATGCATGATATGAATGAGACACTAGAAATGCATGATCATATAGAAATGCATGATAACTTAGAGAATAATCAACCAAGATGGCATAGAGATCACCCACATGATCTCATCATAGGCGACATCACTCACGGTGTGCGACCACGTAGAAGAATCACTTCGAATGAAATAAATGAATTTCATGCTATGATTTCTGAAATTGAGCCTAAAAATATGCATGATGCTTTGAGTGATTCATCTTGGATTGATGCTATGCATGAGGAACTTAATCAATTCGTTAGAAATGATGTATGTGATTTAGTGCCACGACCACAAGATAAGACTATAATAGGCACAAAGTGGGTATTTAGGAATAAAATGAATGAAGAAGGAAAGGTCGTTAGAAATAAAGCAAGACTCGTAGCTCAAGGATATAATCAAAAAGAAGGAATAGACTACGATGAAACATTTGCACCCGTAGCACGTTTAGAAGCTATACGACTCTTACTTGCTATTGCTTGCATGAAAGATTTTAAATTGTATCAAATGGACGTCAAAAGTGCTTTTCTAAACGGATTCATACAAGAAGAAGTATACATGAAGCAACCACCCGGTTTTGAAGATTTGAAACATCCAGATCACGTGTACAAACTAAAGAAGGCACTATATGGCCTAAAGCAAGCGCCAAGAGCATGGTATGATCGTTTTGCTACTTTCCTTTTAGAAAATAATTTTAAACGTGGTACTATAGATAGTACACTATTTTTGAAACAAGAAAAATCAGATTTACTTATTATTCAAATCTACGTAGATGACATTATTTTCGGTTCTACCTCACATAGACTCATTAAAGATTTTGAAAATTGTATGAAAGCTGAATTTGAAATGTCTATGGTTGGTGAACTTAATTATTTTCTTGGCTTGCAAATCAAGCAAACGAGTAAAGGAATTCATATAAGCCAAGCGAAATATGTTAATGACATGATCAAAAAGTTTAATTTTGAAAATTTGAAACCATCCCCCACGCCTATGAGTGTCACTACTAAATTAGACAAAGACGAACATGGTAAAGACGTTGATAATGGATTATATCGATCTATGATAGGTTCTTTACTATATTTAACTGCTAGTAGGCCTGACATCATGTTTAGCGTATGCATGTGTGCTCGTTTTCAAAGTCAACCTAAGGTGTCACACTTAAATGCAGTAAAAAGAATATTCCGTTATATTAAGCACACGCCCACCTTAGGTATTTGGTACGATAAGGATTCTACATTTGACTTACATGCTTACACTGATGCAGATTATGGTGGCTGCAAAATAGATAGAAAAAGCATGAGCGGAACCTGCCAATTTATAGGAAATTCTCTTATTTCATGGTTTTCCAAAAAGCAAGCAAGTGTTGCTTTGTCCACTACTGAGGCTGAGTACATGGCTCTTAGCCTTTGTTGCACACAGTTGTTGTGGATAAAACAACAACTTTCGGACTTTGGAATTATCGTAAATAAGATTCCTATATATTGTGATAGTATGAGTGCCATCAATTTGTCTAAGAACCCCGTGTTACATTCTAAGGCTAAGCATATAGAAGTACGCTATCACTTTATTCATGATCACGTTAACAATGGTAATATTGTCATAGATCACGTACGCACAGAATCACAAGTAGCGGATATATTTACAAAGGCCTTAAATCAAGCCACATATGAATCTCTTCGTTCTAAATTAGGCATGATTCCCGTTGATATGATTTGATGCGATATGATTTGATTTACTTTCCTTTTTGACAGGAATCTTTTGATTAACTTTCCAAAATAAAGGGGGAGAGAAAAGCATGATTTAAGGGGGAGAGAGAGACACTGATTGTTAATTGATCTTAATTGCACAAATCAAGGGGGAGCCGGATTTGAAATTCGAAATTCAAATTTCAAATCTGTGCATAGTTCAAGGGGGAGAGATAGCATTTAAATCATGGACACAAGTTATTTTGAAAATCATCAAAAGGGGGAGATTGTAGAAATAAGAGGGTTTGAGTGATTTCAAAATAAGAAATTTGAATGCATATATATATATATATATATATATATATGTATAAACGTGCATGAATGTGTATATGTATGCATGATAACTTGCCATTACTTGCCTTATTTAGCTTATATATCATGTTGTCGTACTAACGAGCCATGAAGCATTAAAGCTTACATCATATGGCAAACATTTGTTGTGTTTATACTATTTTCAGGTGCCACCATTAATGAACTAAATTAGTTCATTAAGTGAAGTACTTAGTTTAATAAACTAAGTAGTTCATTAAAGGAAGATTAATTTGGAAAAGGCAACAAGGCCAAGGAAGGAAAGTTCTCTCCTCCTCCCCATCTTCATTAAACACGCCACATATACATATATTATACATATTTTCAGATTTTTTGATAAAGGCACATACACATGTATTCCAACGTACTACTGACACGTTATATATTTTTCGTGCGTACGTTAACGTCACACCACTATATTTAACTCATATTTATGAGTATATTAAGGCCTTATATCATATGATATAAGATATGGTGATGACAAATTAAATACGACACGATAAAAGGTTCTAAACCGAAATTTGTCGTATCGGACGAATACCGAAACTTCGCCAACGTGTCACGTACTTGCCATAAATAAATGGCCAGCCCATATACATCAAAATATGATGTAAATTTCGTGCTACACATGACATATTCAGCAAAAAATACTTTCCATGTTGGCACACACAAATTACTCCACATTAAGGCCAAAATGTGAAGATTCCAAGTTTAATTTTGTCACATGCTAATGGTACCACTTTAAACCAGCCAAGTGCTGAGATTTAAAGTATATATTATATATATTATGTATAACATAATATATATAACATGTGCAAAAGTTGGAATTTAAATTAGAGAAAAATCAGGTAATCGATAAATATCGAAAATTCGGTTTTCTACGCACATAACATGGAACGTTTTTCTTGTACATCATGTGACACGTATCTAGACACTTTTTACATATGATATACATCTTAAAGTGTTCTAGAAAATTAAATTAAGGGCTGATTGGAATATTACATGTGTGTATTATTAAAGGTGCACTATTTTACAAAGTTAGCAAAAATAAATTTCAGCACATGTTACACATCATATAACGTTACATACAGCTGATTTGGAGCACATGTGGAGCTTTGTTGGCATATTGATTGGTCAAGAATCAATCATACATTATTGGTGACATAAAGGAAGGAGCTACACAAGGTAATACTTCAAAATCTTGTCACAATTGTGACATATGCTGAAAATTCAGCATGTGTGCTAATGGGTGGCGTTTTTAGTGTCATTCTGAGACATATTTTACTTCTTGATTAAGGTGGATTGATTGGAAGAGGATATGGTAAGGTTTTGAATAATATTTAAAATAAATAAATGGTGATATTTAGCATATCACACATGCTGAAAATTTTTCAGCATGTGTACATGTTGTGGCCGAATTCTTAAGGCTTTTTGTGTCCAAGTTCATTTCTTAATTGGTAGAAATATTTACCATATATTGTTGATTCATTTCTATGATAAAAATTCAAAGAAAAATGGTAATGATTTAGACTTTATTCCCTTGATGCACATGCTGAAAATTCAGCATGGCAAGACACCTTAATGGCCGATTTTCTCAATGGATATGGAAGAATTTTATTGTCTTGCAATTTATGGTGTATCTCTTGACTTATGGTATGATTTTATGATTGATATTGGCACATGTTTAAAGTGTTAATCTCAGATTTTTTTTCCATGTCATCATGTTGACAACATTGAGCCAATAAGGAGGTGCCAAGTAAGCAAAGACTAAATGATGATCCAATAGAATGATGCCAAGCAAGCAAGGCATTGTCACAATGATGTCTTACACTCTCTCAAGCACTTAAAAGGAAATTTTCAAGAGGGAAGACAAGAGAGGGGGGACGGCTGCCACAATTAAAAAGAAGAAGAGGAGAGCAAACAAAAAGAACAACAAGCATTGCATTCTAAAGAGATCAAATAGCCAAGCTCTTCTTCTCCTACATCTTCTTTCTTTCTCTTTTCTTGTAAAGCCTATTGTATTCATATTCTTTCAATCTTGAATAGGCTTGAGATAAACCACCATTCATACATCTTTGTAAAAGATTGATCAAGGTGTGATCAATCTTCATTCCAGCGTGGTGGTGGTGTTCGTATGAATTGTACTCGTCATACAAGGTTTGTAAAGGGTTGGAGTTAGGTGTAACTCTATCAACCATGCGGTAAGGTGTACTGCGTGTGTGTGATTAGTGTGAACCAAGGAAGGTGTTCCTTGAAGACTGGAGTAGGTTGTTTATAACCGAACCAGTATAAAATTCTTGGTGCCATTTACTTTCTGCATTTACGTTTCAGTTACTGCACTGTTTATCCTTCTTGTTCGCATCCGTAAAAATAGTAAACGATTTTCAAAAATTACGAAAATTTCCAGAAAAATACTTACACGTTCTAGGGTTAATTTGGAACAAGTTTCAACCCTTTTGAACAAGTATAAGTCAACTAAACATCAAAAGTTCTGAGACTAGTGCAGTCTGATTTTCAGACTTGCAAAGGTTGAGACTTTGATTGTATTTGACCTACTTCCCAAAGGAATTTTCCAAAACTGTTTCAACCCATCTAAATATAATATATAAGGAGTTATTGGTCAAAATTTCAGAGCATTTGGACGTTCACACAAATAGGAATTAATTTTTCAAAACCATCTACCTTTTCTGGTAGATTTGCACAATCTGAGTACCAACGGTTTTTGAAGGGGTTAAAGGTTGAATTTTGATTTGAAATTTTTAGGGGACCCTCATAACATCTGAGGCTAAGTTCTCTCAAAATTTCATAATTTTTGGAGACCTCTAATCTAGTTTTAAAAACGTTTTAAAACTGGTCCTGAAAACAGAATCTGTTTTCAGAACTTGAATTGTTCAAGTTTAAAGAAATTTTAAAAAGCACACTTTCCGCACCATCTATTCAACCCCCCTTCTAGTGATGCCTTGCAGATCCAACAGTGATAAGTTTGGATATGTCTTCAAAAGTTGGCTGAAATTTAATCTTGAGTGGCCTTTGAATTTGAGTTCAAATTTGCCTCATCTTTATCACCTTGTGGCCGCCCCCTTTAAGACTTGTGGTGTAGATATGTTTGTCCTCATCTTGTTTGGAAGTTGATCTATAAGTAGCCTTTCAAACCATATAGTTGTTGGGAAAGGGATTAGGACAAACATTCCGTAAGGCAAACATTCATTAAGACAAACGTTCATTAGGACAAACATTCCCTAGGACAAACATTCCTTGGGACAAACATTGTTCAAGACAAACATTCTCTTTAGGACAACATTCTCTTGAACATTCTCTTGAGCATTCTTCTTTGTATTTTAGGATATCATCCTTTTCACACCATCAGATATCCTACAAAACAAATTTATGAAACAAGAATCATTAGTAATGAAAAGTTATGAAAACAAGAATTAAATGAGAAACAACTAGGAAAACGCACACACATGCAAGATTGGCAAAACGGTTTTGGCTTCGAGTAAATGAACCCATTTTTTGTTTGGTTCATCTTGCACATGCCTAAACAAGAAGCTTGCAACATCAACATCAAGTTGTTTAGCTTTGCTTCTTGTTATAGGACCGGTGACATTATGATGGGATCCTTGATCCGCATCAATCCCCCTCTTCAAGAGGATTCGTCCTCGAATCAAAAGGATCATCATTGTAGGGTGTTATGTCGACAACATTGAGAGTAGAGGAAGCAACACCATACCTTGGAGGAAGGTCCAAAAGGTAAGCATTTGGACCCACACATTGAAGCACTTTGAAGGGGCCGTCTCTCCTAGGTAACAATTTATTTTTTCTCTCCTTAGTAAATCTTTTTTTCTAAGATGCAACCAAACTAGTCTCCTAGCTCAAAAGAAATTTCTTTACGATGCTTATTACTTCTTCGGGCATATGCCTTATTCTTTTCTTCAAGTTGAAGTTTAATCTTTTCATGCAACTTCTTAATGGTTTCAGCTTCATGCTTACCATCTAAACTTGAACTTTCTTGCACAGGAATGGGAATCAAATCCATAGGAACAAGGGATTAAAGCCATACACAATCTCAAAAGGACTATGCTATGTGTCATGATGAACACTCCTATTATATACAAACTCTAGATATGGTAAACATTCTTCCCAACTTTTAATATACTTTTCCAAAATGGCACACAATAATTGTGAAGGAGTACGATTTACAACTTCAGTTTGTCAATCGATTTATGGGTGAGTAGTGGTTGAAAATAACAAGTAAGTACCAAGCTTAGCCCACAAAACACGCGAAAAATGGCTCAAAATTTTGTATCTCTATCACTTACAATTGTCTTAGGCGTGCCATGTAATCTAACAATCTCACGAAAGAATAAATCAGCAGCATGGTTAGCATCATTAACCTTCTTACACGCAATGAAATGAGCTATTTTAGAAAAACAATCAACCACAACAAAGACACTATTCTGACCACTCCTAGACCTAGGTAGGCCCAAAACAAAGTCCATAGAAAGGTCAAGTCAAGGGGAATCTGGTACATGCAAAGGGGAATAAAGACCATGTGGTCATGATTTAATTTGACGTGTTTACATGTAATACGATTTGCACACAACTTCTCAACATCCACACGCATATGAGGCCAATAAAAATGTTCTTTAAGGGTTTCTAAAGTCTTGAATACTCCAAAGTGTCCCATCAATCCTCCCCCATGGGCTTCTCTCCCCAACATCTCTCTCATAGAAGATTGGGACACACAATTTTTGTTCCTTAAAGAGGTATCCATCATGCATGTAGAATTTTCCAAAAGGTGCCTCTTGACAATCATCAAAGATGTTGCCAAAGTCATGATCATTAGCATACAATTCCTTCAGTGATTCAAATCTTAGAAAATGTGAGGACAAGGTAGTCACTAAGGCGTACCTCCTAGAAAGGGCATCAGCACATATGTTATCCTTTCTTTGCTTATATTTAATCACATAAGGAAATTGCTCTATGAACTCCACCCATTTGACATGTCCCTTAAGATATTTTAGACTCTCATGGTCAGTGTGAATCATAAATTCCTTAGGCTGAAGGTAGTGTTGCCAAGTTTGGAGGGATCTAACTAAGGCATATAGCTCTTTGTCATAAGTGGAGTAATTCAACGAGGCTTCCTTTAATTTCTCATTAAAATAGGCTACGGGTTGTTTTCCTTGGGTTAGTACAGCTCCAATACCTACGCCATTAACATCACACTCTATTTTAAAGGTCTCCTCAAAATTGAGTAGCCTAATAACGAGTGCAGTGGTTAGCCTTCTCTTAAGCTCCTCAAATGCCTGCTGTTGTGGCTCCTTCCACTGAAAAGACATATCTTTTGTAACAATTTCATTCAAGGCTGCGGCTATGGAAGAAAAATCTTTAACAAACCTTTTATAGAAGCTTGCTAAGCCATGGAAACTACGCACCTCTCCAACAGTCTTAGGGGTAGGCCATTCTACAATCGACCTCACTTTTTCCTCATCCATCTTTATCCCATCAGCAGCGAAAACAATGTCTGAAAAGACAACTCTCTCTAAACAAAAAGAACACTTCTTAAGATTGGCATAGAGTTGTTCGGCTTTTAACTTCTCAAAAACGGCTCTTAGGTGGTCTAAATGTTCCTCAAATGTTTTGGAATATATCAGGATGTCATCAAAGTATACCACAAAGAATCTCCCAATGAAGGTCCTAAAAACTTCATTCATCAACCTCATAAAGGTGCTAGGAGCATTTGTGAGCCCGAGGGGCATCACTAACCACTCACAGAGCCCAAACTTGGTCTTGAATGTCGTTTTCCATTCGTCCCCTCTCTTTTATCTTGACTTGAAAAATATGCTTGCTTATGATCTATTTTGGTGAAGTATCTAGATCCATACAACATATCCAGCATGCCATCCAACCTAGGTATGAGATACCTATACGTCACTGTGATCTTATTTATGGCTCTATAATGCGTGCATATTCTCCAAGTACCATCTTTCTTTGGGACTAAGATAACGGGTACAGCACATGGGCTCAAGCTCTCTCTTACTAATCCACCAACTAGGAGTTCCTCAGCTTGTCTTTGAATTTCTTTGGTCTCTTCGGGTTGGCTCTGTAGGCTGGTCTATTAGGAAAGACAACTCCTGGTACAAAGTCTATTTAGTGTTCTATTCCTCTTAAGGGTGGTAATCCTAGGGTGGCTCAATGGGGAACAAAACATCAAATTCTTCTCAAAGGAAAACTACCGAGGTGGGTAAAGATGGTGGCAATTCT
Source organism: Eustoma russellianum (assembly GCA_036186865.1). Classification (NCBI taxonomy): domain Eukaryota; kingdom Viridiplantae; phylum Streptophyta; class Magnoliopsida; order Gentianales; family Gentianaceae; genus Eustoma; species Eustoma russellianum. The sequence continues at coordinate 10,188,789 of AP025042.1, forward strand.
TCACTAGAGATGAGGCACTCCTTATACCCTAAAATTAGGACGGTTTTGTTTGTAAAAGGCATGGCTCAACTCTCTTTGTTTTGTAAAGTACCCACACTTTTTCTTGTTTTCACTCATGTTTAGGAGTACTACTTCCTTCCCTTTACTCTCTTGCCTTCTAGCTTCACTTTTCATGCCTTCCATAAATTTCTTTTAGGCTTCTTTCTCCGTAGGGTTTGTCCTAGACTTACACATACGTTTCTGATCCTCATGAATTTTGTAGGGTGGGATTGCATGCAATTTGTAAAATTTACCATTATTTGAAAAAAATACTTATTCAAATAACCATCACATGTCACATGTTTGTGCCTACGCACCCCAAGTGAGACTAGGAGAACAGGAGAAGAAAAGGTTTTCGGATTGCTTAGATTTAGTGTTAAAGGCAATACCCAGGAAGGAACGAATTTGTATCGGAGGTGGTTTTAATGGACATATTGGAAAGAATAGCGATGGTTTCAGGCGGTACATGGCGGGTTTGGGTATGGAGATAGAAACGGATAGGGTAGAGATCTGCTAGACCTAGCAGTAGCCATGACCTATGCATTATAAACTCGTTTTTTAAGAAAAAGAATCACATTTAATCGCGTTTAACAGCGAAGGACGTCACACGCAGATCGACTATTTTCTGATGAGGCGTGAAGACCGATGATTATGGAGAGACTACAAGGTTATACCATGAGAGACATCGGTGATGCAGCACCATTTATTAGTGGTAGTTATAGCATTGAGCCAAAAGCTGAGTAAGGGGGTTGGAAAAGTCCCACCTGGGATTCAATGGGGAAGTTTGAAGGACGAAAAAATTAATATATTCAAAGACAAGGTCATCTATGCGAAACTAGATCGTCTAAGTGATGACACAAATCAGATGTGGGAAGCTATATCGACTACTATTACTCAAGCGGCGAGAGAAACGCTCTGGGTAACAACAGGAAAGAAGTCCATACATAAAGAGACGTGGTGGTGGAACGAGGATGTGCAACAAAAAATAAAAGACAAACAAAAGATTTTTAGAGAGCTGTTAAGATGCACCAGTGGGGAAGAAAAAGTGTGAAAGAGAATTACAAAATTGCCAGGAAGGAGGCGAAGAATGCAGTGACAGAGGCAAAGACTGCAGCTTATAAAAGGATATATGAGAGACTAGAAACAAAAGAAGGAGAACATGATATGTTCAAGATTGCCAAAGCTACGGATCGAAAGAGGCAGGACCTAAGATGCGGAAAGTTTATAAAAGGAGAAGATGGACATGTGTTAGTCAAAGCACAAGACATCAAGTTGAAATGACAAACATACTTTCACAATCTTTTCAACGGCAGTAGTGCCGACTACGAAGAACGAGAAAGCACCACTAATCAACAACGACAACATAATAACTCCGACTTTCAGAACATAACACAAGGAGAGGTGATGAGAGCACTAAAGAGGATGGGAAGAGCTAAAGTGGTCGGCCTAGATAACATACTCATTGAGGCGTAGAAGTATTTAGGAGAGGAATGGGTCCAATGGCTAATTACTCTGTTCAACCGTATTTACAAAATAGGGAAGATGCCAGATGAGTGGAGAAAGAGTGTCGTGGTCTCCCTATATAAGAACAAAGGAGACGCACAATGTTGTGGGAACTATAGAGGGATTAAGTTGTTAAGTCATACCATGAAGTTATGGGAGAGAGTAATCGACACTCGAATTAGAAGAGAAACTCATGTTACTGTGAACTAATTTGGTTTTATGCCAGGAAGGTCAACTACGGAAGTAATACACATTCCCAGGAGATTAATGGAGAAGTATAGGAAGAAGAAGCGCGATTTACATATGGTTTTCATCGATCTTGAAAAAGCGTATGATAGTGTGCCACGTAGCCTGATATGGGATAGTCTGGATGCAAGAGGGATCCCTATGAAGTATATAGACATAATTAGAGATATGTATGCTAGGACAAACACAACCGTTCGTATGCTTGTGGGGAATACAAACTTCTTTTCGGTGGAGGTCGGTCTCAATCAAGGGTCTGCGTTAAGCCCATTTCTTTTTGCAGTTGTCCTTGACGAGTTGTCAAAGCCGATACAGGAGGCAGTTCTGTGGTGTATGCTTTTTGCTGACGATATTGTATTAGTCACAGAAAGTAGACATACCCTGAGTATGACACTAGAGTAGCGGAGAGGTGTTTTAGAGAGAAAAGGCTTAAAGATTAGCCGTTCTAAGACCGAGTATCTGCACTACGATTTCAGTGGCGTAGCAGACAGTAGGAATAGCCAGCTCACCATCGATGGTCAAGTGACACACAGGCAAGTAAGTTTAAGTACCTAGGATCATTTGTGCAGCAGAATGGCGACATAGATAATGATGTAGCACATCGAGTTCAAGCAGGCTGGTGTAGATGGAGGGCGGCCTCAGGGGTGCTATGTGACAAAAATTTCCCAACTAAATTAAAGGGAAAATTTTATAGGGTGGCAGTGCGACCGGCAATGCTATATGGGACAGACTGCTGGGCCATCAAGAGGTCACAATTACAGAAGATGGAAGTGGCAGAGATGAAGATGTTAAGATTGATGTGTGGGCATACAAGGCTCGATCGGATCAGAAATGAGGTGTTTCGAGAAAGGTTAGGCGTGGCTAGTATAACAGATAAGATAAGGGAGAACAGAATGAGATGGTTTGGGGAGACAGACAACGGCGTCGGTTAGAACAATTGAAAGCCTCATTGTAGAGGGGAACAGGAGTAAATGCAGACCCAAACTGACTTGGGATGAGCAAATAAGGCACGACCTACTAGATTTGCAGCTCTCTAAGGACATGGTCCAGGATAGGAGTTCATGCAGACATAAGATTAAGCTTAACGAGGTATAGGTCATATATATGGACACTTTATAGTATATTTAGGGACATAGATAGGCGTTGACACTATCTACGCTTTAGGTTGACTTTCCACTTGGTTGCGTATGTTATACCGTTGTTTTACATTACATGTACATATACACGTGATGTGTATTTTAATATCGAAAGTTCTTTCTTTGTATTTCTTGAATTTCCTCACTAATACACTAGCACAACATATCTCTATTATCATGTCATTTATGCAGGTACATATAGAGCCGGGGGTCTCACTAGAAGCAGACTCTCTATCCCTTGGGATAGAGGTAATGTCTGCCTACCACTTACCCTCCCCAGATCCTAACGATAGCTTTTGCTGTTGTTGGGATATACTGGGTCCGGATGACGATGACGATGATGATGATGTCACATGTCTATCAAATTGTCATGGTCTACCAAGTAAGATATGACTAGCATGCATCAGTGCAACATCACAGAGAATATCATCTTTATAGCTACCAATGCTCAACGAAAGTAAATTTGGTTTACTGACACTAACTTCACCACAATCATTCAACCATGCAAGTTTGTAGGGGTGAGGGTGATTAGTCATGAACAAGTTTAACTTTCTAACCAACTCAATACTAGCCACATTTGCACAATAACCAGAATCAATGATCATAGTGCACACTTTGCTATTCACCATGCAATGAATATGAAAAATGTTCTCCTTATGCTATGCATGCTCATCAACTTTTTGAAATGCACTTAAAGATCTCCTAACAACAGGAAATTCATGATTCTCAAAGTTATTATCTTCACTTAGATCTTCTTCGATTTCGGGTTCAATTTCACGCTCATGTCCAGATTCATTTTCAGACTCAGTCATATATTCGCTAGTTTCTTCAATTAACATCCCATGTTTAGTATTAGGACATTCGCGACCAATGTGACCATGACCTTGACACTTAAAAGCATTTAATGTCTTTAAATCCACTAGAGGGTTTAGAAGAACTCCCTGTGGAGGCGTTTTGTTTGCCTCTTTCATCTTACTTCTGTGTAGCTTGCACATGTTTTTCTTTCTTTGGTGGCCAAGTTTGGCCACAGTTTTGGCCTTGAGTAGGCCGGCTTCCATCATTCCTAAAAGACCTATTTTGGAACTTTGAAGAGGAAGATTGATTAGTACGAAAAACTGAATTGAAATTGGAAGGAGTTCGTACCTTAAGTTGCTGCTCAATCTTCTCAGCCAAGTGCACTATGGATATCAAGTCAAGGTAGGGATGAAGTTCAACCCTTGGTGCAATCTCTCTATTTAGTCCATGTAGAAATCGCGCTTTGGTGGCTTCCTTGGGTTCCTGTAAGATAGATCTTTCCAACAAAATTTCTAACTCTTTAAAATAATCATCAACACTTTTATTTCCCTGCCTCAAATTTTGCAAATTACCGAATATTGTGCTCTCAAAGTTGTTTGGAATAAATCTATTTCGCATTTCACATTTCGTTTCTTCTCAAGTAAGCACTTGGGGTTGTCTTGTTTTAGTCCGATTCTTACATAGATTTGTCCGCCAATTTAAAACACATCCTGAAAATTCAATGGACGCGTACCTCACCTTTTGCAACTCCGTATAATTAGTACATGAGAATATTAAATCCACTTTTGTTTCCCATTCTAAGTATTCTTCGGCGTTACTTTTACCATAAAACGTTGGAATGCTGATTTTAGTTTTTAAATAATCGTCGTCTTGGGGGTAAAAGGGATTGTGACGTCTTTGGAAACCACGGGAAGGGTAGTAATCATAATCATTTTCATCCTGTTCAAATGGATTATAATCATCATTGTACCTTCTCTGTGGGTTTCTTCTCGGTGATGGTTGAGGTACAGAGCTTCTTGGCTCAATGGTAGGTTGTCTTTGACTTTCTACCTCGGGTTCTTCCTGTATAGTCCTTCTTTCTTGATGTGCCCTACTTGTTCCTTGGCCTTCGCTTTTGTTCAACCTTTCATGTAAATCTTCTAACTCAGCTATGTGCATTGTTTGATTGTTTAGTACTGTTTGCAACATTCGGCAGACTTGCTCCAATGTAGCCGTGGGTCTTTCAACATCCTTTGATTTACTTGTTGATTGTTGACTTGTAGATTTCATCCTAAACCTGAAAAAATCAAAAACAGCAAAGAAAACAATATACTAAAAACAAAGAATCTGAATGGGTAAATGACAATAGAATTTTGTACACCCTGTTAACTTTCTTTTCACTCTCTTATCACCTTTTTTCTTGACCAATGTGAGGTTAATAAATGTCAAAGAGAGCAATAAAGATAGGTGAAGGACAAGTCTTCTACAATAGATGTGATGTTGCACTCTTGTGCACAATTTTGCACCAAACTTGTCCAAACTGTTTCCAGCTCTTGCTGAACTCAACATGGCTGTTTTACCTTGTATTTAAAATCCAAATGAAGGAAAAAACTGTTGAGAAATATGTTTGGATAATTTTCATAATTTTCAAAGTCATGATTTTAAGTGGTGAATACTTAAAAATGTCACACATGGTGTTATATGTGTAAAAGTTGAAAAAGTTGACATCGATCTCTCAGGTTGTTGCACATCGATCGATGTCTAGGGTTTTTAGAAATAATTTTCTAAAATGTGTTAAAATGATTGTTTTCATTTGTACATGATTTATACATGTTCATTATGTGATTATTATATTGTTTTGGTGATTATTTTTGTCTTGTGACTAACGTGCCTTGGAAGTTTCTACAACTTACCAAAAAGGGCAAAATTGGTATTTTGAGTTTTGTAGGAACATGATATGATGAAAATATTTCAAGGATGTATTATTATCCTATTTATCATGACAAAGGTGATATCATGAGTATTTATGACCATCCGGGTCATTTCTTGAGTTTTCTTACACCAGGGGTATTTTGGTCATTTTACCCCCAAGGGTATTTTTGGTATTTTCACTCAAGGAATCTCTTGAGTATATTATTATCTTCATTATGGAGCTGTGTTATTATTATTTTGAAGATAATATGGTGATCTTATATCTTATTCTCTCAACCGATGATATTATTGACTATAGCTGGATATGTGACGATTTGAGATGTCACATTCTATTTTTTCTTGAAGACCCTCTTATATATGTTATAAGAGAACATTTATCATCAATATTCAGAGATATTAAAAGTGTCAAAGGTGTGGAAATGATCTCAACATATAAGAAGAAATATTGGGGAATTTCGGTGTTACACATTGGCATAATCTTGTCAATTGTTATTTATTTATTTCTTCTTCAAAAATCTGAGTTGCTACTCTTATATTTATGTGGAAAAACGTGATTAATCAAGTGGATATGATGGTGTATTCATTTTATGAGTTGGAGACAAGTGGACCAACCAAAAAGGAGCTAGTTGGCAAAATTGCCAACTTGGAAAATTCAAAAAGTGCCCAACGGTTATATTGCTTTTCTTGGGTATTTTCAGCAGATTTTTGGAAGTCAAATAGAGCTCTCACATGCCCTATTATGTTGCTTGAAGTTGAGGATAATTTGGTGGTATTATCCTTTCTTATTTTATTAAAGAAAAACAAAAATTATTTTTGGAAAATGAAAAATGTAGCAACGGCTACTACATACAAAATGGAGCTGAATTTTTGATTTGAAATGGTCTTCTCCCACATGCCTATTCTCAAGATAGAAGTTGAGGTATTCTTGAGGATTATCTTCTCTTTTTATCTATATTTTGCAAAGGATAAATGAGACTTGCCAAGGTGTAAAAATTCGGCCAACATGACATTGCCAAGGTGGACCAATCATTGTGTTTTATTTTGCCAAGTGTACAAAGCCAACCAATGATGAGAAGACATTTGGGTTTGATGATAAAGATGATGACACATTGGCATTCTTATCTTCAAGGCTCAAATCACACTATAAATAGAGGCATTGGTGAAGAAGATGAAACACACTTGAAGCTCACAAGCATTCTATAGCTTTCATATTCATCTTCTTGTTCTTGTTGTTGTATTTTGTTGTAGCAAAGTTGTTCTTGATATTTTGGTGAGCTACAAGCCTCTTGAGCTTCATTTGTAAGATTGATTAGCCATCTTTATAAGGCTACATCAATTGGTGTTGGAGGTATTGCAACTAAGTGTTGCTTAGTAGGTGATTATCCAAGTTTTGAGTAGGGTTGGTGTATAACCCAAGGATCAAGCTTGGCTCTTGTTGTAAGGTGTTCATTTCATAGTGAAATCCAAGGAAAGGTGTTCCTTGGGACTGGAGTAGGTCACATTGACCGAACCAGGATAAATCCTCGGTGTTCTTCTCTTGTTTCTTTATTTCTATTTTCTACCCGTTTTTGACTGCAGTTTTCACCCAACTTCACACAATTTGAAAAAATAGCTAAACATTTTCAAAATTCGTGATTTTTGGTGGAGTTATACTTCAGACTGTTAGCTTTCATTTGCAACAAGAATCACTTGATTTGAGCAAGTAAAAGTTAGTCTTTCAGTCTTTGCAAGATAACTGCTCCAATCTGGCTGCAATCTGACCAGTTTTGAGAAAAGTTAAATTCTGTATTTGTCAAGAATTGTTTGAGGTCAGGGTCTTTTGGAAACTTCATGTACACATCCTAAGGAGTATTTTCATATAAAGATCAACCTTTTTGGTTGAGTATTCAAAGAGAAACACTATTTGCAAAATCAGTAACATTCTGTCCAATTCTATCCAGATTGACCATATAAATCTTTTAATTTGTTTGAAGGGTCAAACGATCTTATTTTTGTCTGATTTTTGGACAGAGTATTGCTAACTCATTGAAGTTAAATTCTGAAAACTTTCATAATTTTTGGAGTTGTGTACAATTATTTGTGAATTTTTGAAAAACGGGTTCTGAATCTGAGTTGGTCTCAGATTCTGTTTTCAAGGGGATTTTAACAAAGGGTTGTAGTGTAATTTCCGCTAACCACTATTCACCCCCCCCCCTCTAGTGGTGTTCATTGCAGGTGCACGGTCCAACATTTGGTATCAGAGCCAGACCAACACCACTCAAAAGAAGCAAGATTCAACACCGTACGAACAATACAAGGCCAAGAAACAACAATTCATAATATACTGCTTGTCTCAAATCAAAGGTACATACTATGACTATTGTTTCTCACAAAGGTGAGTTGGAAGGTATGTCCACACAATGCCCTCCTCTTTTTGATGGCAATAATTTTGTTCATTGGAAACTAAGAATGAGGCTATTCTTAATGGCTATATACATCGATTTATGGTCTATAGTTGAAGATGGGCCGTACATTCCAATGAAAGTTGTACAAGTTAGTGGAGTAACTCAAGAGGTTGAAAAATATAAAAGTGAATGGTCATCAGATGATAAAAAGAAAATGTCCATGAATGCTAAAGCTATGCAATTACTTTTGAATGGACTTACAACTTCTGAAGCAGGATATGTGTCAAATTTCACAAGTGCACACGACATGTGGAAATCACTTGTATTAAAGCATGAAGGTACTAGTGGTGTTAAAGAGTCAAAAATAAACATGCTTATGACTGAATTAGAGACTTTCAAAATGTTGCCAAACGAATCCATAACATCTATGGATTTGAGGATTACTAATATTTTCAATGCCCTTGAAGCTTTAGGGAAGTCATTTTCGAACAATGAAAAGGTTCAAAAGGTGCTACGAAGTCTCCCTGCTGAATGGGATCCAAAGGTGACTGCAATCGAGGAGACAAAGTCAATCACCAAGATGGATGAATTGATCGGGTCTCTTAAAGTCTATGAGGTAAAACTGAACCAACGAAAGTCTGAATCGTCTAAGTCATCCAGTAAGTCAATAGCCTTCAAAACAACTGAAACACATGCTAATAACGATGATAGTAATAGTGATACTGAATTAGACGATGACTTGATATTGATTGCTAGAAAACTTAGAAAGTTTTTCAAACGCCCAAATAGGAATAGACAACATAATTCTTCTTCTTCTTCTTTTTCTCAATCTAAGAAAAATAACACAAACAAATGGTATAATAAAGAATTAAAGTGTTATGAATGCGGTCAAAAAGGACATATTTCATACGATTGTCCAACAAAGAAAAATAATAATAAAAACAACAATAATAAACAAGCCAAGGACAAGGAAGCTCAAACGTCAAAGACAAAGGAGTCTAAGGCAAGAAAAGGGAAACGAGCAATGAAGGTGAGCACATGGAGCGACTCATCCGACTCAGAATCCGAAACTGAGGAAGCTCAAGTGTGCTTCGTATCCAACGAGGTATGTTCTTCTTCTGATAGTGATTCTGATAGTGACATGACATTTGATGAAATGTATGAAGAATTCCTAAGAATGCATGCTCACTGTAAGAGGCTCTCTAAAGAAAAGAAGAAACTAGTTGAAGAAAATGACAAGTTGAAGACGTCCAACTTGGAATTTTCCGATCAACTAGAATCTCTTAAACAAGAGTCTACTAATACTCTTGATTCTTTAGAGAACAAAATTGAATCATATAGGAAAGATGAACAAAAGTTACAAATGGAAAATAAAATGTTAAAATCCAAGTTAGAAAGTTGTGAAAATGAAATAGTGCAACTTAAGTCTTCTAAATTTACCTTAGAAAAAATGTTAGAATAATTTAAATCCGGTACAAACATATTAACACACTCATCTCATCACAAAAGTATGGTAATGATAAAACCGGCTTAGGCTATAAAGAAGAAAATGAAAAAGTGAATAAAAAGACTAAGTTTGTTTCATCTAGTACAAAGTTGCCATATAATACAATAAAATCAACTTTGCCTGCTGCATCTTCTTCTACACCTTCTTCTACTTATATCAAGGCAAAAATACAACACACACCCACCTATATACACACGCCTAAACATACATCTAGGCCAAACTTTGCATCTAGACAACCTAGAAATTATGCCTACATGTATACAAATGCAACGAGACATAATAAAATGCATTCAACATATTATGAACCTAAGTATAGGCAACACTCTTATAAGTCTTATAGAAATGCATATGAACATACATATAGAGCACCATATAAGAAACAAAGTCACATGTCTTATACACATTATAAAATTCGGCCATCATATAACAATTATAAACCAAGGTACAACATGTATAATAATACATCATCTTTTTGGAATGGACAAGCATATGTTAATCCATTATATTCAACAAATGTTAAAAATGTGCCTAGAAGATATATTCAAGTTTGGATACCTAAGGGTTATCTAAACAAGAATAATGCCCCTAACATTCAAGGACCCAAATAAAGGGTACCTAAAACTTTGTCTCCATTGTAGGAAAAATGCAAGGAATGCAAGAAAGAGGCAAAGTCAAAGAATCTAAAAACCAAATGGTTTTTAGATAGTGGATGTTCGAGGCATATGACGGGCGACCCCAATCTATTCACCGAACTTGAACATATTGATGGTGGAAAGGTAACATTCGATGACAACAACAAAGGAAAAGTTGTTGGAAAAGGAACAATCGGGGACCCAAACACATTTCAAATACGAAATGTGTTGCTAGTAAGCAATCTCTCTTATAATTTACTTAGTATTTCTCAACTTATAGATTGTGGTTATAATGTCTCCTTTCTTCCCAATTCTTGTGATATAATAAATGAAAAAGGAGAAACGGTTTTAAAAAGAAATAGAGATGGAAATATTTATACCCTTACCTTAGATAACATGTTAAATGCTAAGGTTAAGTGTCTAATATCACATGACTTAGATGTGAATTTATGGCATAGAAGATTAGGCCATATAGGAATTTCAACCATTAGGAAATTATCTAAAAAGAATTTAATTAGAGGTATGCCTAAGTTAGACTTAGATAATTTTCAAATGTGTGAAACATGTATTAAGGGAAAACACATTAAAGAAACCTTAAAACCGAAACATGAAGTGAGTGCTAGTCATGTACTAGAATTGCTTCACTTAGACTTATTTGGTCCAAGTAGGACAAGAAGTCTAGGTGGACACTACTATGTATGTGTCATAGTAGACGATTACTCACGCTACACATGGACATTGTTCCTAACACACAAAGACGATGCTCCATTAGCAATCGAAACCCTTATCAAGCAACTTGAAAACATTTACGAAGAAAATGTCAAAAGAATTAGAAGTGATAGAGGTGGAGAATTTAAAAATAAAGACGTAATCAAATTTTGTGAATTTTATGGAATAAAACATGAATTCTCACCACCTAGAACACCACAACTCAATGGAGTTGTTGAACGTAAAAATAGAACGATTCAAGAAGTTGCAAGGACAATGCTGTGTGAAAATAAATTACCTAAGTATTTATGGGCTGAAGCTGTTAACTGTACATGTTATATTATAAATAGGCTCACTATTAGAAAGAAATTAAATAAAACGCCTTATGAATTGCTAAACAATAGACAACCTAAAATAGATTATCTTAAAGTATTTGGATTTAAATGTTTTGTGCTAAACACTAAGGATAATCTAGATAAATTTGAACAAAAGTCTATTGAATGTATATTTGTTGGATATTCAACTAAGTCAAGAGCATATAGGTGTTATAATCCTGCATCTAGAAAAATAATTGAATCCATACATGTGAAATTCAATGAAAATGCATGCTTCGAAGTTAGTGATAAACATCAACATAAACAAGAAACAAATGTTGAAAATATGTTTGATGATGATGTAATACTTGAGCCTGTACTTGATCATCTAGAACCAACTCCCCCTGAACAAGACATGCATGAACCCTTAGATGAAATGAATCAAGAAAATTTGCAATTGGATGATGATACAACTAATGATCCAATTACATATGATAACATTCACACTAATGAAACTTTTGAACAAGATGAGGGTGAACCTAGTCAATCTAGGAATTGGTGGCACCCTAGAGAATTAATCATTGGGGATCCAAGTGTTGGGGTTAGAACACGTAGAAACATAAGTCAACTTGAAGGACATAACTTAGTCTCACACATAGAACCTAAGAATGTTAAGGAAGCCTTAGGTGACATATCATGGATAGATGCTATGCATGAGGAATTAAATCAATTCACAAGGAACAACGTATGGGACTTAGTACCTAAACCTGAAGACAAGTCTATCATAGGAACTAAATGGGTCTTTAGGAATAAAATGGATGAACAAGGAAATATTACAAGAAATAAGGCTAGACTAGTCGCACAAGGTTATAATCAACAAGAAGGAATAGATTATGAGGAAACCTTTGCACCCGTTGCACGACTAGAAGCAATTAGATTGTTACTTGCGATTGCAAGTCTAAGTAACATTAAACTCTTCCAAATGGATGTCAAGAGTGCATTCTTAAATGGATACATCCAAGAAGAAGTGTTTGTCAAAAAACCCCCTGGATTTGAAGATCCAAAGAATCCTAACCATGTTTACAAGCTTAAGAAAGCTTTATATAGTTTGAAACAAGCTCCAAGAGCTTGGTATGATAGATTTGCAAACTTTCTTATTGCGAATAATTATGAAAGGGGAACCATAGACAACACATTATTCCTAAGAAGAAAAGGTAATGATTTGTTAATAGTTCAAATATACGTAGACGATATTATCTTTGGTTCAACTAACCCTACCTTAGTAAAAGACTTCGAAGAATGTATGAAGTCAGAGTTTGAAATGTCAATGGTAGGAGAGTTGAATTATTTCTTAGGACTCCAAATCAAACAAACCCCTCAAGGAATTCACATTAGCCAACTTAAGTATATCAATGATATGATTAAGAAGTTTGGATTTCAAGAGTTGAAACCTACAACTACCCCTATGAGTGTAAGTACCAAACTTGATAAGGATGAAAATGGTAAACCTTTGGATGACACACTCTATAGGTCCATGATTGGCTCATTGTTATACTTAACTGCATCAAGACCTGATATCATGTTTAGTGTGTGTATGTGTGCTAGGTTTCAATCTTGTCCTAAGGTATCACATTACAATGCAGTGAAAAAGATATTTAGATATCTTAAGCATACACCTCACTTGGGACTATGGTATGATAGAAACGCTAAGTTGGAATTACACGCATATAGTGATGCTGATTATGGTGGTTGCAAGTTAGATAGAAAATCCACTAGTGGCACATGTCAATTCATAGGAACCAATTTGATCTCTTGGTTTTCTAAAAAGCAAGCTAGTGTAGCTCTTTCTACCACTGAAGCCGAGTATATTGCTTTGAGTTTATGTACTACCCAAATACTTTGGCTTAAACAGCAACTTAGTGATTTTGGCATTAAAATGAAAAAGATTCCAATTTTCTGCGATAGCACAAGTGCAATCAATCTTTCCCGGAATCCGGTGCTTCATTCTAAGGCCAAACACATTGAGGTGCGATACCACTTTCTTCGCGATCATGTTCAAACTGAGGACATAGTGATAAACCATATAAGAACTGATCACCAAATCGCCGATATCTTTACCAAACCCCTTAATCAAGCCACGTTTGAAAACTTACGAGCCAAGTTAGGTATGATGACTTACGATACCATTGTATAGTTCTATCTTTTGCATGATTTGCAAAATAAAGGGGGAGATAGCATAAGCACATGATTTTAGATTTTAGTTGCTAAGTCATCATTTGGTATGAAATGATAAGTTTCAAATATAAGTTAAGAGTTAAGTATAGGTTAAGGGGGAGAGTATGAGTTGAGGGGGAGCAACATACTATTTAAAAGTTGAAAACATTTGGTTAAACTTTTTAAACTTTTGGTTATAAGTTGTGACATTAAAATCATGTTAGGTTATTTTGAAAATCATCCAAAAGGGGGAGAATGTTGAGAAATATGTTTGGATAATTTTCATAATTTTCAAAGTCATGATTTTAAGTGTTGAATACTTAAAAATGTCACACATGTTGTTATATGTGTAAAAGTTGAAAAAGTTGACATCGATCTCTCAGGTTGTTGCACATCGATCGATGTCTAGGGTTTTTAGAAATAATTTTCTAAAATGTGTTAAAATGATTGTTTTCATTTGTACATGATTTATACATGTTCATTATGTGATTATTATGTTGTTTTGGTGATTATTTTTGTCTTGTGACTAACGTGCCTTGGAAGTTTCTACAACTTACCAAAAAGGGCAAAATTGGTATTTTGAGTTTTGTAGGAACATGATATGATGAAAATATTTCAAGGATGTATTATTATCCTATTTATCATGACAAAGGTGATATCATGAGTATTTATGACCATCCGGGTCATTTCTTGAGTTTTCTTACACCAGGGGTATTTTGGTCATTTTACCCCAAGGGTATTTTTGGTATTTTCACTCAAGGAATCTCTTGAGTATATTATTATCTTCATTCTGGAGCTGTGTTATTATTATTTTGAAGATAATATGGTGATCTTATATCTTATTCTCTCAACCGATGATATTATTGACTATAGCTGGATATGTGACGATTTGAGATGTCACATTCTATTTTTTCTTGAAGACCCTCTTATATATGTTATAAGAGAACATTTATCATCAATATTCAGAGATATTAAAAGTGTCAAAGGTGTGGAAATGATCTCAACATATAAGAAGAAATATTGGGGAATTTCGGTGTTACACATTGGCATAATCTTGTCAATTGTTATTTATTTATTTCTTCTTCAAAAATCTGAGTTGCTACACTTATATTTATGTGGAAAAACGTGATTAATCAGGTGGATATGATGGTGTATTCATTTTATGAGTTGGAGACAAGTGGACCAACCAAAAAGGAGCTAGTTGGCAAAATTGCCAACTTGGAAAATTCAAAAAGTGCCCAACGGTTATATTGCTTTTCTTGGGTATTTTCAGCAGATTTTTGGAAGTCAAATAGAGCTCTCACATGCCCTATTATGTTGCTTGAAGTTGAGGATAATTTGGTGGTATTATCCTTTCTTATTTTATTAAAGAAAAACAAAAATTATTTTTGGAAAATGAAAAATGTAGCAACGGCTACTACATACAAAATGGAGCTGAATTTTTGATTTGAAATGGTCTTCTCCCACATGCCTATTCTCAAGATAGAAGTTGAGGTATTCTTGAGGATTATCTTCTCTTTTTATCTATATTTTGCAAAGGATAAATGAGACTTGCCAAGGTGTAAAAATTCGGCCAACATGACATTGCCAAGGTGGACCAATCATTGTGTTTTATTTTGCCAAGTGTACAAAGCCAACCAATGATGAGAAGACATTTGGGTTTGATGATGAAGATGATGACACATTGGCATTCTTATCTTCAAGGCTCAAATCACACTATAAATAGAGGCATTGGTGAAGAAGATGAAACACACTTGAAGCTCACAAGCATTCTATAGCTTTCATATTCATCTTCTTGTTCTTGTTGTTGTATTTTGTTGTAGCAAAGTTGTTCTTGATATTTTGGTGAGCTACAAGCCTCTTGAGCTTCATTTGTAAGATTGATTAGCCATCTTTATAAGGCTACATCAATTGGTGTTGGAGGTATTGCAACTAAGTGTTGCTTAATAGGTGATTATCCAAGTCTTGAGTAGGGTTGGTGTATAACCCAAGGATCAAGCTTGGCTCTTGTTGTAAGGTGTTCATTTCATAGTGAAATCCAAGAAAAGGTGTTCCTTGGGACTGGAGTAGGTCACATTGACCGAAACAGGATAAATCCTCGGTGTTCTTCTCTTGTTTCTTTATTTCTGTTTTCTGCCCGTTTTTGACTGCAGTTTTCACCCAACTTCACACAATTTGAAAAAATAGCTAAACATTTTCAAAATTCGTGATTTTTGGTGGAGTTATACTTCAGACTGTTAGCTTTCATTTGCAACAAGAATCACTTGATTTGAGCAAGTAAAAGTTAGTCTTTCAGTCTTTGCAACATAACTGTTCCAATCTGGCTGCAATCTGACCAGTTTTGAGAAAAGTTAAATTCTGTATTTGTCAAGAATTGTTTGAGGTCAGGGTCTTTTGGAAACTTCATGTACACATCCTAAGGAGTATTTTCATATAAAGATCAACCTTTTTGGTTGAGTATTCAAAGAGAAACACTATTTGCAAAATCAGCAACATTCTGTCCAATTCTATCCAGATTGACCATATAAATCTTTTAATTTGTTTGAAGGGTCAAACGATCTTATTTTTGTCTGAGTTTTGGACAGAATATTGTTAACTCATTGAAGTTAAATTCTGGAAAGTTTCATAATTTTTGGAGTTGTGTACAATTATTTGTGAATTTTTGAAAAACGGGTTCTGAATCTGAGTTGGTCTCAGATTCTGTTTTCAAGGGGATTTTAACAAAGGGTTGTAGTGTAATTTCCGCTAATCACTATTCACCCCCCCCCCTCTAGTGGTGTTCATTGCAGGTGCACGGTCCAACAAAAACATGTCCAAACAGTAGCAAAATGTTGGGAAAGTGAGGGGACAAACGGTTCAAAAAAATGACACAAACAACACCAAAACAGTTTGGTTTCTTTTCAACTTGTTGCTGGACCAAGACAGGACTTTCCATCACCTAAATGACCTTAAAACAGTAGGTAAAATGACTCCAAAAAGTTTCAAAGTCAGCAAAAATCCGAGATGTATCAATCAGCTTGCTAAACTCACAATTTGCACTAAAAGGATACCAAATCACACCAAAATGGACTCAATTGATAGGGACACCAACTTGAACGACTCAACTATGATTCAAAGAAGAAATGAGACCAAAATGATATCAAAGACTGAATCAAAGAAAGACTAGAGGTTGCTGTAGGCAATCTTTACTCGATTTTGATCCTATGCACTTATAATCACAATATGGCTCAATACATGCAAAAATCAAGTATTCAAGTATATAATCAATGTATAAGGGTCAGTATATGGCGTGGAAAAGGTAAGGTAAGGGTAGAATCTTAAAGGTTTTGCAAAGGTACACAAAGTGATCAAAAATGGTAATAAGAAACCAACGTTTTCCCGTTTTTATTTTTCTCTTTTTCTTTGCTTTTCTTTGCTCTTTTTCTTTTTTCTTGCTGTTTTTAGTATGAGCAAAGTTTAGAAAAATTTTCATTTTTTACTAAGGGTAAAATCGTAATTTCACACTTTTGCCCTCAGGATTTTTGTTTTTGGGCAGAATGTGTAACTGTCCTTGAATTGCAATATGGAAACTTTAATTTGCAGTAAAGTAACCTTAGAGATGAGGGAAATTGAAGTTGTATAGGTTACGGTTAGGGTTTCTCAATTTGAATGATTTGGGCTTTTGTGATTCTGACTGAATCTGGTTAATTGGCTTGGGAGTTTTGTTTAAGGGGTTAATTAAGGTGTGAGAGATCTAATTTGGGGTGTAATTGGGTCGGGTTTTGGGCTGGTTTTGGCAATAATCCAGTTAGGGCGCAATTTAGGTTTTTAGGTTCAAATGAATTAGGGTTTTGCAATCTGATTTTTATTTGGAAAATTTGGGTTAGTGGTTTTGATTGAGGGGTCAAATGAGACTGTTTATGGGATGGATTGATGATTTGTGAGGGGCTGGATTGGAAGGGTATTCGGCCGCGGGGTGTAGAGTTGGGCGATTAGGGTTTCTTTGGCAATTAGAGGTTTATGTAGTGCAATGATCAACACTTGAACAATAAATCAATGCATGAATGCACCCACAATATGAAAATTAAGACACATAAAATCAAAATCAACCAATAGCTTCGGTAGCAAGAAGATTGATAAGGCGAGCTTTGTAAGGCTGAATTTTAATCTAGATGCAACGGTCCTATATGTTCAAGTTGTCAATAAAAGTTCTCATTTTTCTTTATATGAAACGTTCCAACTGAAGGGAAATGAGGATAAAACAAATAACAAGAGATATGATGCCTCAAATAGAGCAAAATTTCGGTTTTGTTCATTTGACAACTCACGGCCCTTGTTGGGATTTGAAACGGGAATTTTTCTTAAAATTATGACTCAAGAAGACGTGTGTGATGAAGGAAATAATGGACAAAATCAGAATGGAAAATGAATAAGAAATGGGAAGAAAATGCAAGATATTTGGTGGAATTGAGTGACATGCGGCTCTGATACCAATTTGATGCAAGCACGTGATGGATGGATCCACTCTACCACCTCCAACGTCCCTCTCACAAAGGTGTAGGCACAAAGAAGTGATATTCTCCTTGCTTCCGTTGTGTAGAAAGTTGCTGGCTTGAGCAAGCACCAAAAACTTCAAGCGTACATTGATAGGCAAACCTTCAATATGCCATCTTAGACGGCACTCTCACCCTTGGCAAACACCTCAAATCACTCACCTTTGAGAGTTATTAACTTTGATTTTTGATGCAAAATGAAGAAAACAAAGTCTCACAATTCGGAGAGAAAACAAAGTTTAATTTTTGATTGAATGAAGGCTGCCTAAAGTTGGCCATAATAAGGCCTTCTTATGCTGATTTTTCCTAGCTAATAAAAGTCCTAAAAGCATTAAACTCTACCTAAAAGTCTATCAAAGAGTTGAAAAAACAAACTATAATTTGAACTAAAATTAAACTTGGAAAAACTAATTATCTTATGTTCAATTTTGGAGTGGTTATCTTGATCCTTGTGGAACTCCATTCAGCCGATTTTTGGAATGCCTTTGGAGGACTTATGATTGAAATTTGAAGTTGTGATAAGCTTGGATATGCCTTCAAAAAGTTGGTTGAAATTTAATGTTGAGTGACCTTTGAATTTGAGTTCAAATTTGCCTCATCTTTATCACCTTATGGCCGCCCCATTTAAGACTTGTAGTGTAGATATGCTTGTCCTCATCTTGTTGGGAAATTGATCTTTAAGTAACCATGTAGTTGTTGAGAAAGGGATTAGTACAAATATTCCGTAAGACAAACATTTCCTAAGATAAACGTTCCTAGGGACAAACAGTCCTAGGACAAATATTCCTTGGGACAAATATTCCCTAAGATAAACATTCTTCAAGACAAATATTGTCTTTAGAACAACATTCTCTTGAGCATTCTTCTTTGTCTTTCAATATATCATCCTTTTCACACCATCAGGTTTCCTACAAAACAAAGTTATGAAAACAAGAATCATTAGTAATGCAAAGTTATGAAAACAAGAATTAAATGAGAATTAACTAGGAAATCGCAAACACACATGCAAGATTGGCTAAACGGTTTTGGTTTCAAGTAAATGAATCCAATGTTCGTTTGTTTCATCTTGCACATGCCTAAACAAGAAGCTTGCAACATCAAGATAAGTTGTTTAGCTTTACTTCTTGTTATAGGACCGGTGACATTATGATGGGATCCTTGACCGCACCAGTAATGATGTTGAGATTTTATGCCATCAATCTCATTGTAACATAGTGTGGCATTGAAATACATCCTTACATTCATCATCCTAATTATTAGAATGATTGAAGGTAATAGTCAAAATTAGAAAATCGTGTTCAGCAATTTTGTAATCCAGTTGGCTTTTTTTTTTTTGCCGGGGGGGGGGGGGGGGGGGGTGCGCTGTTGAACATCAAAAGGAACTATGTTGGGATGTTTCTTGGATAAAAATCTTAGATTGTGTTATTTTAGTGATAAATATGAACTTGAATGACTTATAATCATCAGGGAAGAGATAGACACACATTATGCTACAACTTGATTGTATGACGCAACTATTTGTTTTGCACGTATTATATCTTAAACCAGACAATAAGAGAACATAGGTACTTCTGTTCTGATGCGCAAATACATGAAGAATACAGCATCATGATGCAATCTGTCATATTTCCTTTTTAGCAGACAATTTTGTTCCAATATGAAGTTGTTGACCGAAAATCATATGTTATTGACGCCTTTCACACGGTTTTTTTGGCATGATGAACCGAGAATCCAATATCATGTTTAGCACGCCTTGAAATTGTACATTTTTGGGGTTTTTATAATTCTTTGACTATTTCTGTTATACGCTTCGTTTACTATTCTGTACTTTTAGGTGATTTATATACTAATTATGCATCATCTATTATTGTAGTTGTTTTTGTATATCATTTCTTATAATTCTATACCTCTGTGTTTTCAGGCATAAAAACATTTGAGAAAAAGAAAAAAAGAACAGAATAAAAACCAAAACATATAGAAAAATAACCAAAATACATAGAAACATATGAGAAATATACAACTTCGCTAAGACTCGTTCAACAGTATAGAAGGGAAGAAAACCTCCTCTTGCACATACGAGAGTATTCAACTTGCGAGGACAATGGTATAAAAAAAACGTCGGATTTTATTAAGACGTAGTTAAAAATAAGACTTCTGCAAAAATTTTATAATATGTAATATTAGAGTAAAAGCATAAACAAAAATTTAAAGCACAAGTGTCAGTCAATCTTGTTACAAAATTTGTTTAAAGGAGCCTTGGTTTGCCAGTGCTATCAAGAATGAATTCTGGCCGTAGCAGCATATGAATCCTCTGTCCTATGGCTTCGCATATAGTTTCTGTTAATGATATTCAAGTTTCTACCAGCTAAATTGGGACAAATGTAATAAATCGTAAGCAGTAGAAGCTCCTTCTATGAAGGAAATTTTTTTCTGCACAAATCTTTAATAAACCATTTCATTGTGGCTAAATCACACAAACATATATTTTGAGAAACCATTTCGTTATGGCTAAATCTACCTTTGATGAAAGTACCAATAAACATTTTACATAGTTGCTTCAAGCATGTACTGCAAAAAGAAAGCTACGGTCATGCTCAATGCACCTTCTTAACCAAGGTTCACATAACAAAATAACACAAACAATATCTTTTTTCTGCTCAACCAAAATCTCTCTCTCTCTCTCTCCCCCCCCCCCCCCCCCCCCCCCCCAAAAAAAAAAAAAAGAAAAAAAAATTCACCTTTCAGATCTTTTTTTTTCTACCATCCACCATTGCCAGTTGCTGGCGACAGAATATAGAAGATCTTATGATTGATTTCTATCGAAGATATCAATAAGTGAAGCTTCTCGCATTCAACAACTAGAACGGTGAACTTCCAACCAGATTCTATTATTTGAAAGTGAATATCATTTACCTTTGTACATTAGCATTTCCGAAAAGTTTATACATAACAAATCTAACACAGCATCCTACTTCAACGACATTTCATACAGAACAAATCTAACACAGCATCTTACTTCAACGACATTTCAAGCTCAGCCTATGGTCTTCCACTTCCTGCTAATGAATTCTACAATCTGGGGGGAAACAAATCAAGGTGCAATACAGAATAGGCAGTTCCTAATAGGTAATGAACAAAACGCAATAACATGAAACCAACAGATCTATTTAATTTTTTGTTAAACGAAAACCAAAGGCAACAGGGACTCTAAACTCTTACATGATTCGACTTTAAGTACTCAGAAGAAAACTCATTTTGAATCAACGAGAATTTGGTTGTACAACTGTACCTCTTTTGTAATACCAATCAACATGGTAACCAATTCAATTTGGTTGTACAACTGTACCTTTACTGGGTTGTAATATTAAGAAGCAGTACTTTTATCTTTTCTTTTGACGCCATTTCATCCTACATCTTCATCAGATGTAATTTATGCTAAACAATAATGTAACCTTGCATGTCCAAAAAATATTTATATTGTATGTCTTCTGTACATTCCCCATGGAAAAACATTACCCAAGGTTGGTTCTTCACCAAGCACATTAAACATTCAAATCAAGAGAGTGATGTTGGCATTGCTATCAACCTTCGTCAATAACTGACAGGAGAAAGATTAACACAGGAATCCTGTCAAGACTAATACACACCCACAAAATTTGAATCATGTCCTTTCACATTTTGTGATGCTTGTGCTTTCTATACTTCTCTTGTTGGACACTGTCTCTCAATTTCTCCAGTGCTGCACAGAGAATACAAAAATACGCCGACTACGTAAGAGCAAGGAACTAAATCCAAGCATGCAAGTCTCTCGCAACTTCTTATTATCATACCCAGCCTCAATTAAGTTTCCATTTAGTTAAGGTTTCTTGGCAACATCACACAGGCAATTCCTCATAGGAATCCAGAGGTCTAAGGGATAGAGAAGACTCGAACCAAAACGTCACAGAAATAAATATAAAATCACAGAGTGTAACTGCACAAAATAATGAGCCTTTGCTACTTGCAAGAGGTTGAAAACCATACATGAATCATTTTCAGCAACAAAGAACTCAGAATATGAAGGCACACAAGGGATACCTGTATAGTAATCAGCGCGAAATGACTCAACAGATTCATGAGAAATTGGATAAACTGGACAAGAATCTTGGCCAACTTTCAGTAAGAGCTTCTTAAATTGTTTAACCTAAGGCAAATTTGCGCACATTGAATAAGAAATATTGCAATGGAAGTGTCTAGTAAACTGAATACATCTATATGCACAGCAGTTTATCTTTCTCCATTTAGATTTAGCTCACACTGCGAATTAAAGACAGATTAAGACTCAGTACATACGAGATTATAGTTCTCAGTACTAAGGAAAGATTGCAAGTGCAATACAAAGTTCTCTGAGTAAGCACACTTTCTATATTGCACCTAAAAGTACTATTTTACATCAGTTTGCTTCAGTATATATAGAAGGAAGACTTAACAATAATATAAAAAAATAAAGCCGTTCACAAAATAACGGCTATATACACATACAACGGCTATAATACATAAACTAATATTTACACTTTTCCACACGCCCTCTCAAGCTTGGTGTATAGGTTAATACAACCAAGCTTGCTAAGTAAATCATAGAAGACCTGAGTAGAGACAGACTTAGTGAAGATGTCTGCAATTTGTGTTAGGAAATCGACATGATCACCGTAAAAACGCGCAACGGAAAAATAAAACTTGATCTCCGATTTCCTACCAAGGATCCATGTTGTTCGTTTAATCCGACGAAAGAAACTCGAAAATTACCTCTGTAGATTAGAAATCCACAGATGAAGGAGGTGCGATGACATGAACACTCTCTGTCGGTATCCAAACGAATGCTTCCGTACGGAGTGCTAGCTCTTGATACGGCGCGGCTGAGAACTCGGTTTTCTCTAAAACGATTTTGTCTTTTGTTTTTCTGTTCTTTGTTGTGTACGAGACACCAGGATATATATACATATATAGACATCAAAATCCGATTCCAGATCGGATTGGTTAATGCCAATCATAATCCGTATCAAATATGGATTCTGTTACGATTACATAAGACCAATAAAAATTCATATCAGATATGGATTCTATTGTTATTATCCGATGATATGAGTATATATATAAAATAAGAAAATAATAATAATAATAATTAATATCTAATATTAATATTATTAATATCAGCTCATACGCATTCTTGTGTGTGATCCGATAGGCCCATATTAATTGGCAGTCGGTTAAATCTCCATTAAACCAACAAGTCGTAATTGGTCTCTAGCAAGACATTACGACTACCCAATTAATACGAGGTGTATTTGAGTTGTAAACGTTAAGTGTGAATGAGTAAAGTGGTATGAATGAAGTGGTATGAATGAGGTGTATTTGAGTTGTAAACGTTAAGTGTGAATGAGTAAAGTTAGGTATGAATTCAAAGTGAGTTAGCAATGTGAAAGAGCACAAAATGGTACGAAAAGGGTGTGTTTGAGGAAGTATGAATGAGCAAGGTTAAGTGTGAACTCGAGATGATTTCGTAATACGAAAGGACATGAAATGATACGAGCAGGATGTGATAGAGGTTCAGGACTTTGTACTTGATATGTAAAGTGTGTGTGCATGTTTACACGTTTGATATGATGTTACATGAGCATTCTGCATCATGACATGAACACTTTGCATTTCGACATGAGTTTCTGTTTGCAAAATGAATACGAGTTTGAAAAGAAGATTAAAGTTTTTTGAAAAGCAACGATGACTGCTGATTGATCGCAGGGTATAAAAGTCACGCCTGCGAAAGCAGGGTATAAAAGCGTGATCTGTGAATCAACAGCAGGGTATAAAGTATTTTATGGGGCCGTGGACCTATCAGCACGGAAAATAAAGTTATTTTATGGGGTCGTGGACCTATCAGCACGGAAAATAAAGTTATTTTATGGGGCCGTGGACCTTTCAGCACGGATATATGATATATGTAATGGGGCCGTGGACCTTTCAGCACAGATATATGATATATGTATTGGGGCCGTGGACCTTTCAGCACGGATATATGATATATGTAATGGGGCCGTGGACCTTTCAGCACGGGGTATAAATATATGATATATGTTATGGGGCCGTGGACCTTTCAGCACGGGATATAAAGTTCTGTTTGCTGTGGACTGATCACCCACAGGGTATAAAGTTCTGCTACGCGAAAAATATGATAAGAAGTATTATGAAAAGTTTTGTGAAATGACACGCATGACATGGTTATAAAAGATGACATATGCATGGGTTTTGTGTGTGGTTTTGAAGAAGAACATGCATCATGATACACGAAGCATAAGATTTGACATGCAAGCAATGTTACTAGCATATGTTCTGTTTATGTGGTAGGTTTGGCTCTGTATGTTGGTTTCATTTTATGTGTCAATTATGTGGCTTAATTGGATTTGATGAATCATTATAAAGATGATATTTGCTAACCCGAGCACCTTATTTTGGGCATTGTTTTATATACTGGTGACTTGTCATGTGTGGTCCCGTAAGG
The DNA here is from genome assembly GCA_036186865.1 of Eustoma russellianum. Classification (NCBI taxonomy): domain Eukaryota; kingdom Viridiplantae; phylum Streptophyta; class Magnoliopsida; order Gentianales; family Gentianaceae; genus Eustoma; species Eustoma russellianum. The sequence continues at coordinate 10,213,242 of AP025042.1, forward strand.
TGTATAGACGGATTATTTGCTAGCGATGTTTTCGCTAAGAACAATTACTCTATCTGCTTTTCAAGTGAGTCAAAGTACGAGATGATTTTTGTAGAAGATATCGGCGAGTGGGCTCATTGGGACGATAGTCTCTAAAATTGACAGGCTTACAGTCCTTATCCTTTAGTTGAGGGATTCACTGTTAAACTTTGTATTGAAGGATACTTAGACACTCTCCCTGATACGTTTTATTTCTGCTGTGTTTCATTTGGGATATTATTGTTATTGAAGTTTTTAATTCTACGTCGTTTCCGCTGATTTATCTTACGTCATGAATGACATGTGCTTGATCTGCTTTGGCGCTTCGTAGTCTCATAGTAGACTACGGCGGGTGCACTGGTTCCGATAACAGTTTCGGGCCGGGGCACTACAGGTGGTATCAGAGCCTAGGCTTCAGATCTATCTCGGAAACTTAGGTTCATGATCTTATAGCAAATTAAGATGTGATTTTCCCTTAAGTTTGACCCTTAGGTATAAGTGATGATTTCTTAGAGTATAAGTATGATCTGGTTGGGTGTGTGCGAGCGCGCATATCATTTAAATTTCTATAATAATTTAAATTTCAGACCCCATTGATCTCTGGGACACAATTCTGCGATATGCCTCTCTGCAGTATTACGTACCTGAGATAGCAAGCTTAGACAAGATAAGGGCGTCCGACAGGCTGAAATAGGGTCGGATGACAGTGTCGGAGTATGCCGACCGTTTCCATGCATTGGGTTAATTCGCTCCTACAATTATGTAAGATAATCGCTTAGAGATGATGAAGTTCGAGCGAGATTTGGACTCAAGAATCCAGTCAGCAATTGTAAGTGCTGGGATGAGAACCAAAGAGGACATGCTAGACACGTGCTTTCACGTCGAGAGTGATTTTCACAGAGTGGTGGCAGGAGATGGCCGATGCAGGATACTCTGACAAAGGTTAGAGATCAAAAGAGGAGAGTGGAGTTGGTGACAGGCCATAGGAGTTGCTGCATTGCAACAAGAGTCATGATGGGAGTGTGGGAAGTTGGCAAGAGTATGTTACCAATACAGACCGGTGGGTTGTCTCATTAGAGATTTCAAGAGATGAGGAAGAATGCTCGGGAAGAGGCGACTTAGCAGCCGAGGACGAATACCGCGTCCATGTTATGACTGATGTGGATGACTAAGAAGCTATCGACCGGTATGAGGTACAATTTTAGTGAATAAGATATTGGCCAATGTACTTTGGAATAGCGGAGTGAACCATTCTTTCATGGCAAACGGATGCGTTAAGCGCCTTTGTGGTTCACCGGAATAGTTAGAAACTCAGTACCATATCCAAGCACCCAAGAACAAATTATGATTTTACACAACACTTACTATCGATTGAAGCAAGTGTCAGGTAAGAATCATGAGATGGAAGATGTAATCTTTGAAGAGGTTTGGCGTTGCCGTTGAATCAAATAAAGTTGAAGTTACCACCGATTGGTCTAGACCATGGATGTCATCGATGTGCGGAGTTTCTTGGGTCTAGCTAGTTATTACATGAGGTTTGTCGAGGGATTTTCAATAGTAGCAATGCCTCTCAGTCGTCGTACTCGAAAGAAGTCCAAGTTTGAGTGGACGGCGGAATGTGAGAAAAGCTTCACGGAGTTTAAGTAGAGATTGACCACATCCCCAGTATTGGCTCAACCCTCTGGAACTGAAGGGTTTGTGACCTATAGTGATGCGCCAAAAAAAATGGCTTAGGTACGTAAACTGTAACATGAGTTATGATTTTCCATCCAAATCAAGTTTAGTTTGATACTTCACTTGTAGGTTGTGTTTTGGTACAACACGAATGAGTTATCGCGCATGCTTCGAGATAGCTAAACATGAGGCAGCGAAGATTGTGGGAACAACTAAAGGACTACGACATAACCATTAATTACCATCCCGGAAAAGTTAATAAAGTGGTAGATGTATTAAGCAGAGAATCTAACCATGCGCGACACTCATCACTTGAGAGAGAAATAGAAGAATTTGGCTTGAATTTGGTTGACTCTATGGTTAATGTTTTCGCATTATAGACCGTCATCTCAAGTTTGATGAATTAGGTGAAAGAAGCTCAAAAGAAGAATAAGACTGTGGGTGATATTGCTTGGAAACTGAGGCATAGTCAGGTTGATGGATTTCAGACCAATGAGGACGGGCGCTTATGTTTAGAAAAACAAATGTGTGTATACCTGATTTAGATGAGCTAAGGAAAGAAATATTGCAAGGGGCTCACAGCTCAAGGTTATCGATATATTCTAGCAGAACCAAAATGTACAGGGATCTATGACAATACTATTGGTGGTGTAAGATGAAGAGGCATATTGTGGAGATTTGAGGGATGTCTGGTGCGTCAGTAAGTGGGGATAAACACCAACGACCTGGTGGATTATCGATGCTGTCGGAGATTCCAGAGTAGAAATATGAATGTGTCACAATGGACTTTGTGACTGGTTTACCGAGAACAATAAGTGGATATAACATGATATTGGTGATTGTGGTTCGGTTGACCAAGTCTACACATATTCTACCTGTCTCGAGGGAAGCATCTCTCGATAAGTTGGTAAATTTGGATATGGTCAACATTTGTCAGCCTGCATGGTGTTCCCATGAGCATAGCGCCAAACCGAGACCAACGGTTTACTGCCAAGCTCTGGACAATATTTTAGAGAGCCATGGGGACGGAATTAAGGTTAAGTACAGTGTATCATCTCCGAACCAATAGACAATTTGAGTTACTTGAGAAGACGTTAGAAAATGTGAAAATCATTCAAGATAGACTTAAGACGGCTCAGGACTGCAGCAGACGTTGGACGGATGCCAGGCGACGGCCTTTGGAGTTATAATGTAGGCGAAAAAGGTCTATTCAAGAGTATCGCCTACAAAGGGTGCTATGGGATTCGGAATCAGAGGTAAGCTAAGCCCTGCTTTATGGGTCGTTACAAGATACTTGAGAAGCTGGGAGCTTTGACATATAGGTTGGCATTAACTCCGGTATAAGTGCAAGTTCATAACGACTTTCACGTATCATAGTTAAGGAAGCAAGTGACAGATCCAAGCCACGTGCTCGAAGCACAACCTTTGAAACTCAAAAGTGATGTTATTTATAAAAAGGCACCGGTGAGGATAGTGGACCGGAAGAAACATGTGTTGAGGAAGCAGGAGATCCCTTATATGAATGTCGGGTGGAGCAAACACACGGAACGTGAGGCCACTTAGGAACTCGAAGAACAGATGCGAGGGAAGTATCCTCAACTTCGTAACTACGGTACGCAAGTTTCGAGGACGAAACTTTTTGTAAAGGGGGTGGAATGTCATACCCCGCAACTTTTGGGTCCGACGTTAAATAATTAGGAAGCAACTTAAAGTATAATTGATTAATTGTATAGATTTATGAGGCATAATTGAATAAAATATAGGTGGAAAATAATCAAAAAGCTGAATTAAGGAAAATTAGACTAAAATACCCAAAACGCCCTCCCCACTTAAATGATGGGGGAGTTACAAAATCTAGTATAACTCCACTTACGCTATGGTGCCAACGGTTACAAGGCCAAAAGAGGGGAAAATGTCTAGAGAGAAAAGAGAAGGAGAAAAGAGAAAGAAGAAGAAGAGAAGAAGAAAAGGAAGAAAGAGCGGTCAATCTAGGTGCAACCTTTCTCGAAAACCTGCAGTATGCTCGTAAGACTAACTAGAAACCAATGCAAGTAATCATTCTATACGCTTTACACAAATTTTGTTACCTTAGGCCCTATGTTCTTACAAAGAGAAAACTTGGATCACACATTAGTAGTTTTGTCTTGTCTATGCTAAATGCTTTATTATATGTGTAATTGTTGTTGTTGTTGAGTAAAGTTATGTTCTTTGGGCCAATATCTGAAAATAATTATGTTGTGATCTTTATTGTTAAATATGCTCACAAGAGTGTTATACGTGATGTGTTCATTGTCCTTGTGTAAGCTCTTAAGTTTGGTGATTACACCTTAGATGCTTTGAGTGTGTTTGCAGGGAGTGGGAGGATGAATGTTGACATTGTTGTAAGACTTGTTGCGTTGAAAGGTTTGAAGATATCTATTAAAAGTTGTGGGTGATAGAAGGTTTAGGGTGGATACTAGTTTACTTGTTTAAGGATCAAATCATGTTAGTTGTTTGTTAAACATGATGAATCCAGGAGCTAAGATGGACCTTGAACGGTTGAACATGAAAGGTTGAAGAAGAAAGGTGTTGGGTGGAAATTACTACAGAAAAACTGCAGTTTAGAACCGTCAGAACACTTCGAACACCTACATTAGGCGCTTCAAGTCACATTAGGCGCCTAATGTAGCGTTCAATGTGTCCTGAAGCATTCCCGTACAGAAAAACTGCAGCTTAGAACCGTCAGAACACTTCGAACACCTACATTAGGCGCTTCAAGTCACATTAGGCGCCTAATATAGCGTTCAATGTGTCTTGAAGCATCCTCGTACACTTCGAACACCTACATTAGGCGCTCTATGTCACATTAGGCGCTTCATGTAGACGTTCAATGTCTACGGCACATCTCCGAACATTTCGAACGCCTAGTATAGGCGCTTTATGTCACTTTAGGCGCCTCATATGGCGTTCCAAGTATACTGGAAGTCTTTTTGACCCTTTAGGCGCCCTATGTAAGTGTAGCAACTTTATACACTTCCTTTGAACATAAAATGCAAGGGTATTTGAGGTGTAATTGAGGAATAGATGGTAAGTTTGACTAAGTAAGAATAAGATTGAATCCCAAGAGAATTAGTGAGACGAACGGACTTGGAAAGATACAAGCAGAGAGTGTTTGAGGTGCAAGATCGTATACTTGATATGTAAGATGTGTGTGAGATACCTTTATTATCTTCCATTGCTCATAAATTACAAAGTGTTTTGAAAGCGTGCTAGAGTTGTAAACATTAAGTGTGAATGAGTAGGGTTAAGTATGAATTCGAAGTGGATTCGCGATACGAAAGGGCATGAAGTGGTATGAATGAGGTGTATTTGAGTTGTAAACGTTAAGTGTGAATGAGTAAAGTTAGGTATGAATTCAAAGTGAGTTAGCAATGTGAAAGAGCACAAAATGGTACGAAAAGGGTGTGTTTGAGGAAGTATGAATGAGCAAGGTTAAGTGTGAACTCGAGATGATTTCGTAATACGAAAGGACATGAAATGATACGAGCAAGATGTGATAAAGGTTCAGGACTTTGTACTTGATATGTAAAGTGTGTGTGCATGTTTACACGTTTGATATGATGTTACATGAGCATTCTGCATCATGACATGAACACTTTGCATTTCGACATGAGTTTCTGTTTGCAAAATGAATACGAGTTTGAAAAGAAGATTAAAGTTTTCGAAAAGCAACGATGGCTGCTGGTTGATCGCAGGGTATAAAAGTCACGCCTGCGAAAGCAGGGTATAAAAGCGTGATCTGTGAATCAATAGCAGGGTATAAAGTATTTTATGGGGCCGTGGACCTATCAGCACAGAAAATAAAGTTATTTTATGGGGCCGTGGACCTATCAGCACGGAAAATAAAGTTATTTTATGGGGCCGTGGACCTTTCAGCACAGATATATGATATATGTAATGGGGCCGTGGACCTTTCAGCACGGATATATGATATATGTATTGGGGCCGTGGACCTTTCAGCACGGATATATGATATATGTAATGGGGCCGTGGACCTTTCAGCACGGGGTATAAATATATGATATATGTTATGGGGCCGTGGACCTTTCTGCACGGGATATAAAGTTCTGTTTGCTGTGGACTGATCACCCACAGGGTATAAAGTTCTGCTACGCGAAGAATATGATAAGAAGTATTATGAAAAGTTTTGTGAAATGACACGCATGACATGGTTATAAAAGATGACATATGCATGGGTTTTGTGTGTGGTTTTGAAGAAGAACATGCATCATGATACACGAAGCATAAGATTTGACATGCAAGCAATGTTACTAGCATATGTTCTGTTTATGTGGTAGGTTTGGCTCTGTATGTTGGTTTCATTTTATGTGTCAATTAGGTGGCTTAATTGGATTTGATGAATCATTATAAAGATAATATTTGCTAACCCGAGCACCTTATTTTGGGCATTGTTTTATATACTGGTGACTCGTCATGTGTGGTCCCGTAAGGTGTATAGACGGATTACTTGCTAGCGATGTTTTCGCTAAGAACAATTACTCTATCTGCTTTTCAGGTGAGTCAAAGTACGAGATGATTTTTGTAGAAGATATCGGCGAGTGGGCTCATTGGGACGATAGTCTCTAAAATTGACAGGCTTACAGTCCTTATCCTTTAGTTGAGGGATTCACTGTTAAACTTTGTATTGAAGGATACTTAGACACTCTCCCTGACACGTTTTATTTCCGCTGTGTTTCATTTGGGATATTATTGTTACTGAAGTTTTTAATTCTACGTCGTTTCCGCTGATTTATCTTACGTCATGAATGACATGTGCTTGATCTGCTTTGGCGCTTCGTAGTTCTCATAGTAGACTACGGCGGGTGCACTGGTTCCGATAACAGTTTCGGGCCGGGGCGCTACATTAATCCATGTAGTAATCTCATGATGGTTCTATCCAATACATTGTTCTCTAACAAGTATATATGAGATTGATTTGTATCACCATACACATAATCATCTCATGATTATCAAATCAATACTCATACTGGTTATAAATTATTTTATCTCTATAACAATAATGAATCAGGGACATATATCATAATTGTGTAACATACTAACCAACAACAATGATAATAAAACCTCTTTATTAATAATAAATGTATAACATAAAACATCCAAATCATGGCCTAGAGCACATACAATAACAATTTGTTGTTGAGAGGACACATGAATAATCCGAATAACTTGAGCCTCAATCTTCTCACGAATAAAGTGCCTATCTATTTCTATGTGTTTGGATTTATCATGTTGAACTGGATTCTCAATCATGTGCATAGTAGATATAGTATCACAATACAGTTGAATAGACAAGGCAATGGTCTGTCCCAGATCCTTCAATACTCGATTAATCCAAAGGCCTTTACATAAACCTAGTGCCAAAGCCCTTAATTCTACCTCAGCACTGCTTCGGGAAACAACTGGCTGTTTTTTACTACGCCAAGTGACCAGATTGCCCCAGAGAAATGTTCCATATCCTGTTGTAGATCTCATGTCACTATGAGATCTACCCCAATCAGCATCAGTAAAACAACAAGCTCCTTATTAGTACTTCTTCTAAAATGCAAACTTTGTTCGGGAGAATCCTTTAAATACCTGAGTATTCTCATAGCAGCAGTCAGATGACACGCAGTATGATTATGCATAAATTGACTTACATAACTTACAACATAACAAATATCAGGTCTATTGTGAGATAAATATATTAATTTACCTACAACCCGTTGATAACTTAATTTGTTAGTGAGTTCAGTACCTACTGTTTTAGACCTAGAACTGCTATCAACCGGAGTATGTGAAGGTTTGTAACCAAGCATGCCAGTTTCAGAAATCCATATCTCATAATGGGTCTATCCAATACATTGTTCTCTAACAAGTATCTATGAAATTGATTTGTATCACCATACACATAATCATCTCATGATTATCAAATCAATACTCATACTGATTATAAATTATTTTATCTCTATGATAATAATGAATCAGGGACATATATCAAAATTGTGTAACATACTAAC
>AP025042.1:10221089-10275303 GCA_036186865.1 Eustoma russellianum
GCAAGCCATAGATTGGAGCAGTTATCTTGCAAAGACTGAAAGACTAACTTTCCCTTGCTCAAATCAAGTGATTCTTGTTGAAAATGAAAGCTAACAGTCTGAAGTATAACTCCACCAAAAATCAAGAATTTTGAAAATGTTTAGCTATTTTTTCAAATTGTGAGAAGTGGTGTGAAAACTGCAGTCAAAAACGGGCAGAAAATAGAAATAAAGAAACAAGAGAATAACACCGAGAATTTATCCTGGTTCGGTCAATGTGACCTACTCCAGTCCCAAGGAACACCTTTCCTTGGATTTCACTATGGTATGAACCAAATTACAGCAAGAACCAATCTTGATCCTTGGGTTAAACACCAACCCTATTCAAGACTTGGATGAACACCTTTATGCAACTCTTGGTTGCAACACCTCTATCACCTATTGATGTAGCCTTATAGATTTGGCTAATCAATCTTACAAATAAGACACAAGAAGGTGTGTATAGTTAGCTGGACAACAACTAGAAATGGAACACCTTAGCTACACAAAGTATGAACGAAAATATGAAAAGAGAATAGCAAGACAACAATCTTCAATTTTGCTTTCAAGTGTGTGTCTTCTCTTCTTCACCTTGCCTTCTATTTATAGAGTGAATTGATGGCATATTCCCTCCAACTTTTAGACCATGTGATGGCTGAGAATTTTGAATTAAACACCTCCATAATCATCTCCAACAACCTTGTCTCCATTAACTTCAAATTTGAAATTTCAAGTTGACAACTTTTGCCAACTAGCTTGTTTTTGAATTGTCCACTTGTCCAAAAGTCATAAAATGAGTATACCACTTCTCCACCTGTTTATGGACGTTTTTGATGTTGTATGTATGTATACCAACTCAATTTTGTGAATAAAAAATAATGAATAAGTGTTGACAAGATTATGTCAACATATAACACCAAAATTCATACTTTCTTCTCCTTTACATATTGTGATGAATCTTGCACCAAGGACACCTTGTAATCTCTAAAAGATGATTTAATATCCTCTTATAACATTATAAGAGGGTCTTCAAGAAAAAATAGAATGTGACATCTCAAATCGTCACATATCCAGCTATAGTCAATAATATCATCGGTTGAGAGAATAAGATATAAGATCACCATATAATCTTCAAAATAATAACACAGCTCCAGAATGAAGATAATAATATGCTCAAGAGATTCCTTGAGTGAAAATACCAAAAATACCCTTGGGGGTAAAATGACCAAAATACCCCTGGTGTGAGAAAACTCCAGAAATGCCCCCGATGGTCAAAAATAATCACAATACCACCTTTGTCATGATAACCAAGATAATAATATGCACTTGAAATATTTTTCACCATATGATGTTCTACAAAACTTAAAATACCAATTTTGCCCTTTTTGGTAAGTTGTAGAAACTTCCAAGGCACGTTAGTCACAAGACAATAATAATCACCAAAACACATAATAAGCACATAATGAGCATATATAAATCATGTACAAATGAAAACAACCATTTTATCACATTTTAGAAAATTATTTCTAAAAACTCTAGACATCGATCGATCGAAGTACCTCAGCTTCATAGATCGATGTCTCACATAAAGGTTCAGGTTTTGTCTCTGACCTACATCGATCGATCGAAGTGAGAGTTCGATGTACATTGATCGATCGATGTGTCTTAGGTTTAGAGATCGATGTCTCACAGAAAGGTCTTAAACTTTTCTGCCTTACATAGATCGATCGATGTGCAACAACCTGAGAGATCGATGTCAACTTGTTCAACTTATTTAACTTTTAATCACATATAACACCATGTGTGACATTTTTAAATATTCATCACTTAAAATCATGACTTTGAAAATTATAAAACATATTTCTCAACATTCTCCCCCTTTTGGATGATTTTCAAAATAACCTAACATGATTTTAATGTCACAACTTATAACCAAAATTTAACCAAATGTTTAACCAAAAGTTTAACCAAATGTTTTCAACTATGTTTTCAACTTTTAAATATGTTGCTCCCCCTCAACTCATACTCTCCCCCCTTAACCTATGCTCAAAATTTATACCAATAAAAACTTAGCATATGATTCATCATGACTTACCAACTAAAACATGACTTACCAACTAAAATCATGTTCTTATTCTATCTCCCCTTTATTTTGCAAATCATGCAAAAGATAGAACTATACAATGGTATCGTAAGTCATCATTCCTAATTTGGCTCGTAAGTTTTCAAAAGTGGCTTGATTAAGGGGTTTGGTGAAGATGTCAGCGATTTGGTGATCAGTTCTTATATGGTTTATCACATATCCTCTTTTGAACATGATCGCAAGAAAGTGGTATCGCACCTCAATGTGTTTGGCCTTAGAATGAAGCACCGGATTCCGAGAAAGATTGATTGCACTTGTGCTATCGCAGAAAATTGGAATCTTATTCATTTTAATGCCAAAATCACTAAGTTGCTGTTTAAGCCAAAGTATTTGGGTAGTACATAAACTCAAAGCGATATACTCGGCTTCAGTGGTAGAAAGAGCTACACTAGCTTGCTTTTTAGAAAACCAAGAGATCAAATTGTTCCTATGAATTGACATGTACCGCTAGTGGATTTTCTATCTAACTTGCAACCACCATAATCAGCATCACTATATGCGTGTAATTCCAACTTAGCGTTTCTATCATACCATAGTCCTAAGTGAGGTGTATGCTTAAGATATCTAAAGATCTTTTTCACTGCATTGTAATGTGATACCTTAGGACAAGATTGAAACCTAGCACACATACACACACTAAACATAATATCAGGTCTTGATGCAGTTAAGTATAACAATGAGCCAATCATAGACCTATAAAGTGTGTCATCAAAAGGTTTACCATTTTCATCCTTATCAAGTTTGGTACTAACACTCATAGGCGTAGTTGTAGGTTTCAACTCTTCAAAGCCAAACTTCTTAATCATATCATTGACATACTTAAGTTGGCTAATGTGAATTCCTTGAGGGGTTTGTTTGATTTGAAGTCCTAAGAAATAATTCAACTCTCCTACCATTGACATTTCAAACTCTGACTTCATACATTCTTCGAAGTCTTTTACTAAAGTAGGGTTGGTTGAACCAAAGATTATATCATCTACGTATATTTGAACTATTAACAAATCATTACCTTTTCTTCTTAGGAATAATGTGTTGTCGATGGTCCCCCTTTGATAATTATTTGCATAAGAAAGTTTGCAAATCTATCATACCAAGCTCTTGGAGCTTGTTTTAAACCATATAGAGCTTTCTTAAGCTTATAAACATGGTTCGATTCTTCGGATCTTCGAATCCAGGAGGTTGTTTGACAAACACTTCTTCTTGGATGTATCCATTCAAGAATGCACTCTTGACATCCATTTGGAAGAGCTTAATTTTGCTTATACTTGCAATCGCAAGTAACAATCTAATTGCTTCTAGTCGTGCAACGGGTGCAAAGGTTTCTTCATAATCTATTCCTTCTTGTTGATTATAACCTTGTGCGACTAGTCTAGCCTTATTCCTTGTAATATTTCCTTGTTCATCCATTTTATTCCTAAAACCCATTTAGTTCCTATGATAGACTTGTCTTCAGGTTTAGGTACTAAGTCCCACACGTTGTTCCTTGTGAATTGATTTAATTCCTCATGCATAGCATCTATCCATGATATGTCACCTAAGGCTTCCTTTACGTTCTTAGGTTCTAATTGTGAGATTAAGCTATGTCCTTCAAGTTGACTTATATTTCTACGTGTTTTAACCCCAACACTTGGATCCCCAATGATTAGTTCTTAGGGTGCCACCAATTCCTAGATTGATTAAGTTCACCCTCATCTTGTTCAAATGTTTCATTAGTGTGAACGTTATCATATGTAATTGGATCAGTTGTATCTTCTAATTGCAGAGTCTCTTGATTTATTTCATCTAAGGGTTCATGTTTGTCTTGTTCAGGGGGAGTTGGTTCTAGATGATCAAGTACAGGCTCAAGTAATACATCATCATCAAAATATTTTCAACATTTGTTTCTTGTTTATGTTGATGTTTATCACTAACTTCAAAACATGCATTTTCATTGAATTTCACATGTATGGATTCAATTATTTTTCTAGATGCAGGATTATAACACCTATATGCTCTTGAGTTAGTTGAATACCCAACAAATATGCATTCAATAGACTTTTGTTCAAATTTATCTAGATTATCCTTAGTGTTCAGCACAAAACATTTACATCCAAATACTTTAAGATAATCTATCTTAGGTTGTCTATTGTTTAGCAATTCATAAGGCGTTTTATTTAATTTCTTTCTAATAGTGAGCCTATTTATAATATAGCATGCACAACTAACAGCTTCAGCCCATAAATATTTAGGTAATTTATTTTCACACAGCATTGTCCTAGCAACTTCTTGAATCGTTCTATTTTTACGTTCAACAACTCCATTGAGTTGTGGTGTTATAGGTGGTGAGAATTCATGTTTGATTCCATATAGTTCGCAAAATTTGATTATGTCTTTGTTTTTAAATTCTCCACCTCTATCGCTTCTAATTCTTAATGTTTTCAAGTTGCTTAATAAGGGTTTCGATTGCTAATGGAGCATTGTCTTTGTGTGTTAAGAACAATGTCCATGTGTAGCGTGAGTAATCATCTACTATGACACACACATAGTAGTGTCCACCTAGACTTCTTGTCCTACTTGGACCAAATAAGTCTAAGTGAAGCAATTCTAGTACATGACTAGTACTCACTTCATGTTTCGGTTTTAAGGTTTCTTTAATGTGTTTTCCCTTAATACATGTTTCACACATTTGAAAATTATCTAAGTCTAACTTAGGCATTCCTCTAATTAAATTCTTCTTAGACAATTTCTTAATAGTTGAAATTCCTATATGGCCTAATCTTCTATGCCATAAATTTACATCTAAGTCATGTGATATTAGACACTTAACCTTAGCATCTAACATGTTATCTAAGGTAAGAGTATAAATATTTCCATCTCTATTTCCTTTTAAAACCGTTTCTCCTTTTTCATTTATTATATCACAAGAATTGGGAAGAAAGGAGACATTATAACCACAATCTATAAGTTGAGAAATACTAAGTAAATTATAAGATAGATTGCTTACTAACAACACATTTCGTATTTGAAATGTGTTAGGGTCCCGAATTGTTCCTTTTCCAACAACTTGTCCTTTGTTGTTGTCACTGAATGTTACTTTTCCTCCATCCTTGATGTGTTCCAATTCGACGAATAGTTTGGGGTTCCCCGTCATATGCCTCGAACATCCACTATCTAAAAACTATTTGGTTTTTAGATTCTTTGACTTTGCCTCCTTGCATTCCTTGCGTTTATCCTATAATGGAGACAAAGTTTTAGGTACCCTTTATTTGGGTCCTTGAATGTTAGGGGCACTATTCTTGTTTAGATATCCCTTAGGTATCCAAACTTGAATATACCTTCTAGGCACATTTTTAGCATTGTTATAATTTGGAAAATAAGAAGAATTAGCATATACATGATTATTCCACATAAGTGAAGATTCATTGTTATACATGTTGTGCCATGGTTGATAATCATTATAGGATGGCCAGATTTATGATGGGTATAAGACATGTGAATTTGTTTCTTATATGGCGCTATATAAGTGTGTTTGTAGGCATTTCTATAAAACTTATAAGAGTGTTGCCTATATTTAGGTTCATAATAAGTTGTATGCATTTTATTCGGTCTAGTTGCATTTGTATACATGTAGGCATAATTTCTAGATTGTCTAGATGCAAAGTTTGGCCTAGATGTATAGTTATGCGTGTGTGTTTTTATGGGTGCATGCTGCATTTTTATCTTTGAATAAGAAGAAGGAGTAGAAGAAGATTTAGCAGACAAGTTTGTTTTTTAACTTTATAAGGTTGTTTCGTAGTTGATGATACAAACTTAGTCTTTTTATCTAATTTTTCATCTTCTTCTTTATATCCCAATCCAGTTTTATCATTTCCATACTTTTGTGATGATATAAGTGTATCTAACATATTTGCACCAGATTTAAATTGTTCTATCATTTTTTCTAAGGTAAATTTAGAAGACTTAAGTTGTACTATTTCATTTTCACAACTTTCTATCTTAGATTTTAACATCTTATTTTCCATTTTTATCTTATGTTCATCTTTCCTATATGATTCAATTTTATTCTCTAAAGAATCAAGAGTATTAGTAGACTTTTGTTTAAGAGATTCTAGTTGATCGGAAAATTCCAAGTTGGACGTCTTCAACTTGTCATTTTCTTCAACTAGTTTCTTCTTCTTTAGAGAGCTTCTTACAGTGAGCATGCATTCTTAGGAATTCTTCATACATTTCATCAAATGTCATATCACTATTGGAATCACTATCAGAAGAAGAACATACCTCGTTGGATACGAAGCAGACTTGAGCTTCCTCAGTTTCGGATTCTGAGTCGGATGAGTCGCTCCATGTGCTCACCTTCATTGCTCGTTTCCCTTTTCTTGCCTTAGACTCTTTTTCCTTTGTCGTTTGAGCCTCCTTATCCTTGGCTTGTTTATTATTGTTGTTATTATTATTATTTTTTCGTGGGACATTCATATGAAATATGTCCTTTTTGACCGCATTCATAACACTTTAATTCTTTATTATACCATTTGTTTGTGTTATTCTTCCTAGGTTGAGAAGAAGAAGAAGAATTACGTTGTCTATTCCTATTTGGATGTTTGAAAAACTTTCTAAGTTTTCTAGCTAGCTATCAATATCAAGTCATCTAATTCAGTATCACTATTACTATCATCGTTACTAGCATGTGTTTCGATTGTTTTGAAAGCTATTGACTTACCGGATGACTTAGACGATTCAGACTTTCGTTGGTTTAATTTAACCTCGTAAACTTTAAGAGACCCATCAATTCATCCATCTTAGTGATTGACTTTGTCTCCTCGATTGCAGTCACCTTTGGATCCCATTCAGCAGGGAGGCTTCGTAACACCTTTTGAACCTTTTCACTGTTCGAAAATGACTTTCCTAAAGCTTCAAGGGCATTGAAAATATTAGTAATCCTCAAATCCATAGATGTTATGGATTCGTTTGGCAACATTTTGAAAGTCTCTAATTCAGTCATAAGCATGTTTATTTTTGACTCTTTAACACCACTAGTACCTTCATGCTTTAATACAAGTGATTTCCACATGTCGTGTGCGCTTGTGCAATTTGACACATATCCTGCTTCAGAAGTTGTAAGTCCATTCAAAAGCAATTGCATAGCTTTAGCATTCATGGACATTTTCTTTTTATCATCTGATGACCATTCACTTTTACATTTTTCAACCTCTTGAGTTACTTCACTAACTTGTGTAACTTTCGTTGGAATGTACGGCCCATCTTCAACTATAGACCATAAATCGATGTCTATAGCCATTAAGAATAGCCTCATTCTTAGTTTCCAATGAACAAAATTATTGCCATCAAAAAGAGGAGGGCGTTGTGTAGACATACCTTCCAACTCACCTTTGTCAGAAACAATAGCCATAGTATGTACCTTGGATTTGAGACGAGCAGTATATAATGAATCGTTGTTTCTTGGACCTGTATTGTTCGTATGGTGTTGAATCTTGCTTTTTTTAGTGGTGTTGGTCTGGCTCTGATACCAAATGTTGGACTGTGCACCTGCAATAAACACCACTAGAGGGGGGATGAATAGTGGTTAGCGGAAATTACACTACAACCCTTTGTTAAAATCCCCTTTGAAAACAGAATCTGAAACCACCTCAGATTCAGAACCCGTTTTTCAAAAATTCACAAATAATTGTACACAACTCCAAAAATTATGAAACTTTCCAGAATGTAACTTCAATGAGTTAACAAGACTCTATCCAAAAATCAGACAAAAATAAGATCGTTTGACCCTTCAAATAAATAAAAAGATTCAGATGGTCAATCTGGACAGAATTGGACAGAATGTTGCTGATATTGCAAAACGTGTTTCTCTTTGAATACTCAACCAAAAAGGTTGATCTTTATATCAAAACACTCCTTAGGATGTGTAGATGAAGTTTCAAAAAGGCCCTGACCTTAACCAACTCTTGAAAAATACAGAATTTAAGTTTTCTCAAAACTGGTCAGATTGCAGCCAGATTGGAGCAGTTATCTTGCAAAGACTGAAAGACTAACTTTCCCTTGCTCAAATCAAGTGATTCTTGTTGCAAATGAAAGCTAAAAGTCTGAAGTATAACTCCACCAAAAATCACGAATTTTGAAAATGTTTAGCTATTTTTTCCAATTGTGAGAAGTGGTGTGAAAACTGCAGTCAAAAACGGGCAGAAAATAGAAATAAAGAAACAAGAGAATAACACCGAGAATTTATCCTGGTTCGGTCAATGTGACCTACTCCAGTCCCAAGGAACACCTTTCCTTGGATTTCACTATGGTATGAACCAAATTACAGCAAGAACCAATCTTGATCCTTGGGTTAAACACCAACCCTATTCAAGACTTGGATGAACACCTTTATGCAACTCTTGGTTGCAACACCTCTATCACCTATTGATGTAGCCTTATAGATTTGGCTAATCAATCTTACAAATAAGACACAAGAAGGTGTGATAGTGTAGCTGGACAACAACTAGAAATGGAACACCTTAGCTACACAAAGTATGAACGAAAATATGAAAAGAGAATAGCAACAACAATCTTCAATTTTTGCTTTCAAGTGTGTGTCTTCTCTTCTTCACCTTGCCTTCTATTTATAGAGTGAATTGATGGCATATTCCCTCCAACTTTTAGACCATGTGATGGCTGAGAATTTTGAATTAAAACACCTCCATAATCATCTCCAACAACCTTGTCTCCATTAACTTCAAATTTGAAATTTCAAGTTGACAACTTTTGCCAACTAGCTTGTTTTTGAATTGTCCACTTGCCCAAAAGTCATAAATGAGTATACCACCTTCTCCACCTGTTTATGGACGTTTTTGATGTTGTATGTATGTATACCAACTCATATTTTGAATAAAAAATAATGAATAAGTGTTGACAAGATTATCAACATATAACACCAAAATTCATACTTTCTTCTCCTTTACATATTGTGATGAATCTTGCACCAAGGACACCTTGTAATCTCTAAAAGATGATTAATATCCTCTTATAACATATATAAGAGGGTCTTCAAGAAAAAATAGAATGTGACATCTCAAATCGTCACATATCCAGCTATAGTCAATAATATCATCGGTTGAGAGAATAAGATATAAGATCACCATATAATCTTCAAAATAATAATAACACAGCTCCAGAATGAAGATAATAATATGCTCAAGAGATTCCTTGAGTGAAAATACCAAAAATACCCTTGGGGGTAAAATGACCAAAATACCCTGGTGTGAGAAAACTCCAGAAATGCCCCCGATGGTCAAAAATAATCACAATACCACCTTTGTCATGATAACCAAGATAATAATATGCACTTGAAATATTTTTCACCATATGATGTTGCTACAAAACTTAAAATACCAATTTTGCCCTTTTTGGTAAGTTGTAGAAACTTCCAAGGCACGTTAGTCACAAGACAATAATAATCACCAAAAACACATAATAAGCACATAATGAGCATATATAAATCATGTACAAATGAAAACAACCATTTTATCACATTTTAGAAAATTATTTCTAAAAACTCTAGACATCGATCGATCGAAGTACCTCAGCTTCATAGATCGATGTCTCACATAAAGGTTCAGGTTTTGTCTCTGACCTACATCGATCCATCGAAGTGAGAGTTCGATGTACATTGATCGATCGATGTGTCTTAGGTTTAGAGATCGATGTCTCACAGAAAGGTCTTAAACTTTTCTGCCTTACATAGATCGATCGATGTGAGAGATCTATGTACATAGATCGATCGATGTGCAACAACCTGAGAGATCGATGTCAACTTGTTCAACTTATTTAACTTTTAATCACATATAACACCATGTGTGACATTTTTAAATATTCATCACTTAAAATCATGACTTTGAAAATTATACAAACATATTTCTCAACACACGTTAGTGCGTCAGCATCATATGGACTACCATCACATCTATCGGGAAGCGAACATGGCAGCACATTATCTTGCACAGCATGCTATGATACATCCAAAGACTCAAATATACAGCTCTCTTACACTTCCGCCACTAGTGTGTAGTTCAGTCTTATTGGATCTCTCGTCAATACATTTATGCGTACTTTGATACTTAAGTCTTCCAAATGGATTGGCATGAGCTCTTTTTCCCTGCCTGCGCCTCTCTAGGTTCAGGCAGGTCGGGTAAGTTATTTTGCCTGCTGATTTCTTTTCTTCATGATTGCTGGCTGGTAGTCGATGACTTTGTTGTTTTCTGTCTTTATGTGTGGTTTGGGCATTTTCATATCATGGTCGAGTGGACTTTGGCTGTCATGCTGCAAGGAAGTTGGATCCATATGGCTATATTGTCTTCTGGCTCCCTTTACACGGCACCTTTCAAATTGCTGGGATTTCACATACATCAACCTTCAGTCTTCCACAGGGATTGGCTCTCACTCGTTATTTTTGCCTGTCTCCTAGTTGAGGCAGGCAGGCTCAGTATGATATGCTTTTGCTCTATCCTAAACCACCTAACATGTTTTCTTTGCCATCCTTACATTGTGATTCCAATATATTCTGCATGGATTGGCGTTTGGCTTTGCTTGGTGGACCATGATGCTGATACATATTATTCTATGACGATGCGAGCTTCAAACATTCAACCGCACATTCTACTGTTGTTGCATGTCTTCCAGATGGATTGGCATTCATTCACTGTTTCTGTCGGTCCCTTAATAGGTGCCGGCAGACCCGGTATGTTCTCGTCATCCCTCAACTTTTCTGCAAGTTGGCTGTATCGTGTTTACTCACTTCTACTTTGCTATTGTGCATGGACGGGATCCTGTTTCTCTCTGGCCTCCACTATCATCAACGCCGAGGTTCACAATGGTGCATCATAGTTTCAACATCTTCCTTTCGTTGGCGACCTCATTTGTTCTTACGACATTAGCCTACACCATCATGCTTGGGGTTTTCTGCGGCATCTCCATCATTCGTCCCATTTGTATCAGATGTGGTTTACTGTATTTATCTTATTACACTCTAACGACTATCCACACTTCAATCATATAAATATGTACGCTTTTTCCTTCGCCAAGGTTTTATCCACAAGGATGGTTTTACTTGGCAAGGTTTTAATGAGGCATATCGTATATGGTTTGAATGCGGATACCACTTATTTACTTTGCGCGTTATACTCTATGTCACTTGTAATAAGGTTTTCCTCCACCAGAAGTGAGGTCTTTTCTTTAATAAAATAGTTTTGTTTTAAATATATATATATATATATATATATATATATATATATATTTTAAAAAGGTATTTTATTGAATAGAACCCTCACTTACGGGGGAGGAAAACCTTATTACAGTGGCAAAAAAACCATAGTAGCAGTAGATGATTATCAACATCCATTAAATATATGATATGCCGCATTAAAACCTTGTCAAGTAAAACCACCCTTGTGGATAAAAACTTGACGAAGGAAAAAGCGTACATATTTATATCAATGGAGTGTTGATAGACGCTATAGTGTAAGAAACTATATAGCATGCAAAAAGTACATAGGTATAACAACTGTGAAGTCCGACTGAACATGTGCTCTTGATGAATGGCTCGTTGTTGGGTAGAAACCGCGGCAGTGACCAAGGAAGGAGGTGCAATCCATAGCAAAGGGAAAAGTTGTAAGTGTGAAAGTTGCAGCAGACGTCTTTGAGGCAGAAAGCGCAGGGGGCAAAGGAGCAACCGTCTGTGATTTTGTAGTCCAAGAAGATGTAGTTGTGTTGTTGTCTCCGTCCATGCGGCATGAAAACATAAGAGCGTATTAAACACATTAAATAGATATGGCAGCAGACACTCAGATAGAGGAATAATGAACATACCAACTCTGCCTGTACCCCGCAGAGTACAGGCAGTGAAAAGAAAAGGAAGCCAATCCATGTGGAAGACAAAAGAGGGAGCAGTATAATTGTTGTAAATATATGAGACCACCCCAATATGAAATAGGCATGTAACGTTAGGAAGCAGGAATAATAGAACTAAGCCAAAATGAGAAATGGCAGAGATGTGAATCTCACCGAGTCTGCTTGTACCCATTAGAGCACAAGCTGAGATATTGTAAGCATGCCAATCCTTATGGAAGACGGTATAGCATAGTGTCGCCACCAGGGATATGAAAACAGTATGCGATGTATGCCATGCGCCATTAAAAATAACCATCATATCAGAATTAGTCAGAAGACATATCGTGCAAGAACATAGTAGGAAAAACATACCGAGGCTGCCTGTATTTAAAAAAATACAGGCAGAAAATAATGTTATGTGCCAATCCATATGGAAGTCCAAATTTTAATGGGTGCGTATGTTTGATGTCGTGAGATCCAAATTGACTGCTGCTTTTACCATTGGAGGCAAACCGTCGGTATTAAAATAGCTCGTAGCAGGCGAGGTCATTGCATATTGTGCCAGATAGTGTGCTGCCATGTTAGCCTCGCGATATATATGCGTGAGTTCCAACCGATAAGTATTAACTAAGGTCTGTAGCAGATGTAAATGATAGTTGCCGTAGACAGTTTGCGGCTACCGTAAGCGAATATATATATATATATATATATATATATATATATATATTTCTCCGCCATAAGCGAGGCCATTTCTTAATAATATTTAGTTTTATAAATATATATTTTTTATTTTTTAAATAAGGCATATTTTATTATGAAAAGCCTCACTTATGGTGGAGGAAAAACCATATTACATAAGTTCATCATATGAAAAAAGCGAGTGCAGTGATATCATGATGGTTAATCGCCAATCATATATGATATGTCGCATTAAAACCTTGCCAAGTAAAACCACCCTTGTGGATAAAACCTTGGCGAAGGAAAAAACGTGCATATTTATATGATTATGGTGTTGAACCTGTAGAATACATACTGGAAAGATTAACTGTACTAAAGTATTTACAAGATGTGCAATGTCGTTCCTATACCCTCCGCGGTAGCCGCATGCAGGAATGTGTTGATGTGTCTTCAAGTGGCTGAGAAAGGTATCCTTCAGCTGGCCATGAATCCGCCACATGTTGGCCTCAGTAATTTGTATATGCATCCGTTCATGCCATAGAGACAAAACAGTCATGATTATAAATTTGAAACGTAAGATGAAGCAAAGAAATAGAAGTGTCATGATCGTATCAACATTGCCTGCATTCATATGAATGCAATACAGGCAATATCAAATCATTGATGCTCTGGAAAGATGATCGCCTTTTCATGGAAATAATGATGCCGTCCAGTTTATCCTCAATTAAAACATAATATAAAGTGTTACTGCCATATCGCAAATGATGTAGAATGGATGATAAGTGAAACAGATACATGAATAGAAACATACCCACGTTGCCTATGTTAGTATAACATAGGCAACGGATGTATAAAATCGCCAACACTTTGGGAGACATTAAAATCGCAAATGGGAGACCAAAGAGTCCAGAATAATTGATCCTCGAACTTCACATGGCAACGAGCATAAGGATGTAAAACATGTTACCCCTACGGATCTTAATCCATGCCATGAAAGTGTATGCGCTGCAGTGTTAGTCTCTCGTGGTGAGTAAACCAATGTGGAAGAATTTAGCCATAAAAACTGTATTGTACGTCTCAAATCAGCAGCATATGGTCTTGTAAATTTCTCTAGAGTGGATAGGTGATGTAGTAGCATTTTACAATCAGTTTCGAGGATGAGATTATCAAAATCCATGGAGTAGTAATGAGTGCATACTGTAGTGCCATAAGCTCAGCTCTTAAAGGTGTTGTAACAGGCAAATAGAAAAATATTGTCGTAACTAAATTCCCAGTATGGTTTCTTAACACCGCTACACCTGCTGCTGTTGTGCTTCCCACCGATGCATCAACATTAAGTTTTACTTGCCTATTGGAGGAAGCTCCCAACGGACGATTCTTGGTCTAGTAGAACGAATTGGTGGCGAGAAATGAAGGTGTGTCAAGTGTCGGATCTATATTGAATATTTACGGCCTTGGGACGTTGCAGACCAAGTAAATATATGCTCCCTAGCACGTTCATACATTCTTGTAAAGTAAAAATGATCTTCCCCAAATTTAATAGCTGCCTTACTCTTTCCATATAACCCATAATACCAAGGACGGCACAACAACATGTAACTGGCCCAGTATAGTATGTGGGGAAGACCCATGCCACCACCGGAGAAGGAAACCATGTACAGTCGATGTTGGCATTGGTCTAGCAATTATTATGGAAATCTGCTGCCATAAAGGCTGTATCGTAGGACATCCAAGAAAAGTATGATTTAAGTTATCTGTGTTTGTTTTACAGAAGACACACTGAGTAGGATGAATATTTTGCCACATTTGCAAAGTATCAGGCAAAGGCAGCGCCTGCATCCATAATCGCCAAAGAAACAGCCTACTACCCAAAGGCATACTAGGCCACCAAATATATTTCGAATGAGCAAAAGGAACAGTATTCGATATCAGTTGTTTACATGCGGCTTTGAGTGAGAATTTCCCATTACTGTCCGCTGTCCAAATATATCCTTTCGTGGTATAATTCACTTGCGTAATCATATAATCATTAATTCGACAAATAGCTTCCAAGTAGCCGAATCATAAATATGTGAATACATTGTTGCCCGCTGTCCATACTTAGCCCGACTGTAATTTACCCACACTGATGATGAATGATGATAGTTCTACCATAATTTACAATCGTAGGCCTGCTCAAGACATGATAGATTACGAATATCTAAGCCGCCAAGCTCCTTAGGCCAAGTGACTCTATCCCACGATTTCCAATGATGGCCACCACCCCATAAGAATTGCGACATTTTCTGATTTAAAACATCCACTACACTCTTTGGCAATCGTGAACTAGAGATAATATGAAGCGGAATAGAGCATAATACGTGTCGAATTAATATCAATCGACCCGCCATATATAAGAGTCTAGATGACCATGCATTAATAGCAGCATCAAAATGATTCAAAAATGTCGTACAGTAAGCAGCTCGATTTGTACCCTTATACAACAAAGATCCAAGATATTTAATTGGCAAAGAAGTAAGCCTCATACCTAACGTTTGAGAGACTCGGGTCCTAGAAACTGTTGCACCCACCACCACTTGACTGTTTTGTAAATTGACTAACTGTCTAGAAACACGTTGGCATGTATCTAAAAATTTTCTAAAATGATGCATGTTGCGAATCGAGCCATTTAAAAAATTACAAGATCATCTGCAAATCCCAAATGCGACACTCTAGGCACCTTGCCTGCTTGAAATCTATGGATTATTCTCTTCTCCGTTAAAGCATTCAGACCTCTAAAAAATCCTTCGGAAGCGATAATAAATAAAAGTGGCGATAAAGGATTTTCTAGAGGTCTCAATGCCTTAATGGAGAAGGGAATAATCCTTGTTTAACCCCACGTGAGATTTGGAAAAAGCCTGCTATTTTCCCATTTATTAAAATTGAGCAACGCGTGGCAGCCAAGTTGTTTATAATAAGCCTCACCAGCCGTGGATGAAATCCAAAATTAGTCGTGATCTTTTCTAAATATGTCCAACAGACCCGATTAAAATTCTTTGCCATGTCTAATTTGATAAGGACATGACCTCCACGAGTCGGCCTATCAAGGATATGAATCATTTCCTGAGCCAATAAAATCTGCTCTGTAATATCCCTTCCCTTCATAAACCCTGCTTGTTCTGGGGATATAATTTTCGTCAACAGAGAGGAAAATCTCGTGGCTATGAGTCTAGTGATCACCTTCGCCAAAAAATTATTCAAACGAATAGGTCGATATTCAGAAAAGGTTGTAGGACTCGTTACCTTAGGTATGAGAGTAATAAGTGCCGCAGCCACTTGACCCGATGGTCGAATACCGATAAAAAACTCCTGAACTGCTTTAAGTACATCCATAGATAACACCTCCCAAAAACGACGATAAAATGAACCTGGAAATCCATCAGGACCAGCTGCACTAGTTGGGCTGAAGTCCCACACTGCCTGCTTAACCTCCTGTAATTCAGGCATAGAAAGAAGCGTCAGGTTATCTGCATCCGTAAGTAAACATGGAATATATTGCAAGATAGAAGAATGATTTTAAGTTGGGGCCCCTGTAAATAATGCTTGAAAATAACGAATTGCTTCATTCTTAATATCCTGGTGATCATAACATATAATTTCATTATCACGTGTTATCTGCCGAATTGCCTGCTTTCGTCGCCTTTCCTTTACAAATTGATTGAAGAAATGTGTATTTGCATCACCCTCCCTCATCCATTTCACATTTGCCTTTTGTTTCCCAAAAGCCAATGCTCGGGATTGAGCAAGTTTCAATTTCACCATGCTCAGATGATAGGCCGTCCTGGTATCATTCGACGGAGAGCTCGTTCACATCTAGTTGTCTCAGTCTCCGCTAGTTCTACTGCATCAAAAATATTACCAAAGATATCTTTGTTCCATTGTCTCAAGTGTTTTTTCAATTTGCTGAGCTTGTCATAAAACCCTCGCGTACCCCCTACTGTAGGGAAGGTGCGCCAGTGGTGTAACACAAAACTGTCAAAATCTGGATGTGTCGTCCAAACATCTAAATATCTGAAAGGAGCAGATGAGTTAGGCATTGCCGCAGAGCATTTAAGGAAAATAGGCGAATGGTCCGATGTCGTGCGATTTAAATGTTGAACCTTAACAACCTCAAATAAGTCCATAAAAGATGAAGTGCAAAGATATCTATCAAGACATCGCCATACTCTACCCAATCCACATCCAACACTCCATGTATATCAATTGATTGTAGAGCTGTAGCAGAGATGAAATCATTAAAATCTTGTAGCGTTCAAAGGGAGGGAGAGGATCGACCTTTTGTTCAGTAAGTGTCAAAAATGTATTAAATCTCCACCAATTAATCAGGGTAAATCCAAAGTCGAATACAATGGTGTGAGATCCCCCCATAACTGACGTCGTGCCACAATAGTATGAAGCCCATAAACAAAGGTGCACCAAAAAGAATCACCTTGTGGACAACCAACGAAGTCGCAATGAATGATTTTGCACTCCCGGCCGTTAAGATTCCAGTTGAAAGAAAGAATCTCTCCAAAAAATCCAAATTGAGTCATGATTCACTGATAAGCTTGAGTAAATCCCAGCTTTAGTCGATAAGACACTAACAAATTAGGTCGAGCCTTAGGTTCAATAACCACTAGCAAATGTAACTGATAACGACGAACTAATGATGTTAAAAGATCCAAAGAGATTCCAATACCTCTAATATTCCAGACCAGCATCTTCATTGATCAGATAATATGTCAAATGAATTTGAGAGGGCAGCACGGGAACGAGTACACGGTGGAGAATTCAGAACATTGGTTCTGCGTGTGCGCCGCAATAATCTAGGCGGCACTTCAAATTGGCTATCATTTCCTTATTCCGTTGGTCTCGCCGGATTATTGCTAGATTCAGTATTTGTTTCGCGGTGTTTACAATCAATAACGGTTGCTTGAACTAGGTCCATCACACGATTGACAAAGACTTCCTCTGTATTAGCTTGAAATAATGGGTCATGACATAAAGTATCACCGTCACCATCCGAGAATGAAGATTCATTGGTGTTGCCAGGCAGATCAATCAAAATACTATCATCGACACCCTTTAATTTAGTTAAACCCTGCATATTGGATACCGCTGCATTAATCATTTCAGGAGTTTGTAAAACCAACTGAGCGGTCCTAAATATCCTTACTAGGTTGTATCAAGCCAGTATCATGAGATGAATTTCGAACAGGGTGCTCTGCATTGGAGTTCTTTTTGGGTGTCCACCTCTGTTTTCGATTTATTCATCATGGGCTGATGCAGTTGGCACCTGCGCTACGTCCGCTGGTTCTTCCTTGCCACAAGATGATGCTTTGTGTCCCAGGCGTGAACAAACATTGCAATACATGGGTAAATCCTCATAGACAACAGGCTGTGAGATACAACGGGCAGCCGTCTGAATAAAAATACGCACAGGCAAGTCTTGAAACACATCAAGCTCTACACATAATCTGGCCACTGATTGGCGAAGATGTTCAGTGGTGGCCATGTCTAATTTCATTGGCGTTCCCAACATATGACCTATTTGAAACAAAGCTTCGCGTTGATGAAAATGAATTGGACTAATGAATTGGTAGTCCAAGAAAAGAAACCCATACCGGAACAATTGGAACGTCAACTTTTGGATCATATTTAGGGGTCCATTTGGTTACTCTCATATATTTGCCGGAAATATTCCAACTTTGACGAGCAATGCAACGTAAATAATCTTGCTCCTGTGTAAAAGTCATCAAAATATGATTGGTGTCAAGAAGTCTAATACGTACCTGACCAATGAAACCGATACGATCGATAGTGGCGCGAATAGTGGCAATAGGAGGACGGCCATACCAGAAAGTGCCTACCAATGAAAACCTGTATGGTGCCGCTAACATGTTAACCTCTTCATCCGTAAAAGCAATCATGGGGTTACCCTTGAATTTCTGAATCGATTTAGGTGGGATGGATGAAGCAGGTGGCGGTGTGAATAATTCTGCAAAAGTGCGGTTGCGATCCTGCGATGGTTGCGAACTTTGCGGAGACATCCTCTTTGCAATCGCAGAATACCAAAAAAGATTATATAATAGAACAGCAAATCAGAACAAGGAGAAGGGATGATATCAAAGATTGAAGAATGAAAATGCTGCAGATTGTCGTAACGCATGAAATCAAAGACCGCGGTGGCTTACGCCAGCCGCCGCTTTTCGCCAGAGACATGCGCCATTTTTATATATATATTTTATAAATATATATCTCTCTCTCTATATATTCCTTTCATTTTGACTCCGGGACGTAACACTAAAGGGTCAGAGTACTTGGTTATTAGTGCTTCTGGATCTCTAAATACCGCAATTCCCCTCTTGTTTGCTGCACTAAACTGGAACCTTGGCAGTAAGAATGAGAAAAACTGGGGCGAGTACCTACAAATTGGGTAAGTCAAGGTGAATCATCTATGGTAAAACATTGCATTTTGTAATACTAAAGAATGTATTTAACGATATCCTCCTAATCTTTTCTTAGAGCAATGGAAAAAAGCATTGGGTTGGCCAGGAGTTCAATCCTGGACCACCCTAATCCGGGACAAATGACGACTTTTGAATGAATAATTAAACAGTACAGAGGCATGCATGATTGTAGGCTCTAATGACCTCTGCAATCCTTGCACCATTATAAAATCATTGGTAAAGAAAAGATCAAATGTTACAGACTGCAAAAATTGGATGAGATGGTTTAACGCTGACAGCAGATGAAGTAACAATCACTCCTGATATTAGAGCCTTCACATCAGGAAAGAACTGCCTAAGATTTTGGTAGAAACAAGCTTTAGTAATCTGATATGTACAGCACAACAAAGATTAAAGTTGTAATATATGAAGCTGCATGGATGTTTCACCTTCAGGATTATGGCAGCACCAGTTGAATGTCCAAAGCAAAAACAAGGGAGACTTGGATTTTCACTTACAACCTTCCTGATAAAAGATTTCTGCATGGATCCCCAGAGCAACAGATTTGCAGTGTACTTATTTAACACATTATAGAAGTTGGGGTGAAAACAGACCATGTCACTGACAGCAGCTGTTACAGCCGGGTCCCCAAGAGAAACAAAATTTAATTAAATTTGACCCCATTAATTCCCCACTACCCCAATATCCTCTCTAGCCCCCTCTCATTACACCTGTAACCCCAACATAAATTCTCATTAACCCCATTCATCTCCTTAAATATTAGAGAACTTCTTCCATTCCTTTATCACATTTTAGCCTGCAGTTTCACCAAAGAAAAGGAAGTGCTGCCGTGAGTAAAGGTGAGAAAAGGGAGAAGAGAAAAGAGAGGAAGAAAAAGGAGAAGAATAAGGTTTTGTCCAAACTCAATCCGATTCCAACTACGGTATAGTATAACTCAAACAAGGTAAGTAACCTTGGGTATTTACTATGAATTTTATAAAGTTTACATACATATTTTTGTTATTAAGTTCTGATCATGTATTAGTATATACGTTTGTATAGATGATTGATTACATAGACTTGTGTGTGCGCCGTGTGTGTGCAAAGGCGTTGGTGGTAGTGGCCATTCGGCCACTGTTGTTGCTTGTAAATTGTGCAATTTGATGCAAAATGGCGATATTTCTTTATAAATAAATTATTAAAGTACCTTCATATATGTACCATAGTGTTTTCCTTTGTGACTTTGAACATTTGTTGGAGTATATTTGGGCTATTCGACCAAAAGAAATGTTTTAAACAGATGATTTGGATTTTAATGATCTATCAAAACAAAAGAGTGCCTTTCTGATAATTGGCTTGAAGGTTCGATAGGCTAAGGAATCTAGAGGCAATGCTTTTTGAAGTAAAAACAAAAAGTACAACACCCAAAATTCCATTAGCAAATTAAAATATGCTCCTTAACTTTTCTGTTTCTAAGACTACAGTAATGTTAATATGCAAAAAGGCCTATATGATTAGGCAATACACAACTCTTATGGGAATCTAACTAGGCTCATTAACCTTTAGCCATCATTCGAATAAAGCAACGACGATTAGGAAAAGAAAAGATTATGGAAATTGGTAGTAATAAGTTGCTTATATACCTACATATATGTACCTATATTGTTCCTTTGTGATTTTGAATATTTGTTGGAGTATGGTTGCCGTGGCCGTTGAGGTCGGCTGATGGGTGTGTGTGTAGAAGGGTGCATATACGTATGTAGATGTATATGCGCATGCATGTACGGACGCCGGCATATATACATATATAGTATACGGCTGCTGAGGGGTATCTTTAGTATTTTTGGGACTCTTTGTTTATTTGGTATATTTGGTATGGAATATTTGGGTTATTGAACGTTTTGGTAATTTTGGCTAACTTTTATACTTGGAAAATAGTTTTGAAAAATTTGCATTCATAATTTTAGAAATTTACCCTTACAAGGGAAATATATCAGTAAACTGAGTTGATTCCTATTTTGGTTATTGAGTGCTGCAGATGTAACTATCTCGTTAGGGACAGGGTTTCTGTATGCCTATTTGGATTGTTGCAGATATAGCTACTTCGTCAGGGACAGGACTTCTGTGTGCATATTTAGGTCTGAGTGTAACTACCTAGTCTGGGACAGAGTGCAAAGGCATATATTTGGTGCTATAGACGTAACGACCTAGAATGAGACAGGGTGTATAAGTATATTATGTTTTTGGGGGAATCAATTCGTAAGTCTTACGATATAAGTCACTTGTAAGAAAAATTTTATAGCCATTGCATTTGATTTTGGACTTTGAACCAATTTAGCAAGAGTTTGATTATTTGGACTTTTCGACTTTAAACCGGCTAAACCGGATTTGGAAATTTTGGAAATTTAGAAATTGAAAAACTTTGGTTTTGATTTTAGAAATTGACATTGATTCATTTTGGAAAATTGCATCACGTTTTTTGCTTGGATTATGCTATGTGTCTTAGGTGGGTCTATTTGTTATCTTTGTTTTTGGATGTTATAGGCAAAACAGTGAAATCATTTGCGAATGAGAAGCATGTTATTTTCTGTATTGCTACTTATTTCATTACACTTGCTTCTCTGTGCATGATCCCATGGTAAATATGTTAAGGTTGCTTGCTGGGAGAATTGTTGCTCATACTACTCTTTATCATTTTCGTTCAGATGAACAGGACTACGAGTTAGTCTATGACAACGATGATTTGGACTGAGAGAGTTGAATTGCTCGTGGCCTTTTTATGATGATTCTGATGATGAGTTTAGAGGACTTGTGATTTTAGCTCTATACATATTTTTATGGAGACTCAGTTATTTACTCTAGTTTATTCTAGACATTGTATTGATTTAGTTTGACACAGACCTCTGTACAACATTTACTATTTATGATGATTTCGAGGTTTATTTTGACTTCTGCTGACATTGATTTGTGTCACGTTGCTGACGTGTAATTGTGTCGATTTAGACGCCTTGTATTTTCCTTAGTGAAATACGGCAGGTGAGTCGTTCCGGGTACTAGGACTCGGGAGAGTCGCTACAAGTGGTATCAGAGCATGGCTCTAGATCCACGGCGCAAACGTAGATTTAGACCATGATTGTAGAAATTAAGTTATAATCTTGCTCATAAGCCACAATCTTAGACATAAGTGACGATTTTGATTAATAGATTATCTTAGACTTAAGTACTAGTTTTAGTCATAGGCACTGATTATATACTAAGCATGATTTTAAAATATAAGATGTGATCTTATACTTAAGAAATGATGATACTAAGAACGATCCGGGAAATAAGCTATGACCCTAGACGTCAGGGGATGATCGGACAAGGGATACATTCATGTATACTTAGTCTATACACTACGATTTTATTTACTTACCTTACTTTAGTTTTGATCATAACTTTTGCACGTCCATTTAGCCATGATCATAATAACCCTTATTGAATAATATATAACTAATTTATACAAATTGCAATGTCAACTAGGCTGCCCTACCACAGGCACCAGTTGATGCATAAATTTCGATGGGCCAAATGGTTACTAGGGTTGTTTCATCGTAGCAACAGCAAAGGACCCGGTACCATTAAGGTAAAATGAAACAAGCCCCTGTCTCTACTTTGGACTGTAGAGTCAGAGCACAGCTGAGCCTAAGTTGGGATCGTAGTTCCTAAGAAATGATTTGTAGTAAAATGAGGATTGCTAAGAAAGGATTTTTTAGCGTTATGATCAGTAGAGTTTAGCAAATAATATCGTACAAAGGAGTATATAGTTATGGGTAAGATGTTGAATATAGATCGAAATAGGTTGACTAATATTCGGTATACCTTGCTAGGATTGGACAATCTAAATTAAATATCTTGAGTAAACAAATACTAGATTTATAAGAAACGTATATAAGTGGATTTTCATTTTGACCGTATAGATGACTTAGAAAAATTTTACGAAGTGTTGGACTGCAATTTCCAAAGTAGCCAACTTTTTTTATAATAAGCACATACACCAAGATATATTCTATATTTTAAAGGTACTTCAAAGATTTCGCTTCAAATGTTTTAATAATTAGCTTTACAAGGCTATTTCTTTTACCAATTCATATATCAACATAATGAAGCTCGAACTATCTCTGACAACCCTGGAAAAAATATATTTTTAAGATGTCATTGTTTTCTAAGAACAATATGTTTTTATATATTCCTTATACAATATTTTAAATTTTTATTTTTGGTTACAACTATTTTGTCGAAATAAATTTGATTTGTCGACTATCGATATTGCAAGAACTTTATCCATTAAGCGCTTTGAAGTTATCTTCTTGCGATAAATTTACTTAAATTTTTGTAAAACCTAAAATAGCATTCAAAGTGTGCACTCCCTTTTAAAAAAGAGAAAGATGTTGTATTCAAATCGTTTTAAAAGACCTCTCACTTGTTGGGTTTCAAATTGTTTTAATGTTATGTCATCGAAATATTTTGACAAGTGAGTTATATCCATATTGTTCTATAATAGGTCACTTGCGACACTGCTTTACAAGAACAAATATATAATACCTTGAATCTTGTGTTTATAAAAAAATTAGATTGGATATTATTTAAATAATTAAAGCTATATATCGAATCATAGTCACGTAAGCTACCTTTTTATTTGAAGAAAAACATGACCATACACACATTCATATATTACGTTGCTGACAATATGCCGAAGGAGTAAGGATATGATCATAAAGTTAGTTCCTAAATATATAAGAGGTGGTTTGAGGACCCAGTTCGCTATTGAGGGAGTGTAATGATTAACATGGAGGAGTACTCAATAGATATTTAGTTTGGTTATATATCTTAGAGGTGAATAATAAATGATGAGTTTAAGAATTCGGAATTCTAGATTACAAGCATACAAGTTGGATGATAAATATTAAGTGATATAAGTGAGATTGAGGGTTAACAACCTAAAAGTAAGGTTGATATGTTGAATTTTAGATTTATCAAAATGGATAGCGTAATATTGGCTGACAGCCCTGAATTGACAACAACCATAGCTAGTACACAAAAAGAGTTATCATCGGAAAAGTTTCTGTTAAGTAATTGATATTTAGCAACATCAAGTTAGGGGGTGAACGTAGTACAAATAAGTTTAATGCGGAGGTATAGTTGCGATACATGACCTAAGTTCAGAATCAACATGTCTATGCAAATAGGACCTAAGTTCAGAATCAACATGTCTATGCAAATAGGAAATTAGACTAGTCATGGCGTAAGTAAATAGACCTGATGAATGATATTATCCGCAGAAGGTTTAGATGATGGTTAAGATTTAGATTCTAGAATTATTAGGATAAGTTGATGATATTGGATTCGATAGGAAAATTAAGGTGAATATAGAGACACGTAAGCATTGTTGAATCCTGTAGGCGTGAATTGAAAGAGCGTAAGCATGAAGAACGATGGTTGCTGTTCATATGGGATTTAACAGGGTTAAAGTTAACGGTTGAAATAATCGATTTAAACAAAAGTATAATAAGTCAATATGGTGCGCGGAATCATGGTGAATTAGAATGCCTTAAGATATTTAAGTTAACAACCACTTTTGTTGAATCTTAGAATATAGAATGAATAGAGATTAATTATGATTAAGCATTGACTCCTGCGATAAGTTGGTGATGTTACTTCTAAGATTATTAATTTATAGAGACAAGTAAGCATGAATACATACGAAGGCATATGAAAATTTTCTAAGTTTCAATTACAGAGAATTAATATGGGGATTGAACCCTATGAGGGCGAGATCATCTTGTGAAATGCTAGTAATGACCAGGTTGAATTGTACTAGGTACACGTGTTCTAAAAATACAACGGTTCATGGAATTAGTTTCGTGAATAAGATGATTAAGTTATGCTTGTGGTACACCTAAGCACTGATTATAGAGGCTTTCCTGTGGGCGGCAGATATGAGTTTACATATAGACTAACGAATGAGTTATGGATTCACTTAGCATGGCGACGATACCCTTATGCATGATTCTAGAGTTATAGAAAGATTAAGTGATGAATTCAACAAGCGAGAGACAATGGATTTAGAGATTACCTTGTAAATATACGAGAAATGATTTTGGGAATTTAATTTGTGAGGTGAAGCATTGGTAGTAATGTGAAAAGAGGTGTAAGAGTTTGGCTTGGATATTATCGACTTCACGGCCAATGTCAGCATATGAAAGCGAAACATCATTGGTATGGAGGATAGATGTTGTCATTGGAGGTACCAGAATGGAACTATGGGTTCGAAGAAGTGTGGAAGAAGTATACACGACTCTTCAATTAAGGTACACAAGTTTCGAGGACGAAACTTTTTGTAAGGAAGGAGGAATGTTACAGCCGATCCCAAAGAGAAAAAATTTAATTACATTTGACCCCATTAATTCCTCACTACCCCACTATGTTCCATAAGCCCCTCTCATTACACCTATAACCCCAACATAAATTCTCATTAACCCCATTCATCTCCTTAAATATTAGTAAACTAGTCCCACTTCTTTATCACATTTAAGCCGGCAGTTTCACCAAAGAAAAAGGAAGTGCTGCCGTGAGTAAAGGTGAGGAAAGGGAGAAGAGAAAAGAGAGAGAAAAAAGAAGGAGAAGAAAAAGGTTTTGTCCAAACTCAACCCCGATTTCAACTACGGTATAGTATAACTCAAGCAAGGTAAGTAACCTTGGGTATTTACTATGAATTTTATGAAGTTTACATACATATTTTTTGTATTAGTTCAGATCATGTATTAGTATATACGTTTTGTATAAATGATTGATTACATGTAACTATATGTTCTGTGTGTGCCGTGTGTGGTGCAAAAGCGTTGGTGACAGTGGCCATTCGGCCACTGTTGTTCCTTGTTAAATTGTACAATTGATGCAAATTGTAATATTCCTTTCTAAATAAATTATTAAAGTAACCTTCATATATGTACTAATAGTGTTTTCCTTTGTGACTTTGAACATTTGCTGGGAGTATATTGAGCTATCCGACCAAAAGAAATGTTTTGACAGATGATTTGGATTTTTAGATGATCTAACCAAAACAAAAGAGTGACCTTTCTGATAATTGGCTTGAAGGTCCGATAGGCTAAGGAATCTAGAGGCAATGCTTTTTGAAGTGAAAGACAAAAAGTACAACGCTCGAATTCCATTAGCAAAGTAAAATGTGCTGTTAACTTTTCTGTTTCCAGGACTACAGTAATCTTAATATGCAAAAAGGCCTATATGATTAGGCAATATACACGACTCTTATGGGAATGTAACTAGGCTCATTAAACTTTAGCCATCATTCGAATAAATGCAACGACGGATTAAGAAAAGAAAAGATTATGGCAATTGGTGGCAATAAGTTGCTTATATACCTGCTATATGTACCAATATTATTCCTTTGTGATTTTCAATATTTGTTGGAGTATATGGTTGCTGTGGCCGCTGAGGTGGGCTGATGGATGTGTGTTTAGAAAGGGTGCGTATATGTATGTACGTGTACATGCGAATGTATGATCATGGACATATATACATATATATGTATACGGCGGCTTAGGGGTATCTTTAGATTTTTGGGACTCTTTGTTTATTTGGTATATTTGGTTTATTGGAACGTTTTTGGTAATTTTGGCTAACTTTATACTTAGAAAATATTTTGAAAAATTTGCATTCATAATTTTGGAAATTTACCCTTACAAGAAAAACATATCGGTAAGCCAGGTTGATTCCTAATTTGGATTGCTGCAGATAAACTACCTCGTCAGGGAGAGGGCTTCAGTATGCATATCTTCGCCTGAGTGGTAACTACCTAGTGTGGGCAGTGCAAAGGCATATATTTGGTGCTATAGACGTAACTAGTCTGAGACAAGGGTGCCTATAGTATGTTTGGTTTTTTGGAGGAATCAATGCGCAAGTCTTACGGTATAAGTTAGTTGTAGGAAAAAGTGCTATAACCATTGCATTTGATTTTAGACTTTGGACCGATTTAGCTTGGAGTTTGATTATTTGGACTTTTGACTTTGGAGGGCTAAACCGGATTTGCAAATTTTGGAAATTTAGAAATTGAAAAACTTGGTTTGATTTTGGAACTGACATTGCAATCATTTTAGAAAATTGCATCACGTTTTGGCTTGGACTAACCTTTGTTTGGAGTATGCTATGTGTCTTCGTTGGGTCTATTTGTTATCTCTAGATTTTGGATGTTATGGGCAAAACGGTGAAATCATTTGCGAATGAGAAGCATGTCATTTTCTGTATTGTTACTTATTTCATTACACTTACTTTCTCCGTGCATGATCTCATGGTAAATGTTAAAGTTACTTCCTGGGCAAAGTGTCGCTCATACTACTCTTTATCATTTTCTTTCAGATGAACAGGATTACGAGTTAGTCTACGTCTAGGATGATTTGGACTGAGAGAGCTGAGTTGCTCGTGTCCTTTTTAGGATGATCCTTGTGATGAGTTTCGAGGACTTATGATTTTAGCTCTATACATATTTTTATGGAGACTCAGTTATTTACTCCAAAATATTCCAGACATTGTATTGATTTAATTTGGCCTAGACCTTTGTACATCATTTATTATTTATGATGATCTCGAGGTTTTTTTTGACTTCTGCTAACATCGATTTGCGTAACGTTGCTGACGTGTATTGTATCGATTTCGATACCTTGTATTTTCCTTAACGAAATACGACAGATGAGTCGTTCTGAGTACTAGGACTCGGGACGGATCGCGACAGCAGCATCTAGTGAATGCACGTAAGCGTGAAGTCCATCTTTCCTCCATGTCGTGTAACTAGCCCAAGCTCAGGCTAATGTGTATTATTGCAATGACTAGTACACAGCTAGAATATAAGACAAAATATCATTGTATCACACTATGCTGATCCCGGAAAGGGAAAAAGGTATTGATTCAGAAGCATAATACAAAGTCGTGCTTACTTATTTAATCCCAAGATCGAGGTAGGAGTTGAAGAAAAACAGTATGTTCTAAACATAGACACACGCAGATGTGCACCTTCATGAGAGGGAGTGAGGGTCGGAGATCTATATAGAAAGTTTAAATAAATATTCATTCAAGCGAAGCTTCTCATGTACAAGGTTGGTTTTCTTATATGGACAGTTTACAAAAGCCAAATACGGGTCAAAGGACTCTGACGGCTAGGAAGTCCATTAGTCTAACGGCTCTGAGTCTAATGGCTCTGAGTTCAATGGCTCTGTTGTTTTGGACTGCTAGGCCACTGAGTTGATTCTTTACCAATATATATGTTGACTATGCGGTATGTATGTGTATATGCGTACTGTGTCTGTAGATGTGTACATTAAGTATATGTGTAAAGTGACAGTGTATATGTATATGTATGTGTAGTGGTGTATTTCCCTTTAGGTTTCTTCACTATCTCTCAAGCTAGGTGTATATGTTTGTATAACCTAGCTTTGTAACTAAAGTTTACAACACTTGTGTAGAGATTGGTTTTGTAAGAATATCTTCACCTTGTTCTTTTTGAGGAAACATGGTCAATTATGATAATCTTAGCTTCAATCTTCTCCCTTATGAAGTGTCTATCCATTTTCACATGCTTACACTTGTCGTATTGTACATGATTCTCCGCCATGTTGATTGCATAGATAATATCACAACATATTCTAATTGGAAGTGATATTTTTTGACCCCATTTTTCCATAACTCTCCTTATCCACAATCCTTTACACAATCCCAATGCTAGTGCCATGAGTTCTGCCTTTGCACTTGAAGCCACTGGCTGCTTCTTACTTCTTCAAGTAACTAAATTTTCCCACAGATATGTTTCTTATCCTGTAGTTGACCTCATATCTGTCTTTGATCCTGTCCAGTCTACATCTGTAACCACTTGGAAATTCTTGTCTTAATTTTTCCAAAAATATAAGCCTTGTCCAGATGCTGCCTTTAAGTACCTGAGAATTTTTATAGCAGTCTTGAAGTGTTCATTTGTAGGATCATGCATAAACTTACTCACAAAACTAAATGCATAATATATGTTAGGCCTCGTATGAGATAAAGTAGTTTTTCTACTAACTTTTGATAACTTAGTATGCCAGTAGGAGTTTTATCCCATTATTCCTTTGGTTTATGTCCTAGTTCAACTAATGTGATTGCTGGTGTAGAAATACACCATAAACTATACTGTACATATAACAGAAACACTGTAGATACACATATGCATGGAGATAGAACACACACTCATGTACACTAAAATATAGAACATAAATATACTAGAACACAGCACTATTTCAGTGGATACATGTTGAATAAACAAGTCAGCACAGTTTCAAATTATAGTCGTTGGAGTTCTCTCTCAAACTAGCCATTAGACAAATTCCAGCCGTTAGCGGCTTTGTAACAACACCTAAATAAGGAGAAACACTTGTTCATTCATGGTATCTTGATGATTAATATTTGTGAATCGCTTATGGAAAATCACCCTTCAGGTCAATCACAAAACACAAACTGCAATCGCAGTTTATCACTCACAAGACCACCGAGATCTTTGACTCAGCTTCCAAAGTTATTCTGTTAATTATTCAAACATGATATCTCACTGAATAATTTGAACTATTTGTTTATCAACTCATTTCATTTCACGATTCGTTTCACTCTTCTTTCTCGATGCTTTTCATATCCTAGTTTCGTAAACAATGGAATGACTCATGGCATCAGTTAAGTATCTTCAAGTTTCTATATGGTATCAGAGCTTTGTGCCATACTTCGACTCTATACAGTTATATTGAAATACACTCTAAATGGCTTCAATGTCTGAAACAATCGAAGCAGAGAAAACTTCCACCCGAAAGACATCAGAGGCTGAGTCTAATGCCAACTTCACCTCATCTGAAGGGGCACTTATTATAATTAAAAATAATAGATTGACAGAAAAAATTATATATCATAGAGTAGAGCTGTTGAAATGTTTGTAACTAGAAAGGGGAAGGAGGACTATCCTTATCAAGAGGGAGTGATCCTTGCCCCTGCAGAACCTAAATTCAGGATTTGGAAACCTGAGAAATCTATGACCATATCATGGCTAATATGGTCACTGACCCCTGAAACAAGTGACGATTTTATATTATACCCTGCCACTGCAGAGATATGGTATGTGTCAAAAGGGATGTATTCAAAAAAGGATAACATCCCAGGTTATATGGATTTGAAGCTCAACTTCGAAATATAAACAAGGAGACTTCTCTGTTAGTAGGTACTATTCTTAGCTGACAAAAATTTGATATATTTGAGACTGATTCCTGGTCATGCCTAGTAGATGACCAGTTATTTAAATAGATTACAAAAACAAAAAGGGTATTTAGGTTTCTCACTAGTCTTCATAAAGATCTTGGTGCTGTTAGAAGCAAAATCTTGAGTACTAAATCTCTACCAACCTTAAACATTGTTTTTTTTCCAGATTATACTTAAGAAAAGTAGAATAAAACTCATGATGGAATCATTTTCTACTTTGGTTACTAAAAGATCAACTCTGGCGTTAGGAAAAGTATACACTGAATTTGCTGGACCACAGTCCAGTATATGTATTCCTCACCCTTCAACTTGACAAGTAGCTGTATAGCTAACCAGAAGGAAACCACAACCAATGTGAATGATAAGCGATACTGTAGGCATTGCAAGAGAATTTGCTAAATAATAGATGATTATTGGAAACTCCATAGTAAACCATGGGAAGTCCCAGAAGGCTACTTCCCAAAGGCCTTTGAACAATAATTAGAGAAATGCCAAACCACGACATATGGCCAACACAGTAAGTAATGACAATACTGGACATACTATGAGAACTTCACCATTACCAACTCAAAACTAGATTGAGACCCTACTTGAATTATTAAGCCAGCATAATACAAATTATTCTACATCTATTCAAGCTACAACGGTAAGCACAAGAAAAAACTATAGAGAAAAAGAGGTTTGAGTGATTTCAAAATACATAATTTAAAACATGTTACAAAGAAATGCATGACATATTTTATGATATGACACGCTCTTGCATAAAACTTGCCTTATATAGTTCATATATAATGTTGTCGCACTAACGAGCCATGAAGCTTTAAAGCTTACATCAAATGACAAACATTTGTTGTGTTTGAACTATTTTCAGGTGCCACCATTAATGAACTAAACTAGTTCATTAAGTGAAGTACTTAGTTAATTAAGCTAAGTAGTTCATTAAAGGAAGCAATATTTGGAAAAGGCACAAAGGCATCAAGTTGAAGAAAGGAAAGTTCTCCCTCTCCTCTCCACACTTATCACACGCTAATATATATATATATTAAGATTCTGAAAAAAATATATATTAAGAGTTTTTTAAAAAAGGCACATACACATTTATTCCAACGTACTACCGACGCGTTATATATTTTACGTACGTACGTTAATGTCACACCATTATACTTAACTCATATTTATGAGTATATTCAGGTCTTATATCATATGATATAAGTCATGGTGATGACAAATTTAATACGACACGTTAAAAGGTTCTAAACCGAAAATTGTCGTATCGGATGAATACCGAAACTTCGCCAACGTGTCACGTACTTGCCATAAATAGATGGCCAGCCCTTACACTTCAAAAATGACCACAAATTTCGTGGCTTACATGATATGTACAACCATAAAATCATTCCATGTTGGCACACACAAATCACCCCACTTAAGGCCAAATTTTGGAGATTCTAATTTCAATTTGTCACATGGTTTAGGCGCCACTTTAAGATCAGCCTAAGTGATGAATATTAAAGTTTAATTTATGTATATTATATGTAACATAATATATATAACATGCGCAAAAAGTTGGAATTTAATTAGAGAAAAATCGGTTAATCGATAAACGTCGAAAATTCGGTTTTCTACGTACACGACACATGGAACATTTTTGGCATGTCATATAACATGTATCTAGACACTTTTTACATATTTCATACATCTCAAAGTGTTCTAGAAAATTCAATTAAGGGCTGATTGGAATATACCATGTGTGTATAATTAAATGTGCATTATTTTACAAAGTTTGCAAAAATTAAATTTAGCACATGCACAAGTCATTTCAAACGCCTATAACAGCCATGTTGGAGCATATGTGGAGCATTGTTGTCATATTGATTGGTCAAGAATGAAGCATACAATGTTGATGACATAAAGGAAGGAGCTACACAAGGTAACATTTCAAACTTATGTCATATTTGTAACACATGCTGAAAATTTCAGCATGTGCATATAGGCTGGCCAATTTTATCAACATTATGAGGCATATTTTACTTCTTGAATTAAGTGAATTATTTGGGAGATTTTATGGAAGTATTTTGAATAAGTTATGGAATTAAAATAGTGATATCTTTGAATATCACACATGCTGAAAATTTCAGCATGTGTGGGAATGTATATGGCCGAATTCTAGGCTGCATGAGTGACAAATTTTATTCCAAAATTAATGAAAATATTGTGTCTAAATGGTGATTGAATTATTCTTTAATTTCAAGGATTAAATCAATGTAAAATTGGCAATATTTTGAATAAAAGGTGAATGTTACACATGCTGAAATTTCAGCATGTGCAAGAGACTTGATGGCCGAATTTTTTATGGAAAAATGGAATTATTTGACTTGCTAATTGTATGGGATAATTATGTGACATATGGTAAGATGTTTATGTCTAATTGGCACATGCTTCTTGAGGATAATTTCTGATTTATCTAGTCATCAAGTGATGACAACATCCGACCAATCAATGAGTGCCAAGTAAGCAAGAGCTTAATGATCATCCAATGAGGAGATGCCAAGTAAGCAAAGACATGTCACAATGATGCATACACTCTTCCAAAGACTTAGAAGATAATTTTCAAGAGGAGAAGGATGCTATAGGGGGCAGCCACAATGTTAAAAAGGAAGGAAGAGAGCAAAACAAAAACAAGAACAAGTCTTCCAATTTCAAAGATCAAAAACGTGTTCAAGCCTTCTCTTCTACACTCTCTTTCTTTCTTCTCTCTAAAAGCCTATTGTACTTACATTCATATAGTTGAATAGGCTTCATATAGTCCACCACATTTTCTTTATCATTGTAAAATATTGATCAAGGTGTGATCAATCTTGCACTTGCAAGGTGGTGGTGTTCGTGACAATTGTATTCTCATACAAGGTTTGTAAAGGGTTGGAGTTGGTGTGTAACTCCATTAACCCTGTGGTAAGGTGTTCTTTGTGTTGTGTGATTAGTGCTAACCGAGGAAGGTGTCCTCGAAGACTAGAGTAGGTTGTTTATAACCGAACCAGTATAAAATTCCTGGTGTCATTTACTTTCAACACTTACTTTCTGCTTCAGCACTGTTTATTGTTTTTATTCACGTTCGTAAAAATAGTAAAAAAATTTCAAAAATTACGAAACTTTTCAGAATCATAGCCATACGTCTCAAGGTTCTTTTGGCGCAAGTTTCAACCCTTTTGTACAAGTTTAAGTCATTCAAACGTCCAAAGTTCTGAGACTAGTGCAGTCTGATTTTCAGGCTTGCAAAGGTTGAGACTTTGATCGTATTTGACTAACTTCCCAAAAGAATTTTTCAAAAATTTTTCATCCCATTTAAATAAAACTAATAAGGGGTTACTATTTAAATTTTCAGAGCATTTGGAGTTACGTACAAATAGGAATTAATTTTTCAAATCAGACTACCGTTTCTGGCAGATTTGCGCAATCTGACCACCAACAATTTTTCAAGGGGTTAGAGGTTGAATTTTAATTTGAAATTTTTAGGAGATACTCAGAACATCTAAGGCTAAGTTCTCTCCAAGTTTCAGAATTTTTGAAGACCTACAACACGGTTTTCAAAACGTTTTAAAACTGGTCCTGAAAACAGAAACTGTTTTCAGAAGTTGAGTTCTTGGTTTAAAACTATTTTAAAAACCACATTTTCCGCACCAACTATTCAACCCCTCCTTCTAGTGGTGCCTTGCAGATCCTACAAGTGGTATCAGAGCGCAGGAACACTCACAACAAAAGGATCCAACTATCTTAGTGAGATGGCAACCACTAGACACAAAACCGAACAAGAAGGTATGTCAAGCCAAAGGTCTCCACTTCTGGATAGTGAGGTACATTCTGATTCCGATTCCAATTCCGATTCTGAACCATCATATCGTGGTTTGTTTGTTCAATATCTTGAATTGCATAAGTTTGCTAAGGCTCTTGCAAAAGAAAAGAAGCGATTAATTGAAGACAAGAAATTGTTAGAATCTTCTAACACAAATCTTGTGTCTCAATTAAACGATTCAAAAGAAGAGTCGTCATGCACTATTAATGCATTAAAGACAGAGATATCATCATTGACCATGCAAAATAATGAAATGAAATCCGAGAATTCAAAGAC
Source organism: Eustoma russellianum (assembly GCA_036186865.1). Lineage (NCBI taxonomy): Eukaryota > Viridiplantae > Streptophyta > Magnoliopsida > Gentianales > Gentianaceae > Eustoma > Eustoma russellianum. The sequence goes on from AP025042.1 coordinate 10,255,702, forward strand.
TTAGAGAAAATGATGAAACAGTTTGATACGGAATCTAACATGCTAGATCGTATTATTTTATCTCAAAAGCATGATAGTGATAAAATGGGATTAGGATACATTGAGACAGATGACGTATCCATTAAACCAACCAAGTTTGTATTGTCTAAGAAAGTAGACACTCCAAAAGCACATAAGGCGTCTAAGATGACGCAAAGACCCCCTCTCCCCTCATCTCGTAATACCTCTTCTTCATATCATGCGAAATATAATTTTGTGCCATATAGATATGATAAGAAACAAGTGATGCATACACGACATTCATTTCATCCATCTAGATCACGCACTACGCACACTAACACAAGGACATATCAAAAACGTCCTACATAGAATGCATATAAAGGAGTTCTTGGCCAAAGGCCCAAAGTGCACTCACCATATGTCTACTATATCCCACCTTCATCTACATTCTTGTCATTTGCTAAACCGAGAAGGATCACCTAAGTATGGGTAACGAAAGGTACTTTTACTAAGAGGTGAATAACTAACTCGTAAGGACCCAAAATTCAAAGGGTAACTAAATCATTTTTGCACATTGCAAGGAACCCACACATGAAAAGATACATATATCAAGTGGTTCCTTGACAGTGGTTGCTCGAGGCACATGACGGGTGACCCAAGCCTATTCACGAAATTGAAGAAGGTCACAAAAGGCGGATCCGTGACCTTTGGAGACAACAATGAAGGCAAGATCATCGGAAAAGATACAATTGGAAACCCAAGCACCCTTCAAATCTCCAACGTATTTTTGGTAAGCAACTTATCTTATGATCTTCTTAGCATTTCGCAATTTATTGATAATGGCTTCGATGTGTGCTTTACTCATCCCTATTGCAATATCATAAATAAAAATAGAGAAGTAGTGTTAAAAGAAAAACGTGAAGGAAACATCTTTACGCTTTCTGTGGATGATACGTTAGACGCTAAGGTTAAATGCTTCATGTCAAATGAACCTAACGTAAACTTGTGGCATAGACGTTTAGGACATATTGGCATTTCTACACTAGAAAAACTCCAACGAAAGAACCTAATACGAGGATTGCCTACACTTGATTTAGACAACTTTCAGTTGTGTGAATCTTGCATAAAAGGCAAACAAACACGCGAGTCACTTAAACCTAAAAATAAAATAAGCACGACTAGAGTTTTAGAATTATTACACATTGATTTGTTTGGTCCTAGTCACACTACTAGTCTTGGTGGACGTCACTATGCTTGCGTGATTGTTGATGATTTTTCTCGTTATACTTGGACTTTATTTCTTGCACATAAGGATGATAGTGCCATTGAAATTGCTAAACTAATAAAACAACTTGAAAATCAATACGGAGTCAATGTGAAAAAGATAAGAAGCGATAGGGGCGGTGAATTTATGAGATACTAAATGATCGCATGCCTAAAATTGACTTTTTTTGTGTGTCTGGATGCAAATGCTTTGTTTTAAATACAAAAGACAATTTAGATAAATTTGAATCTAAATCAATTGAATGTATCTTTGTTGGATATTCTGTGAATTCAAAAGCATATAGGTATTATGATCCTCTCACTAGACAAATTCTAGAATCTATTCATGTGAAACTTAATGAATTTGGTGAGATTGATAAAGATAAAAAATATGATGATGATTTTGAATTAAAACCTGTGTTGAATGATGATGATGGCATGTTTGATATACATGATGTGCATGATTCACTAGAAATGCATGAGAACATAGAAAATAATCAACAAAGATGGCATATAGATCACCCACATGATCTCATTATAGGCGACATCACTCACGGTGTGCGACCACGTAGAAGAATAAATTCGGATGAAATAAATCAATTTCATGCTATGATTTCCGAAATTGAACCTAAAAATGTGCATGATGCTTTGAGTGATTCTTCTTGGATTGATGCTATGCATGACAAACTTAATCAATTTTTTAAAAATGACGTATGGGATTTAGTGCCACAACCACAAGATATGACCATAATAGGCACAAAGTGGGTGTTTAGAAATAAAATGAATGAAGAAGGAAAAGTTGTTAGAAATAAAGCTAGACTTGTAGCACAAGGCTATAATCAAGAAGAATGAATTGATTATGATGAAACATTTGCACCCGTAGCACGTTTAGAAGCTATATGACTTTTACTTGCCATTGCTTGCATGAAAGATTTTAAACTTTATCAAATGGACGTGAAAAGTGCATTCTTAAATGGATTTATACAAGAAGATGTATACGTGAAACAACCACCCGGTTTTGAAGATTTGAGACATCCCGATCACGTGTACAAACTAAAGAAAGCACTATACGGACTAAAGCAAGCACCTAGAGCATGGTATGATCGTTTTGCTACTTTCCTTTTAGAAAATGGTTTTAAAAGAGGCATTATAGATAGTACATTATTTTTGAAACAAGATAAATCAGATTTTCTTATTATTCAAATTTACGTTGATGACATCATTTTCGCTCTACTTCTCATAAACTTGTTGAAGATTTTGAAAATTGCATGAAATCCGAATTTGAAATGTCTATGGTTAGCGAATTGAACTACTTTCTGGGCTTGCAGATTAAACAAACGAGTAAAGGTATCCACATAAGCAAAGCTAAATATGTAAATGATATGATTAAAAAGTTCAATTTTGATAATTTAACACCATCCCCCACCCCTATGAGTGTCACCACTAAATTAGATAAAGATGAACATGGTAAGGATTTTGATAATGCCTTATATAGATCTATGATTGGTTCTTTACTATATCTCACTGCTAGTATGCCTGATATCATGTTCAGTGTATGTATGTGTGCACGTTTTCAAAGTCAACCTAAAGTGTCTGACTATAATGCGGTAAAAAGAATATTCCGATATATTAAGCACACACCCACCTTAGGCATTTGGTATGATAAAGATTGTGACTTTAATTTGCATGCATACACTGACTCTGATTATGGTGGATGTAAGATAGATAGAAAAAGCACGAGTGGCACTTGCTAATTTATAGGAAACACACTTATTTCATGGTTTTCCAAAAAGCAAGCAAGCGTAGCTTTATCCACTACTGAAGCTGAGTACATGGCACTTAGTCTTTGCTGCACACAATTACTATGGATAAAACAACAACTTTCGGACTTTGGAGTTACCGTAAATAAAATCCCTATATATTGTGATAGTATGAGTGCAATTAACCCATCTAAGAACCCCGTGTTACACCCTAAGGCCAAGCATATAGAAGTACGCTATCATTTTCTTCATGATCACGTAAATAATGGTGATATTGTCATAGATCACGTACGCACAGAGGCACAAGTAGCGGATATCTTCATTAAAGCCTTAAATCAAGCCACATACGAAAATCTTCGAACTAAATTAGGCATAATTTCTGCTGATTTGATTTGATTATCTTTCCATATTTACATGCATTTTTGATTGACTTTCCAAAATAAAGGGGGGAGAGAATGCATGATTTAAGGGGGAGAGAGGAAACTGATTGCATAAATCAAGGGGAGCGATTTGAAATTTGAAATTCAAAATTTGAATTTATGCATGATTGAAGGAGGAGATATAAGATTTCAATCATAAACATAGGTTATTTTGAAAATCATCAAAAGGGGGAGATTGTAGAGAAAAAATGGTTTGAGTGATTTCAAAATACATGATTTAAAACGTGTTACAAAGAAATACAAGACATATATCATGATATGATTGCATAAAACTTGCCTTATATAGTTCATATATAATGTTGTCGCACTAACGAGCCATGAAGCTTTAAAGCTTACATAAAATGGCAAACATTTGTTGTGTTTGAACTATTTTCAGCCACCATTAATGAACTAAACTAGTTCATTAAGTGAAGTACTTAGTTAATTAAACTAAGTAGTTCATTAAAGGAAGCAATATTTGGAAAAGGCACAAATGCAACAAGTTGAAGAAAGGAAAGTTCTCTCTCTCCTCTCCACACTTATTACACGCTAATATATATATATATATATATATATATATATATATATATATTAATTTTTTTATTTTTTTATGTAAAGCAATTTTATTGAAAATCCTCCCTTATGACGGAGGGAAACCATATTACATCAAAAAATCAAAAGTTAGTGTCATCATAAGAGAAAAGCGAATGAAGAATAGCAAGTATGCGCAACCTCCAGTCATATACGATATGCCGCATTAAAACCTTGTCAAGTAAAACCACCCTTGTGGATAAAACCTTGACGAAGGAAAAAGCGTACATATTTATATGATTGGAAGGTTGAGAACAGAAGATGTACAATTGTGCAGAAATGATAGAAACAAGCATTGTCTTCGTTTGGCCGAAATCATGCATGTCGTTGATGAGGTAGATAGCCAGGAATTACAGTGGAATTCTTGATGGCAAAAGCAATCCAAATGATTGATTGGTCTTTCGTTGGCGGCAGGCAGCGCCTCGTGCAAATCGCAGAGAATATATGTAAGGACATCTCAGAAAATAAGCCATAGAAGAAGCATGACGAAAGAAAGAAAGCCATACCCCGCGTTGCTCGTAGCCAATCGACCACGGGCAACCTCCAGCTTACTGCGCGTTGTTGTCCACTCCAAATTAGCTCCCATGCTCATTGATGCCAGTCACCCAACAATGCATAAAAATAGAAGCAGTTATCCAAGAATACAGAATAGGGATCATGCGAATGCATAAAGCAGCACATTAGGTACAATGCAATATAGACACACCAAGGCTGCCTATGCCAAATATGGACATAGGCAACCCACAAGTGTGAAGGCCAAACCATTGTGTAACTCATAAGCGAAAAGTTGGAAGAGTGGCGTCCAGGATCACGGCTCCTCGCACTTCGCAAGGCAGAGCAGAAGCTATCGTGTATGTCTGTACCCCTGCTGCTCTTAGACCATAACGTGCTAGTAGATGGGCAGCAGTGTTTGCCTCACGGGGACAATAACTTATAGTAGATGCATTGAGACATAGCAGCGCAATAGTGCGCTGGACATCTCCTGAACACGAGCCATTATATTGTGAGGGGTTAGTAAGCATAGTCAGAAGCATTCTGCAATCCGTTTCAACATGTAATCCATCATATGTCACGGCATAAAGAAGAATAGAGTAAAGCAAGGCCATAAGTTCTGCTCTGACTGGCGTAACACTTGGCAGTGCAAAACAAACCGCATAAACGAAACCTCCGGAATCATTATGTAGCACAGCACCCGCGGCTGCTCCGCTTCGTCCAACAGCAGCATCCACATTTAATTTCATTCGACCAGATGGAGGTAATTTCCATCGAACCAATCTGTGGCGGGTAACCTTTATATGAGGCGAAAAACCGCATGCAATTAAGTTGGGAAAGGGTTCCACAAACTTACGGCCTTGCACCGAAGCACACCAAGAATATATATGTCTACGGACACGATCAAATAAATGCCGATAGTGTTAGTGTATGTGCCCTAGGCCATGATTTGGATATTTATGTTATGCATTTATTATTAATAAAGAGGTTTTATTATCATTATTGTTGGTTAGTATGTTACACAATTTTGATATATGTCCCTGATTCATTATTGTTATAGAGATAAAATAATTTATAATTAGTATGAGTATTGATTTGATAATCATGAGATGATTATGTGTATGGTGATACGAATCAATCTCATAGATACTTGTTAGAGAACAGTGTATTGGATAGACCCATCATGAGATTACTACATGGATTAGCGTCATAAGTAAATCTCATGATAGTCATGTTTAATCCTTTGACTTGAGATTTTCATAGTTTCCAACATAAGGACTATTATATTTTGACATGATCAAACGTTATTCGTAACTGGATAATAATAAAGGTCATGATAAAATGTGATAGAAATTATGTAGAGGATATTGAACAATCAAGATAGAATTTGTCCCTCTCTTTTGAGAGTGATATCTTTGGGCCCCTCGATTAGTGAGACTGTGAAATGCATGGCCGTGCTCAAATGATTTGATAGTGTGATCAATATCATTTGTTTTATCAGTCTACTTAGAGATCGAGTAATCATATGTTTGAACAATATAAGTATGACGCTGACCATGACTTATGTTCAAACTAGGTATCGTGTGACAAAGGGATTAATGCATGTACTATTATTAGGCTAGTTGGACTTTACTCGTATTAATTGGGTAGTCGTAATGCCTTGCTAGAGGCCAATTACGACTTGTTGGTTTAATAGCGATTTAATCAACTGCCAATTGATATGGGCCTATCGGGTCACACACAAGAATGCGTATGGCTGAAATTAATAATATTAATAATATTAATATTGGATATTAATTATTATTATTATTATTATCGTTTTTAATATTAATAATATTAATATTGGATATTAATTATTATTATTATTAATTTCGTTTTTTATGTATATATTTATATCATCGGATAATAACAAAGAATCCATATTTGATATGGATTTTGATTGGTTTTTATCTAATCCTAACAGAATCCGTATCTAGTACGGATTTTGATAGCGTTAACAAATCCGATCAGGAATCGGATTTTGATATCTATATATATGTACGGAGCATGGTGTATCTCGTACACCACACAACCAGTAGAAAACGAAAGGGCAAGAATCGTTTTTATGAAAACCGAATTCTTCAGCCGCGCCGTTTGAAGAGCTAGCACTCCGGGCGGAAGCGTTCGTGTGGATACCGACAGAGGGTGATCGTATTTTCGCACCTTTTCATCTGCAGATTTCGAATCTACGGAGGTACTTTTTGATTTCTTTTGTCGAATTAAACGAACAACATGGATCCTTGGTAGGAAATCAGAGATCAAGTTTTGTTTTCCGCTGCGCGTTTTTGCAGTGATCTCGGTTGATTTCCTAACAGTGGTATCAGAGCCACTTGTTGATTTCGTTTAAATCGGTTATATCATGCTTATGTGATTATATGTTTACTGTTTTTCGTATGGCATGATATGTACAAAAACCCCAACTCGGATTTCATATGATGAGAGAAGAATGGTGTTTTTCAAATCGTTTTCATGAGATGATTTGTATACGGCGGTTTTCGTTTGTCATGTGATGATCAAAACCGATTATGTTTATATTAGATATAAACATACGCTATGTGTAAAACCCTATTCGAATCTCATCTGGTGAGAGCGGATTGATGTTTTCAATTCGTTTTCATGAGACATTATGATTCGAGATTGTTATATGTGATATAAAGTTTTCGTTTTTCATGTGATGATAAAAAACGATTATGTTTATATCGATATGAACAACCGATAATGATTCTGTAAGAGTTATGCATATTCAAAACAGACAGATTATCAATTCGATTGATGATTCGGTTTTCGGATTTCGAATGGCAGATTGATTCTGTTTCGGATTTCGAACAACAGATTATCAATTCGATTGATGATTCTGTTTTGGGTTTTGAATGATAACTCTCGATTCGATCGGTGCTTCTATAAGGGCTTACACGTAGTCAAAACAGTAAGATCGTTAATATGATTGACGCGTCTGTGTTAGGGATCCGAAAAAAAAAATTTTAATCTGATTGATGTTTTCTGTTTGGCTTCGAGGGGCGCTGCCCCTCGGAACCCCGCCCGCTAACCGGCAAGCGGGACCGCCGTATGCGTACGCCCTATAGTTCGTTACCGTGACATTAAGAATGTCAATATATATTTATTTATTATAATATGTTTATGTAAGATATATTATAATTGTTGATGTCTTTGCATGGTGCATAGCATGGCCTCAGGACCTATGTGATTGACTTAGTCATATTTTTGTTTTGGGTTATTATGGCCTGCGTGCCGCTGTAGTTTTGTTGTATTTTACTATACAAGTAGTTAGGTTTTTCTTTATTACTGTAATAAATGAAGAATCAAGCTACAAAAGTGGTGATGGCGACACATACCAAGGACGAGTGGATTCCATGGAGATGGAGGCACGAGCTCAAGACAAGAAGATATGTATCATTGCAAATGTTGTAATAGGAAGTCTTTCACATAGGGTTTCCTTTATGATCTTCATTTGGTCTCATGAAGATCATATTTAGTTTGGCCATGCTATGTCACGTTTACATATTTATCATTTTGTATGAGATGCGTGGATGATAGATTATATATGCATATAGGATGCTACGATATAATGATATGCAATGCAAGACATAAACTAAGTTGAACCCTCATCAATAATTTAAGTCTTTATGCCATCCATGTCTTAAACACCTATTAAAACTGGGATTGTATTAAAGTAGGTATTGCCAAAGCAATGTGCTTTAAACATTCCTAGCTACGTAGGATGAGTAATAGTGCTACTCATATGTTTAAAATTGGTTAGACTTAATTGGGCTATCAAAACGGTTTTGGGCCCAAGGCATTAGATGGAATCTAACATACAATGATATATGATGTCATTATTCCATAAATTCTAAGAGTTACATGAGATGTAATTGGTAAAGAAGTTACCTACCTAAATAACTTAATTTTAAGCGTCATGCCAAAGCTGAGTTTAGAATTAAGTCAAATATGGATCTTAGCTCACTAAAATATTTCTTTTTGAGGGTTATGTTTTAGTGAGAGTTTTATAAATTTTAACCTCATTATTAATAAAGTGTTACTTTGCATGTTTTGTAGATCATAAATGGCTGCTAATAACAATTCCACCTTATCGCTGCGATCAATCCTTGAGAAGGAAAAATTAAAAGAATGTGGGACTAATTTTGTTGATTGGTTTCGAAACTTGAGAATCGTTCTCAAGCAAGAAAAGAAGTCCTACGTGCTCGATGACCCTGTCCCTGAACCCCCTCCTGCTGATGCTTCTGTTGCTGTTAAGAACAAATATAAGAAGCATGTGGAAGATTCCAATGACATAGGATGTCTAATGTTGGCAACTATGTGTTCAGGACTTCAGAAAGACCTGGAACACTTAGAAGCTTATGAGATGAGTGTGCATCTCAAACAAGCTTTCCAACAACAGGCTAGGCAGGATAGGTTCGACACCGCTGTCGCACTTTTTGACTGTAAGATGTCTGAAGGTGAATCTGTTAGCGCTCATGTTTTAAAGATGAAAGGCTATATAGATCACCTTGCAAGACTTGGATATCCCTTGAGTTTGGAACTCGCCACGGATTTGATCCTACACTCTTTGCCTAGCAGTTTTTCTCAGTTCGTCATGAACTACAATATGAATAATATGGAAAAGTCCATTCCTGAGCTACATGGTATGCTCAAAACTGCTGAGGGGAATATCAAGAAGCCTACCCATGTATTGAGTGTCAATACCAAGCTAATGAAAAGGAAAGCTAAAGGCAAGGGTAAGGCTAAAAGTGCAAAGGGTGCAAAAGGGGCAAAGGGTCAAGCTAAACCGAAACCTGGTCCCAAGGCAAAGGTTCCTAAGGAAGGAACTTGTTTCCATTGCAACAAGCCTGGGCATTGGAAAAGAAATTGTGATGTTTATTTGGAGGAGTTGAAGAAGCTGAAGGGTAGTACGACTACATCTTCAGGTATTTATGTTATAGAAATTAATTTATCTACTTCTTCTTCCTGGGTATTAGATACTGGATGTGGATCCCATATTTGTACAAATATGCAGGGGCTCAAAAGGAGTAGGATGCTGAAGAAGGGCGAGGTGGACCTACGTGTTGGCAATAGAGCAAGAGTTGCTGCTATAGCTGTAGGGACCTATGAGCTTGTCTTGCCCAATGGGCTTTTGTTAGTTTTAAACAATTGCTTTTATGTTCCTACTATGAGTAGGAATCTTATTTCAGTGTTTGTTTTGGATGATGAAGGTTATTCATTTTTAATTAAAAATAAGAAGTGTTCTATTTTTGATAAAAATGACTTGCTTTATTGTATTGCAAGTAGTTATAATGGCATCTATGTCCTTAACCTTGATGATTCCAATGACGGTAATATTTATAACATATCTTCAAAGAGAACTAAGCCAAATGAACTAAACCCTGCATATTTATGGCATTGTCGCCTTAGCCATATAAATGAGAAGCGCGTATGTAAACTCCATCAAGATGGATTATTAGATTCATTTGATTTTGAATCATTTGAAAATTGCGAGTCTTGTTTGCTTGGAAAGATGACAAAGACTCCTTTTACTGGACATAGTGAAAGGGCTAATGACTTATTGGGCTTGGTACATACAGATGTATGCGGCCCAATCAGCATTAGTGCCAGGGGAGGATTTCAGTATTTCATTACTTTTATTGATGATTTCAGTAGGTATGGCTATGTCTACCTAATGAAACATAAGCATGAGTCTTTTGAAATGTTTAGAACTTTTCAAAATGAAGTACAAAATCAACTTGGTAAGACAATTAAAACCCTTCGATCAGATCGAGGTGGTGAATATTTGAGCCAAGAATTTGACCAACATCTAAGAAATTGTGGAATTGTTTCACAGTTGACTCCTCCAGGAACTCCACAATGGAATGGTGTTTCTGAAAGGAGAAATCGGACTTTATTGGATATGGTTCGATCTATGATGGGTCAAGTAGATCTTCCTTTATCCTTTTGGGGTTATGCCTTGGAGACAGCTGCATTCATTTTGAACCGTTTACCATCTAAAGCGGTTGAAAAGACACCATATGAGATGTGGACTGGTAAGAGACCCAGTTTGTCTTTTCTTAAGATTTGGGGTTGTGAAGCTTATGTGAAAAGATTAATGTCAGATAAGCTAGCTCCAAAATCTATCAAATGTATTTTTGTGGGGTATCCTAAAGAAACTAAAGGGTACTAGTTCTATATTCCCTCAGAGAACAAAGTGTTTGTTGCTCGAAATGGAGTCTTTTTGGAAAAGGAGTTTCTCTCCAAGAGAACAAGTGGGAGTATAGTACAACTTGAGGAAACTCAAGTTCTGCAAGATATCGTTGAACCGTCTTTAGAGACGATTTCAGAACCACAAACAGTTGTGGAGCCCGAAAATGTAACACAAGTCCAACGCAGATCTGATAGGATACATCGTCAGCCAGAGAGATATGGATTTCTTGTGACTGATGATAGTGAAGTTATGCTCATAGATCAAGATGAGCCTACTACCTATCAGGAAGCTGTATCTGGTCCAGATTCAGATAAATGGTTTGGAGCCATGAATTCTGAGATGCAATCCATGTTTGATAACCAAGTTTGGTCTTTAATTGATCCTCCAAAGGGTATTAAGACTATTGGTTGCAAATGGGTTTTCAAGAAGAAAACTGACATGGATGGAAATGTGCAAACCTACAAAGCAAGGCTTGTGGCTAAAGGTTTCAAACAAACTCATGCTATAGACTATGATGAAACCTTTTCACCAGTAGCTATGCTTAAGTCTATTCGAATTCTCCTTGCCATAGCAGCATACTATGATTATGAGATATGGCAAATGGATGTCAAAACTGCTTTCCTTAATGGAAATTTACTCGAGGATGTGTACATGACACAACCTGAGGGTTTTGTAAATCCTGATAATTCAAAGAAGGTTTGCAAGCTTTAAAGGTCCATCTATGGATTGAAGCAAGCATCTCGAAGCTGGAATCTTCGTTTTGATGAAACAGTTAAGAACTTTGGTTTCATCAAGAATGAAGATGAACCTTGTGTTTACAAGATGGTTAGTGGGAGTGCAGTAGTGTTTCTGGTCTTATATGTGGATGACATATTGCTTATTGGGAATGATATCCCTACCTTGCAAAAGGTTAAGGCTTGGTTAGGGAATTCAATTTCAATGAAGGACTTGGGCGAGGCTACCTATATCCTTGGTATCAAGATCTATAGAGATAGATCTAAAAGGATAATAGGCTTGAGTCAGAGTACATACATAGATAAAATGTTGAAGAGGTTCAACATGCAAGAGTCCAAGAAAGGATTCCTGCCTATGTCTCATGGCATTCATCTTAGCAAGAATCAATGTCCTCAGACATCTGATGAGCGAGATAGAATGAAGTAAAATTCCTTATGCTTCTGCTATAGGATCGATCATGTATGCCATGTTATGTACTAGACCAGATGTCTCATATCCATTGAGCACAACAAGTAGATATCAAGCTGACCCCGGTGAAGGTCACTGGACAGCGGTCAAGAATATTCTTAAGTACCTCAGAAGGACTAAAGATGTATTCTTGGTTTATGGAGGTTTGGATGACGAGTTAGTTGTAAATGGTTACACAGATGCTAGTTTCCAAACCGACATAGATGATTTCAGATCGCAGTCTGGTTTTGTATTCACATTGAATGGTGGAGCTGTTAGTTGGAAGAGTTCAAAACAAAGCACTGTGGCTGATTCTACAACAGAGGCTGAGTATATAGCAGCATCAGATGCAGCTAAAGAAGCAGTTTGGTTGAAGAAGTTCATCACTGAGCTAGGAGTAGTACCTAGCATTGCAAATCCTGTGGACATTTATTGTGACAACAATGGTGCCATAGCACAAGCAAAAGAGCCTAGGTCTCATCAGAGATCTAAGCATATACTCAGACGCTACCATCTCATTCGAGACATCATCGATAGAAGAGATGTCAAGATATGCAAAGTTGACACAAATGATAACATAGCGGATCCATTGACTAAGCCTCTCTCACGGGTCAAGCATGATCAACATACTAGATCTATGGGTCTCAGATATTTATAGGCCTAGTGCAAGTGGGAGATTGTTAGTGTATGTGCCCTAGGCCATGATTTGGATATTTATGTTATGCATTTATTATAAATAAAAGAGGTTTTATTATCATTATTGTTGGTTAGTATGTTACACAATTTTGATATATGTCCCTGATTCATTATTGTTATAGAGATAAAATAATTTATAATCAGTATGAGTATTGATTTGATAATCATGAGATGATTATGTGTATGGTGATACGAATCAATCTCATAGATACTTGTTAGAGAACAGTGTATTGGATAGACCCATCATGAGATTACTACATGGATTAGCGTCATAAGTAAATCTCATGATAGTCATGTTTAATCCTTTGACTTGAGATTGTCATAGTTTCCAACATAAGGACTATTATATTTTGACATGATCAAACGTTATTCGTAACTGGATAATAATAAAGGTCATGATTGAATGTGATAGAAATTATGTAGAGGATATTGAACAATCAAGATAGAATTTGTCCCTCTCTTTTGAGAGTGATATCTTTGGGCCCCTCGATTAGTGAGACTGTGAAATGCATGGCCGTGCTCAAATGATTTGATAGTGTGATCAATTTCATTTGTTTTATCAGTCTACTTAGAGATCGAGTAATCATATGTTTGAACAATATAAGTATGACGCTGACCATGACTTATGTTCAAACTAGATATCGTGTGACAAAGGGATTAATGCATGTACTATTATTAGGCTAGTTGGACTTTTCTCGTATTAATTGGGTAGTCGTAATGCCTTGCTAGAGGCCAATTACGACTTGTTGATTTAATAGCGATTTAATCAACTGCCAATTGATATGGGCCTATCGGGTCACACACAAGAATGCGTATGGCTGAAATTAATAATATTAATAATATTAATATTGGATATTAATTATTATTATTATTATTATTATTATTATTATTATTATTATTATTATTATTATTATCGTTTTTAATATTAATAATATTAATATTGGATATTAATTATTATTATTATTATTAATTTCGTTTTTTTATGTATATATTTATATCATCGGATAATAACAAAGAATCCATATTTGATATGGATTTTGATTAGTTTTTATCTAATCCTAACAGAATCCGTATCTGGTACGGATTTTGATAGCGTTAACAAATCCGATCAGGAATCGGATTTTGATATCTATATATATGTACGGAGCATGGTGTATCTCGTACACCACACAACCAGTAGAAAATGAAAGGGCAAGAATCGTTTTTGTGAAAACCGAATTCTTCAGCCGCGCCGTTTGAAGAGCTAGCACTCCGGGCGGAAGCGTTCGTGTGGATACCGACAGAGGGTGATCGTATTTTCGCACCTTTTCATCTGCAGATTTCGAATCTACGGAGGTACTTTTTGATTTCTTTTGTCGAATTAAACGAACAACATGGATCCTTGGTAGGAAATCAGAGATCAAGTTTTGTTTTCCGCTGCGCGTTTTTGCAGTGATCTCGGTTGATTTCCTAACAGATAGGAGAAGCTGCTGTCCCCAAATCTGATGGACGTATACTCCTTCCAAATCGCCTATAGCACCAGTGCTGGAATCACTGCCCGGAAGTGGCCCATCATAGTAGTAGACGAAGCTTGACGCCACCAACAAATAAAATAGGCTTGAATGGTGGACTGGCGTGGTAAAGGAGCCGAAAATAATACAGCAAGCTCAACCCATAATGTTTTGATTTCTGGACACTGCAAGAATAAGTGATCCTTAGTGTCCGAATGCTGAAGCAAAAGACACACTGCGAGGGATATATAGTCTGCCAGGTCCGAAGATTATTGGTGAGGGGCAACGAACCAGACCACAATCGCCATAAAAACAATTTTGCACCCAGAGGAGAGGAAGACCACCATAAATATTTGGAAAACTGCAGCGTAGGATTATCGGCATGAAGCAATAAATAGGCGGATTTGATGGTATATGTGCCGGTTGTGTCCGACTCCCAGCTTAATCCATTGGGTGAGTGACAAACATGTGAATTCATGTAAGCGTGAACATGACAAAGTCGTTTCCACACTGCTGAATCATAGATATGGGTGTAAACAGCAGCGCGTTGGCCGTGTTTTGCACGGCAATACATGGCCCATAATGAGCTTGACGTATGGTACTTCCACCAGAGTTGTCCATGATACACTTGCTGTATATAGACCAAATTCCTGATACCTAGCCCGCCGTGCTCAACCGGACGACAAACATGATCCCAAGAAGTCCAGTGATGGCGACCATTCCACAAGAAATTAGACATTTTTCTATTTAAAGAGGTGATGGCACTTTTAGGCAACCTAGAACATGCAATGAGATGAGTTGGGATCGTTGATAAGACATGCTTGATTAAGGTTAGCCGTCCTGCAGGATAATAATTTGGATGACCAAGCATTGAGTCGCATGTCAAAGTGCGTTAATAGAGCAGTGCAGTATGATGGGCGATTTACACCTTTATACAAATAAGACCCAAGATATTTTAAGGGCAACACCGCCAAACGCATGCCAAGTATTCGGGCCACTCTTGGCCCTACCACAGACTTCCTCACGATCAACTGACTTTTGTTAAAATTGATTAATTGACCTAAGACAGCTTGATATGTATCTAAGAATTGACAGAATCGGCGCATATTGGAAAGTTTGCCATTAAGAAAGACAACAAGATCATCTGCAAAGCCCAAATGAGATATTTGTGGAGCCCGCCCCACATTAAAACCACTTAACTCACCCGAAGCAATTAGCGAATTAAGGCCTCGGGAAAAACCTTCTGAAGCCAAGATAAATAATAAAGGCGATAACCGATCACCTTGTTTAACTCCGCGTGTGACAGGAAAAAATCCCACAGGTTTGCCATTGATGAGAATGGAACATCGTGTAGCCGCTAAATTATTCAATACAATCCTGACTAGCTTAGCATCAAAACCGAATTTGTGGAGAAGTTGCCTAAGATAATCCCAATCCACTCTGTCAAAAGCCTTTGCCATGTCTAACTTAATCATGACCTGACCACCATGCACATGCTTGTCTATCATGTGAACCATTTCTTGAGCCAATAAAATATGATCCGTAATACCACGCCCCTTTAAAAAACCAGCCTGCTCTTGAGAAATCAGCCGTGGTAATAAGCCAGATAATCGCATGGCCAACAACCTCGTAATGAACTTGGCTATAAAGTTAGTCAAACATATTGGTCGAAATTCAGAAAATGATTGTGGGTTGGAGACTTTAGGAATAAGTGTAATAAGAGATGCAGCTAGTTGGTTCAGGGGCGGAACACCAAGAAAGAATTCATGTACCGCTTTATGTACATCAAATTTAATTACTTGCTAGAATCTGCGATAAAAGGAACCTGGGAAACCATCTAGGCCTGCAGCACTTGTTGGGCTCAGATCCTATACTGCTTGTTGGACTTCTTGAAGATCTGGCATGGCCAAAAGCGTTGCATTGTCCTCACTGGTTAGAATAGTTGGAATATATTGAAGCAGGGAAGAGGTATTCTCTAAAGATTCCGCTGTAAACAAATGCTGATAATATCGAATGGCTTCCTGCTCAATTGCCGCTGGTGCTTGACATTCAACGCCATTTTACTCAACAATTTGACTAATCATTTGTCGCCGCCTCTTGTCTTTGACAATTTGATGAAAATATCGAGTATTAGCATCACCCTCTTTCATCCACTTTACATTGGCCTTTTGCTGTCAAAACATAGTTACCCGATGCTGCTGCTGTTTCAAAGCCGCCATACTTCTGTGATATAACTCACGGGATGTAGCATTTGGGTAAGCATCATATTCTTTCTCATAGCGAAGTGCTTTAGATTCTGCATGAACAATAGCATCAAATATATTTCCGAACACATCCTTATTCCACTATTTCAAATGTTGTTTAAGCTGCCGCAACTTTGCATAATACCCGCGGATACCGCCAATTGTTTCATAAGACTGCCAATAATGCGTGACCAACCGATTAAAATCTGCATGCGTAGTCCATGCATCCAGGTATCGAAATGCTCCGGATGAGTTAGATCTTTCGGCTAAATCCTGAAGATAAATAGGGCAATGATCCAACGTAGTTCGACTAAGGTGTTGATAGGCGACTGTGTGAAATAGATCAAAGATGCTCGACAAGCAAAGATACCTATCCAATCTGCTCCATACTTGTCCCAGTCCTTGCCCATCACTCCAAGTAAACGTTGAACCTTGATAGTTAATAGCTTGTAGCGAGCAAGAAGATACACAGTCATTAAAGTCTTGCAATGATCTAAGAGATGGAACAGATCGACCCTTATGCTCTTCCAGCGATAAGAAAGTATTCAAATCACCTCCAAGTAGCCACGGGACATCCATTTCCGCATGTAAAGTCACTATGTCTTCCCATAATAGACGACGTGATATCACAGAATGCAAGCCATATACAAACGTGCAGCAAAAAATATCTCCTGTTGGTATCCACTGAAAATACATTGAGTGATTTTGAACACATATACGATCTCTCTCTAGTCACAAAAAAGCATCACTCCAAAAAATCCATATCTTATCCTGACACACTGAGATCGCTTGTGTAAAAAAAAATTCAAACGATAAAATAACAATGAAGACGGTCGTGATTTAGGTTCAATTAGAACAAAGACATGCAAATTATAACGACGCAACCGCGATAAAATACGTGGAAGTGAAGTACAAACACCACAGACATTCCATATCATTATCTTCATTGAGTCGCTAAACAGTCGAAGGAGTTAGAGAGAATGGACCTGGATCTTGTGATCGGCAGGGACACCGGTTCCATGTTACAACGAGGTCGACGAAGCAGGCGTGGCGAAGGCTGAAACTGCTCATTAGGGGCCATGTCTGGGGGATTAATATTTTGATCATCATGTGGTGAGTCCGAAGAGACAGCCGCCTGGAGCATATCCTGAATAATTTCTGAGACCACAGCAATCGCAGAAGAGTCTGATGCAAAAGCATTCTGCACATCAGGCTGAGTCGGTATAATCTCACTGTCAGACGGCGATGTTGGCTGCGGATTATGCAGTATGTCAGAGATGAAGTTGTCATCTACTCCATGCAAACGAGAAAGGTCTTGAGCATATGTGACTGCACATGGCATTGTTGCAGTCAAATCTGACGATAATAATAGAGGAAGTTCTGCAGCAACATACTGTTCAAATGGTTGAGGATGTTTTTTAGGAGTCCAGCGTTGTTCCTGGGCTTTGCGTGCATTAGATGGTCCGCCTTTGATAGCTGAATTTCTGCAGCGTCCTTGGGCTCAGGCACGTCTGAAGGTTGCACTAAATCCGTCCACAATCTGCAACCTTATGACCTAGTCGACAACATTTAGAACAATATGACGGCAGGTCTTCATAAATTACCTGCTGATTAAGCACTTTGCTTAACGCATGAATAAAAACTCTTGAAGGCAACTCCTGTGATACATCAATTTCTATACACAAACGAGCAACAAAGGTCCAAAGAGTCTCAGCAGTCGCAGTATCCAATTTTATTGGAGTTCCTAACATTCGGCCAATTCGCATGAGGGCTGAATTTTGGTGGAGATGTAATGGTAGCCCTGGAATGATACCCATACCGACACGATCGGTACATCGATTGTAGGATCATATGTTGGCGTCCATTTAGTAACTCGCATATATTTCCCTGTGATCATCCAACTCTGTCTTGCAAAACGTCGCAGATAATCTTGTTCATGTTTAAAGTGCAAGACCACGTGTGTTGAATCCAAAAGTCTCACTTGCACAGGGCCAGTAAAACCTATCCGATCAATGGTGGACTGAATGGTGGCGATCGGCGGTTTGCCATACCAAAAAGTTCCCACTAAGGAGAATTTGAACGGTGCTGCTAAGGATGCGATTTCTTCATCCGTAAATGATATCATTGGACTGCCTTTGTATTTGTGGATCGGTTTGTTAGCAATTGGAGTGGCAGTCGACGTCTGAAACAAGGAGGCGTAACTCTTCTTTGAGGATGACCTCGTAGGGTTTTCCGGAGATGGATCCATAGCCGCCATTATGTATTAAAAGATTCAGTCTTTCAACGATGAATGAAAAAGTAGAATAGAAAAGAAGGGAGAGCAGGTAGAGATTGAAGGTGAATGCAGTCGGAGGAGTGGCCGGCATTAGCCGGACCGCCATTGTCGTGCCGCCTTATTGCCAGAGTGCATCATCCTTTTCTTCTAAGAGAATTCTAGATATTATATATATATATATATATATATATATATATATATATATTCAGAATCCGGAATATACATCGCGCGATTATTCTATCTCAATCACAATGCCGTTCGATTTCTGCAATTAAGACTTCATTTCGGATTTCACTTCTTCCACTGGTAATTGTATTCTTCATTTTTGGTTTCTTTGCGACAAGTTCTACGGGTTTTAGCGGCCCCATATTTTGCAAAAGTTTCAACCTTTTCAATTGTAATGCTGCATTATCATTTACTACTGGTCTTGAATTCATATTTGGTCTGAGATGGAACTGCTGCCACTCTCCAAATCATTTTCGGCTATGGTATCGTCTGCCGTTGCAGGCAGATTCCCATCGTGTGAGATGGGACGTTATAAAGGATACCCTGCTGTTTCATTTACACAAGATGAAATTGCCATTGTTGCAAATCGCATCAAGTACGCCCTGGTTGGAGCCTTTTGGCGTGGCAGGCCATCTATGGCAGGCTTGCGCGCCTCGATTGACAGAATTGGGTTCAAAGGTTCAGTTAATATTGGTCTCCTTGATGAGGGACATGTACTGCTAAACTTTGTTAACGAAGATGATTATACGCGATTCTTTTATCGTCGTCATTGGCGTTTCCAGGGATATGATATGAAGGTCACGAAATGGACTCCTTCTTTTGATCCATGTCTGGATACCTCGATTGTCCCAGTGTGGGTGGCACTTGAGGGTCTTCCTATTCATCTCCATGATTATCGTACGTTTATATGAGATTGCAAAGTTGATTGGTACCCC
>AP025042.1:10275313-10306295 GCA_036186865.1 Eustoma russellianum
TACGTTAAGTTTTCATCGTCCCTCGGTGGCGCGGTTTTGTGTTGAAGTGGATGTCACCATGGATTTACCATCTAAGATATTTATAGATTGTGGAGAGCATTCTTTCTTTCAAGTAGTTGTGTATAAAGATCTCCCTATGTACTGCAGCAAATGCCGTCGTTTTGGCCATTCAGCGGGCTTGTGGAGAAGGGAAGGCCCCAGCATATCCGACGAAGAATGCAGGAAAGAGTGAGGTTTGGATTCCTAAAGGAAATATTCAGAATGAGTCTGGAGAACAACCTGTTGGAGATTCTAATCCTAATCAGCATCCGGTCCAGACTCGAGAATTACATACAGATTCTGAGGAGACTCTACAACAGGAATTGGTTGATGTTGGGACAGGGGATGGTGATGGCAGGGAAGTATTACAGGAGGAAACAGCTCAACCCATTCTTGCCAAGGAATCACATAATCTTGCGACTACTGCGGAAACATCTACATTGCATATTTTTTTCTCGTTGACTGCAGATTTAAGTCCTGTACTATTAGTGCTGCCAACATTGGATATTCAAGATTAGCAGGATGAGCAGCAGATGAATACATCCTGCTCTGCTACACTATCTAACCATACCGAGGAATCTAATATAAGAGAGGGAGCAGTATGCATATCTCCTCCACCCTTGGAGATTTCGGACGCAAATGTACAGTATGTTCAAGAGGTGAACTCAACCTCTGAAGTGGCTCCGGATGTTCAAATTCAATCCATTCAAATTGCATTGCCAGCGCCACTGGCGATAATGCCAGCCAGTGACCCTCCTTCCTTTCCCGATTATGATCCTTTAATTAAAATTTTTATCAAGACCACTTTCGGGAGGAGGAAGATGAGGTTGATCTTACAGTAGGTTCGGACAATGAAGCATCTCGCTCATCTAATCGGCGCAAAGGGAATGACTATATACGTGAGAGTTTGCTCATTGCGGCAGATGATATGGATTGTCCAATGACATCGACTGGTGGTGGGATGCTTCTTAGCGGACTATCTCGGAAAAAGCGCAGAGCTTGGAAGAACCTTCCACCACATCCACCGTCATCAATGGTTACTAGATGGGGAAGTCATCGTTCTTTTGAACTATAGTGTGATTTGCATGCCTCATGTTCTGTGAAGGATCATTTGATTTCGTTTTTTTCTTTTACTAGTTGTAGTAAACGGCTGCCCTCGGCCATTTAACGCGGGATATTATTGAATAAATAAAGACCGAAAGGTTTCCTTCCGTTTAATATATATATATATATATATATATATATATATATATATATATAGATTTTTTGAAAAAGGCACATACACATTTATTCCAACGTACTACCGACACGTTATATATTTTACGTACGTACGTTAATGTCACACCACTATATTTAACACATATTTATGAGTATATTCAGGTCTTATATCATATGATATAAGTCATGGTGATGATATTTAATACGACACGTTAGAAGGTTCTAAACCGAAAAATTGTCGTATCGGACGAATACCGAAAATTCGACAACGTGTCACGTACTTGCCATAAATAGATGGCCATCCCTTACACTTTAAAAATGACAACAAATTTCGTGGCTTACATGATATATACAGCCATAAAATCATTCCATGTTGGCACACACAAATCACCCCACATTAAGGCCAAATTGTGGAGATTCCAATTTCAATTTGTCACATGGTTTAGGTGCCACTTTAAGATCAGCCTAAGTGATGAATATTAAATTTTAATTTATTTATAGAATATGTAACATAATATATATAACATGTGCAAAAAGTTGGAATTTAATTAGAGAAAAATCGGGTAATTGATAAATGTCGAAAATTCGGTTTTCTACGTACACAACACATGGAACATTTTTGGCTTGTCATATAACATGTATCTAGACACTTTTTACATATTTAATACATCTCAAAGTATTCTAAAAAATTCAATTAAGGGCTGATTGGAATATACCATGTGTGTATAATTAAATGTGCACTATTTTACAAAGTTTGCAAAAATAAAATTCAGCACATGCACAAGTCATTTCAAACGCCTATAACAACCATGTTGGAGCATATGTGGAGCATTGTTGGCATATTGATTGGTTAAGAATGAAGCTTACAATGTTTATGACATAACGGAAGGAGCTACAAAAGGTAACATTTCAAACTTATGTCACATTTGTAACGCATGATGAAAATTTCAGCATGTGGATATAGACTGGCCAATTTTATCAATATTATGAGGCATATTTTACTTCTTGAATTAAGTGAATTAATTGGAAGATTGTATGGAAGTATTTTGAATAAGTTATGGAATTAAAATGGTGATATCTTTGAATATCACAAATGCTGAAAATTTCAGCATGTGTGGGGATGTATATGGCCGAATTATAGGCTGCATGAGTGACAAATTTTATTCCAAAATTGATGAAATATTGTTTACTAAATGGTGACTGAATTATTCTTTAATTTCAAGGATTAAATCAATGTAAAATTGGTAATTTTTTGAATAAAAGGTGAATGTTACACATGCTGAAATTTCAGCATGTGCAAGAGACTTGATTGCCGAATTTTTTTATAGAAAAATGGAATTATTTGACTTGCTAATTGTATGGGATAATTATGTGACATATGGTAAGATGTTTATGGCTAATTAGCACATGCTTTTTGAGGATAATTTCATATTTATCTAGTCATCAAGTGATGACAACAACCAACCAATCAATGAGTGCCAAGTAAGCAAGAGCTTAATGATCATCCAATGAGGAGATGTCAAGTAAGCAAAGACATGTCACAATGATGCATACACTCTTCCAAGGACTTAGAAGATAATTTTCAAGATGAGGAGGATGCTATAGGGGGCGGCCACAATGTTAAAAAGGAAGGAAGAGGGCAAAACAAAAACAAGAACAAGTCTTCTAATTTCAAAGATCAAAACGTGTTCTAGTCTTCTCTTCTACACTCTCTTTCTTTCTTCTCTCTAAAAGCCTATTGTACTTACATTCATATACTTGAATAGGCTTCATATAGTCCACCACATATTCTTTATCATTGTAAAAGATTGATCAAGGTGTGATCAATCTTGCACTTGCAAGGTGGTGGTGTTCGTGACAATTGTATTCTCATACAAGGTTTGTAAAGGGTTGGAGTTGGTGTGTAACTCCATCAACCCTGTGGTAAGGTGTTCTTTGTGTTGTGTGATTAGAGCTAACCGAGGAAGGTGTCCTCGAATACTGGATTAGGTTGTTTATAGCCGAACCAGTATAAAACTCCTATTGTCATTTACTTTCAGCACTTACTTTCTGTTTCAGCACTGTTTATCGTTTTTAATCACGTTTGTAAAAATAGTAAACAAATTTCAAAAATTACGAAACTTTCCAGAATCATAGCCATACATCTCAAGGTTCTTTTGGCGCAAGTTTCAACCCTTTTGGACAAGTATAAGTCATTCAAACGTCTAAAGTTCTGAGACTCGTACAGTCTGATTTTTAGGCTTGCAAAGGTTAAGACTTTGATCGTATTTGACCAACTTTCGAAAAGAATTTTTCAAAACTGTTTCAACCCATTTAAATGTAACTAATAAGGGGTTAGTAGTTAAATTTTCAGAGCATTTGGAGTTACGTACAAATAGGAATTAATTTTTCAAATCAGACTACCGTTTCTGGCAGATTTGCGCAATCTGACCACCAACAATGTTTCAAGGGGTTAGAGGTTGAATTTTAATCTTAAACGTTTAGGAGATACTCAGAACATCTGAGACTAAGTTCTCTCCAAATTTCAGAATTTTTGAAGACCTGCAACCCAGTTTTCAAAACGTCTTAAAACTGGTCCTGAAAACAGAAACTGTTTTCAGAAGTTGAGTTCTTGGTTTAAAAATATTTTAAAAACCACATTTTCCGCACCAACTATTCAACCCCCCTTCTATTGGTGTCTTGCAGATCCTACAAAAACAAGTGTCTAAGTTTATTTTCTTGATTATAGATTCTGATGCATATGATCATATGACCCACAACAAAGATCTTGTACTTTATTATGGATCCTTTCCTTATCTTAAATATGTTAAGATTGCTAATGGACTTAACCTGCAAGTCATAGGAAATGGATTAATCAAGTTAACAGATCAGCGACTAATGCATAATGTTTTATATATACCAGATATTAGTAGAAAAAGTCACAAAAGATAACAACTGTATTACATGCTTCTCACCTTTTGAGTTTAATTTTCAAAGGAATACTATGGGGAAGAAGATTGACAATGCTAAGAACTTAAATGGAATAGGAGATAGCACACTCAGCTTCTATTCTTGTACTAGTATAGAGTCAGTAGCAACCAAATCCCACTCCGGAATAGGAGATTAAGACATTCATTTTTGTATTCGAAAAGGCTTATGCCAGACTTATTTATGAAAATTAATTAGTTGTGAAGTATGCAGTTAGCTAAACATACTAAGGTTGCTTACCATGCTAAAACATATACCTCAACACAATCATTTAACCTTGCATAACGGGGACCATCTATGATTGCTAATGTTAATGGTGACAAATGGTCATATTTTGAAGAACTTTGTTGCCTTAGTTAGAAAGGGGTGAGAGAATGTACAAAGTATCCACTTTACAACTTCTTGTCATATCAGCAACTCAATTAAGGGCTTAAAGCATTCACTAGTGCCTTGGATAACAAGACCATTCCTAAGGATATTCAGGAGGCATTGAATATTTCTAATTGGAATAGGTCGTATATGAAGAAATGTAAGCCTTGAATAAGAATAAGACATGGGAGCTCATACAGGCTGTAAATGGGTTTTTTCTGTTATATATAACATTAATGAAATAGTAAATAGATTCAAAGACAGATTAATTGCAAAGAGGTTCAACAGACTTACAACATCGATTACATGGAAATCTTTGCACTTGTTGCTAAACGAAATACTGTAAGGATTATACTCTTACTAGTTGTTAACTTAGATTGGAATTTACAACTAGATATTAAGAATGCCTTTTAAATGGAGACTTAGAAGAGGAATTGTACATAGATATACCCGTTAGCTTCAACACTAATAGCAATAAGAATAAGATATGTAAACTAAAGAAGTCTTTCTATGGCCTTAAACAACCTAGGGCATGATTTAGGAACTTTACAAAAGTAGTTCTGAACCATGGATACAGATAAACCCACAGTGATCACACTTTGTCCATTTAAGGGATTGGCACAGGTAACATTACTGTACTTATTATTTATGTTGATGACATAATATATACTGATAATAAAAGACTAGAAATAGCTCAAATAAAGAAACAATTATCAACTGAATTTGAGTTTACAGATTTAGGCAGACTCAGATACTTCTTAAGTATGTATTGGAAAGGAAGCAACAGGGAATAAGTATTGCACAGAGAAAATATATATTGGATCTTCAATAGGAAACTGGTATGCTTGGTTGCAAACCTACTCTCACACCAGTTGAACTTAGACATAGACCCACAGAATAGTGACACAACACACTCGTACAAAGACTTAGTTAACAAAAACTAGTTGAAAAGTTGATTTACTTATCTCATACTATGCTTGATATCTGCAATAATCTTTATCAGTCAATTTATACATGATCTTACTGATGATTAAGGTTGCATTGAGAACTCTTAGGTGCTTAAAAGCTCCACGACAAGGGCTACACTTCAGAAAGAGTGAAAACAAAAAGCTACAGGTAGTAACAAATACAAATTGAGCAGGATCCAAGGTAAAAATAAAATAAATAACAAGATACGGAATCTATCTGTGGGGCAATCTTGTTGTAATATGAATTGTTTAAATGAAGTTAAAAGATGTTTTGAAAGAGCTAAAAAGGTTTTTCACACTTTTTAATTAGAACAAAATGAGAAAAACACACTTTGAGACATTGATCTCTTACATGGATCTATCGATGTATACATCAGTCTCTCAAACAAAGACATCGATCGATCTATCTTAGAATTGTCCAAGGTTGAATCCTTATCGTCCAACATCAGTCTCTCAATTTGGGACACATCGATCGATCGATGTGACATCAGTCTCTAAAGTTAAAGACATCGATCGATCGACGTTGTTAAGGTTCAAAGTTAAAACCTTACTGGAACACATCGACCTCTCAATGTTTGAGACATCGATCGATCGATGTATGCATTGGTGTCTCAGAAAGAGACATCGACCGATCAATGTATGCAAGGAATAAAAATAAAACCTTACAGGAGGACATCGATCTCTCGATTATGAGACATAGATTGATCGATGTTCACACAGTCTCTCAAGGAAGAGACATCGATCGATCTATGTAGGTGAAGTGGAAAACTCAAACCTTACTGGAAGACATTGTCTCTCAACAGGGACACATCGATCGATCGATGTCATCCTGGATTCAAATTTTTATGACTGTTGGAACATAATTCAATGGAAATTTAAAGTGTTTCCTCTCTCCAATCTTGCTCAAATTTCTTCTGGACTTTCCCCTGACATCAATCGTATTTCCTTGACATTTATATGCATTTCTAAGATTTTCTAGGGTGGCTTTGGAGATCAAATCTAACTATAGGGTATCTAAAGACTATTTGAATATTGTCAAGACTTATAATTGAGTTGAAGACTTGAGAGAGGCTTCAAAAACGTTTCTCACACCCTCTATAAATTGAAGAAGCTTAGATGAAGGTCATATGCACTTTCATCCTCTTCAAGCTTTATTTTTTATTGTTGTAAAAAGTTCTCATTCGTGCAAAAGTGCTTAAAGCTTGTTAAGCTCTTATTGCTTGTTCTTCATTGTTGTAAATTGTGAGAGTGTACATCTAACACAAGAGGAACCATACATATTTGATCTCTTGCTTGTGTTTAGACTAGCTAGAAAGTGTAAACCCCAGCACTTCCCAAAACTCACTGTGTGAAAGTTCTTTGATAGGACTTTGTTGAAGTTGTGAGGAAGTAAGGACTTGTTCTTGCTTATGGCTGATGTTGTTGTTGCACAAAGCTGTTTTCTGCAAGAAGATATTGTTGTTGCTTATGCTAAGTTGTTAGTGTAAGCAATGGTGTTGTTAGTCTTATTACGAGTAATAAGAAGTGTTGTTGTTGAAAATCCACTTTGGAAACAAAGTAGTAGTGGAGTAGAATCATTTAAGTTTCGAACCACTCTATATCGCATGTATTCATTCGTTATCTCTCATCTCTTTCTTTATTTGATTTGGAGAGCATTTGAGTAGGAGTGAGCTGAAAATGGAAAAATTTTGCAAAATCGCCAAAGACTCTATTCACACTCTAGAATGATTGTCACGGAACTTACAATTGGATCAGACCCTAACCTTGATTGCATGTCCAATTTTTGCAAGTAGCAAGGTTAAAGATCATGGCAATGACAACCTCTTCACCTACAGCTCAACCTCCAAACCTGCCACACTATTGGCAGCCTCAAACACCAAAGCTCCTGTGTTTGATGCTCAAAACTATTCTTTATGGAAATTTCGAATGATAAATCATTTGAAAGGTTGTGGGTTTGACATATAGAGATTTGTTGTCAAAGGAATCAAAGTTTCTATGATTACCAACCCAAAAGGAGAATCCATATTCAAAGATAAGGATGACTACACCAATAAAAAGCGATAATTTTTGCTATAAATGGAAATACATTTGATATTCTCTCAAGTGCCTTAACCGCTACCGAGCTTATAAGGCTTCAAGGTCTTGTAACATCCCATAAAGCATGGAAAAGGCTAGAAATGATACATGAAGGGACTGAGCAAGTGAGAATGGCCAAAAGACTTATGCTCATGAAAGGCTATGAAATGTTTGGTATGAAGAGTGGTGAAAAGATTGAGGAGACCATTGACCGATTCATCAGAATAGTGAATCAACTCTCAATGATTGACAAGAAAATATCAAATGAAGATCTTGCCTCAAAACTTTTTAACTCTTTGCCAAGAGAATGGAAACCTAAAATGACCTCCATCACCGAGTCTAAAAATCTCATGACCCTTACTCTTGATGAATTTTTTGGAAATCTACTCACTCATGAATCCTAATTGATGAGCAAAATAGGATGGATCCTATCACGCCCACACATGCATCACACAAAAAATTCGTGGCAGAGTCTGATGAATCAAATGAGGAAGTTGCTCTTCTAATTAGAAAATTTAGAAGAGTAGCAACAATAAACAAAGCCCATGCAAGAAAGTTTTTCAAGAAATCAACCAAAGATGAAGAATCAAGTGAAAATTGCTACAGGTGTGGTCGAACCGATCATTTCGTTGCCGATTTCCATGTCAAGAGCAGCAAAAGAAAGACAAGAAAGTCTTTTCTCAAAAGAAGAAAGCCTTAAATACGGAGGTAACCACATAGGATGATCTTCTTTCTGAATCGAAAGGTGAAAAAAATGAAGACTAGGATTTTGGACTTATTGCAATAGTTGAAAATCAAAAAGAACAATACACTTGTCTCATGAAAATCGAGAATGATCTTGAGGTAAACTCTATATGTTCTAATGTTAATCTACAAGATGAAATAGGAGATTTACAGGATGATTTTGAGAAACTTAACTTGAAATACAAACACTCGAAGAAAGAATTTAAAAGTGCATATTAGAAAACAAGAACTTGCATAATCAGAATATTTTGATTTACCAAGAGCATGGTATCATACTTATCATGCATAAGACCGTAGCCCTCGAAAATATGGAAATTAGGAAGGAGCGCAAAAAATTAAGATTATATTTGAAAAAATTAACAAACGGTAAGAGTAATCTAGATAAACTACTTGGAAATCAAAAGATAGGAAAATACAAATCCAGTTTAGGATTTAATACCTCATACCCCACTGTTAAACCTATTGAATTGAAAGAAAAAGGCAAATATGAAAAAGACTCAAAATGGCTCATTATCTTATAAGTAGAACAACAAAATAATATACCTGCTTGTTTTGATTGGGACAAGAAAGGACATGTAAAAAGTATATGCAGGGCTAGCTTTGGTAACATGTATTTTTAGAAGCCTAAAGTTCGACAAGCTAACTCGAAAGAACCCAACCATTATTGGATACCAATATATAAACCTTTTGGTATTGTAGGTACTCAAGGTAAATAGAGTAGACAAGGAAGAAGGCACCAAATGGCTTATGGACAGTGGATGTTCCGCACACATGATCGGAGACAAAACTTTGTTCAACAAGCTCAAAATTCAAGATGGTGGAAAGTTGCATTTTGAAAATGGAAGAGCCAAAATCCTTGGACATGGAGAAATTGATAACTCTTCTTTTACTATTAGTAATGTATTATATATAGAAGGGCTTAAATATAATCTGATAAGTGTTAGCCAATTATGTGATGCTAATTTTTAAGTTATATTTGCGAAAAGAAAATGCATAGAGAAATGGGATGGTAGAATTGTTTTTGAGGCTAAGGAAAAATGATGTTTACAAATTTAACACACATGATTTCATATCCCAAAAAGTTTTATGTCTAGTTGCCAAAAATGATTTGACACAATTATGGCATATACGAATTGGACATATTAGTTTCGAAAACATCAATGAAATTTGTAAAAATGAAAAGGTCCAAGGTCTTCGAAAATTAGATTTCAAAAATCATGGCAATGTGACACTTATCAAAAGACAAAGCTTGCTAAAACAAGTTTCAAGCCCAAAAGTGAAATCTCTACCACCAAACCTCTACAATTGCTTCATATGGATTTGTATGGAGATATTGATACAGCAAGTCTAGGTGGAAAATATTACACCTTTGTAATGGTAAATGACTTCTCTAGGCTTACTTGGGTCATGTGCTTAGCCAAAAAGAATGATGCATGCCAAGAGTTTATAAAACTTTATCAGAGATAAGAAAACCTAAGGGAAGATACCTTCAAGGAAATTAAAAGTGATAGAGGTTGTGAGTTTGATGGTGAGTTTCAAGCATTTTATGTATCCAAAGGGTATGGACACAACTTCTCGGCTCTAGAACTCCTCAACAAAATAGTGTTACAGAAAGGAAGAATAAAGCTCTTCAAGAAATGAGTATAGCCATGCTAAATGAATTTGAGCTAATTGAGTACTTTTCATATAAAGCAGCCAACACCACCTGCCATGGGATAAATAGAGTTTACATGAGATAATCTCTCAAAAAGACTTCAAGTTATATCAAATGGATGTTAAATCAGTCTTATTGAGTGGGAAAATTCAAGAAGAAGTATATGTAGCTCAACCACTGGGTTTTGAAAATCATGACAATCCAAATCAAGTTTTCAAACTTAAAAGGCTCTTTATGGACTTAATAAAGCTCCTAGAGCGTGATATGAGAGATTAAGCAACTTTCTTCTTGAAAATGGTCTTTCAAGAGGAAAGGTTGACACTATATTATTTATTAAAGAACAAGGAAATAATCATTTGCTTGTTCAAAGTTGTGTTGATGATATCATATTTGGTAATACTAATGAATCTCTTTGTAAGCATTTTGCCAAGTTAATGGAAGGAGAATTTGAGATGAGCATGATGGGTGAACTCACTTACTTTCTTGGACTTCAAATCAAGCAAGGTAAAGGTGGTGCATACATATCCCAAACGAAGTATACAAAGATCTCCTCAAGAAATACAAGTTTGAGGATGGAAGGAGTATAAGCACACCAATGAGAACAAGTACAAAGCTTGAAAAGGATGAAAAAGGAAAGCCGGTTGAGGTAACTAAATATAGTGGTATGATTGATAGTTTACTTTATTTAACGGTTAGCAGACTGGATATATTACATATGCTAGATTTCAAAATATGCCTAAAGAATCACATCTAGTTGCCATAAAACATACTTTTGGGTATTTGAAAGGTACATTGAACTTTGAGCTATTTTATCCTAAAAATGGGTGTTTTGACTTAAGAAGGTATAGTGACTCCGTCTATGCTGGAAATCTAATTGATAGGAAAAGCACCTCCAAAAATGCTAATTCCTTGGAGATTGCTTGGTTTCTTGGTTCTCCAAGAAACAAAATGGTGTGTCATTTTCAACGGCGGAATCCAAATATGTGTTGGCTGTCCCACGTTGTGCCTAACTAGTTTGGATGATAAACACCTTAAATGACTATAATGTCAAGTTTGGTAAAGTACCTATCTTATGTAATAATACCTAAGCCATATGTATAGCCCAAAACCCTGTCCATCATAGTAGGTACAAGCGTATTTAAGTGATGCATCTCTTTATAAGGATTATGTTAAAAAAAGATTGGTGTGTGCTTAATTTGTTTCAAAAAATGATCAACTAGCTGAAATTTTCACAAAATCCCTTCCACTGAGACATTTGAATCAATTAGAACAAGATTAAGAATGATAAACAATTCTTGGAAGGTCAAAATGACAAAAACTCAGAAAACAACATACATCGATCGATCGATGTAACTTTTTGAGAGACTGAAGTATCTGTTAGTCTCTCACATCGATCGATAAATGTGAGCATCATTCTCTAACATTGATGAATTGATGTCAGTGGGCGCAGGACCTATAAAATCTGCAAAAATAGAAAATTTCTTCATTCCAACTTCTTTTCAGTTCGGAACCCTGATTCCCACAGCACACTCTCTAAAAACTCGCCCCCCTTCTCTTCAAATTTTTGCCAACTGCATCAATTTCTTTTCAACCCACTTGAATTCTACTTCACCATCCTCATTGTTAAGCCCCGAATTCTGTTATGTCAAAACATTTTAAATACCGTATTTTAGTAGCGTCCAATATATGCTCATGTGCTAAGTTTTTTGGTATATCGATAAACTAGTGAATTTGATAACAAACACCTTTGAGTATACGATAAAATTTAAATAAGAGTAGTTGGTAACAACGTAAGTTATTAGACTAAATTAAATCAAAATAAAAGATATGACACAAGAAATCAGGACTACTTTGATAAAGGAAAAAGAAAGTAGGACATAACAAGATATTTTGTGAAGAAGAAAAGGAATATATATATATATATATATATATATATATATATATATATATCTTTATTTTATTAATTGCATATATGTATTGTATATCTATATAATTGGGTCGGTATATACCGCCTAAATTATAATCTTACACCCTTATTCCTGTTTTATTTTATATATATATATATATATATATATATATATATGTATAAGGATCATTTTTTATGAATAAATGCTCTGGCGATTAGCGCCGCCTTCCCTGCGATCATCTCCTTCCTACGCCGTCAGGGCCGGCGGCTTCAGCCGTCCGGTCCTTTGCTGCTGTCCTCATAGTGATCCGCCACTGGTACTCCCCTCAATTCCTTGGGTACAATATTCTCCGGATGGACTACATGGGGCCGCTGATTCTTCTGAACAATTCTCTAAAGTCAGTTTAAAGCTTGCTAGTATCTATTTCAGCAGCATTGGATTGCTCCCGATATATTTGGTGGTCATTCAACCTTTTGGGGTGCAGCATTTTTATATGGAAACTCTAGATGCGATCGCTGCCTTTGGCTGACAACCTTTGCACTTGGGAAACCATCTTTCCAACACAATGTGTATTTTGTCGAATGCATTCTGATAGACAAGATCACATTTTCATATGTTATCCAGCGATAGAACCTTTATGGAAAGAGATATCCATCCTATTCTATGGTCTGATGCATGGCAGCTTGACTATTCAAGCTTATTTATTTCGTTGGTGGCGGATTTCTTCAAAGCACACCATGCTCGGTCAATTGAGAGTCGTGTAGAGATAAGGGGGTTTGAGTGATTTCAAAATAAGTGACTTAAATGCATGATATATATAAACGTGTACATGTATGCATGATATCTTGCCATTACTTGCCTTATTTAGCTTATATATTATGTTTCCGTACTAACGAGCCATGAAGCGTTAAAGCTTACATCATATGGCAAACATTTGTTGTGTTTATACTATTTTCAGGTGCCACCATTAATGAACTAAACTAGTTCATTAAGTGAAGTACTTAGTTTAATAAACTAAGTAGTTCATTAAAGGAAGCCAAATTTGGAAAAGGCACAAAGGCAACAAATCTAAGGAAGGAAAGTTTTCTCCTCCTCCCCATCTTAATTACACACGCCATATACATATACATTACATATATTTTCAGAATTTTTGAAAAAGGCACATACACATGTATTCCAACGTACTACCGACACGTTATATATTTTACGTACGTACGTTAACGTCACACCACTATACTTAACTCATATTTATGAGTATATTCAGGTCTTATATCATATGATATAAGATATGGTGATGACAAATCAAATACGACACGATAAAAGGTTCTAAACCGAAAATTGTCGTATCAGGCGAATACCGAAACTTCGCCAACGTGTCACGTACTTGCCATAAATAAATGGCCAGCCCTTATACATCAAAATTTGATGTAAATTTCGTGCACATCACTGGAAAATTATCCAAAAATACTTTCCATGTTGGCACACACAAATTACTCCACATTAAGACCAAAATGTGAAGATTCCAAGTTTAATTTTGTCACATGCTAATGGTACCACTTTAGACCAGCCAAGTGCTGAGATTTAAAGTATATATTATATATATTATGCATAACATAATATATATAACATGTGCAAAAGTTGGAATTTAAATTAGAGAAAAATCGGGTAATCGATAAATATCGAAAATTCGGTTTTCTACGCACACAACACATGGAACGTTTTTGGTACATCATGTGACACGTATCTAGACACTTTTTACATATGATATACATCTTAAAGTTTTCTAGAAAATTAAATTAAGGGCTGATTGGAATATAACATGTGTGTATTACTAAATGTGCATTATTTTACAAAGTTAGCAAAAATAAATTTCAGCACATACACAATCATTTCCAACGCCACCTACAGCTGAGATGGAGCTTATTTGGAGCCTTATTGGCATATTGATTGATCAAGGATCAATCATACAATGTTGGTGAATTGAAGAGAGAAGCTACAAATGGTAAGAATTCAAAATATATCTCTCTTATGTCACATGCTGAAAATTTCAGCATGCTACAAACAAGCTGGCCGATTTTGTCAATTAAATGAGTTATAACTTGTCATATTTTATTATGTGATTGATTCGAAGAAGAAATGGAAATGTTTTGAATATTATTTGAATTAATAAAGTGTGATATTTTATATATCACACATGCTGAAAATTTTTCAGCATGTGTAAGACATGGTGGCCGAATTTGTTAGCTTGGAAGTGTCCAAGTTCATTTCTCATGAGATAGCAATACTTACCATAATTTGGTGATTGATTTTATATAGGAAAAATCAAAGAAAATTTGGCATTATTTTAAATAGAATTGAGTGATGAACATGCTGAATTTTCAGCATGGCAATAAGACATTATGGCCGAAATTTTTCTTAGCAAGGAAGGATTTGATGTCTTGCAATTTATGTGATATATCTTATGATTTATGGAAGTTATTTTGTGATGATTTTTGGCACATGTTTAAGTGTATTCTCAGATTTTTTCCAAGTCATCATGATGACAACGTTAAACCAATAAGGAGGTGCCAAGTAAGCGAAAACTAAATGATCATCCAATAAGAAGATGCCAAGTAAGCAAGGCCTTGTCACAATGATGTCTTACATCCTCCTAAGGACTTAGAAGGTAATTTTCAAGAGGGGGAGGTACACTAAGGGGGACGGCCTGCACTCATTAAAAGGAAATAGAAGAGAGCAAACAAAACAAGCACAAGCATTGCAAATCAAAGTGATCAAAAAGCCTAGCTCTTCTTCTTCTAC
Source organism: Eustoma russellianum (assembly GCA_036186865.1). Taxonomy (NCBI): domain Eukaryota; kingdom Viridiplantae; phylum Streptophyta; class Magnoliopsida; order Gentianales; family Gentianaceae; genus Eustoma; species Eustoma russellianum. Next base: position 10,290,055 of record AP025042.1, read on the forward strand.
ATCCTCTTTCTTTCTTTCTTCTTGTAAGCCTATTGTATTCAAATTCTTCAATCTTGAATAGGCTTGACATAGACCACCACTCATTATATATCTTTGTAAAAGATTGATCCAGGTATGATCAATCTTCATTCTTGTGAGGTGGTGGTGTTCGTGTGCATTGTATTGAACATACAAGATTTGTAAAGGGTTGGAGTTGGTGTGTAACTCCATCAACCCTGTGGTAAGGTGTACTGCGTGTGTGTGATTAGTGTGAACCAAGGAAGGTGTTCCTTGAAGACTGGAGTAGGTTGTTTATAACCGAACCAGTATAAAATGCTTGGTGCCATTTACTTTCTGCATTTACTTTTCAGTTACTGCTCTGATTATCCTTCTTGTTCCTATCCGTAAATATAGTTAACGAATTTCAAAAATCACGAATATTTCTAGAAATATACTCACACGTTCTAGGGTTAATTTGGCATAAGTTTCAACCCTTTTGGACAAGTATAAGTCAATCAAACATCAAAAGTTCTGAGACTAGTGCAGTCTGATTTTCAGACTTGCAAAGGTTAAGACTTTGATTGTAGTTGACCTACTTTCCAAAAGAATTTTCCAAAACTGTTTCAACCCATTTAAATATAGTATATAAGGAGTTTGTGGTCAAATTTTCAGAGCATTTGGACGTTCACACAAATAGGCATTAATTTTTCAAAACCATCTACCGTTTCTGGCAGATTTGCACAATCTGATTACCAACGGTTTTTGAAGGGGTTAAAGGTTGAATTTTAATTTGAAATTTTTAGGGGACCCTCACAAGATCTGAGGCTAAGTTCTCTCAAAATTTCATAATTTTTGGAGACCTCTAACATGGTTTTAAAAACGTTTTAAAACTGGTCCTGAAAACAGAATCTGTTTTCAGAATTTGAATTGTTCAAGTTTAAAGAAATTTTAAAAACCACAATTTCCGCACCATCTATTCAACCCCCCCTTATAGTGGTGCCTTGCAGATCCTACAAGTGGTATCAGAGCGCAGGAACACTCACTTCAAGGAATCCAACGATTCAGTGAGATGGCAACCACAAATCTCAAAACCGAGCAAGAAGGTATGTCGAGCCAAATGCCTCCACTTTTTGACGGTGAGTCGTTTATTCAGTGGAAACTTAGGATGAAGCTTTTTCTTATGGCTATAGATATAGATATTTGGTCAATCATTGAAGATGGTCCTTATGTCCCATCTAAGGTATCCACCGTAGACGGAGTCACTTTAGAAGTTGTTAAAACTAGACAAGAATATACGAGTGATGATAAAAAGAAACTTAGTATGAATGCTAGGGCTATGCAATTGCTTTTAAACGGATTAAGTAAAAGTGAGTCTAGTTATGTGTCAAACTGTTCGAGTGCACAAGAAATGTGGAGGATACTAGAAATGAAACACGAAGGAACGAGTCAAGTGAAAGAGTCAAAAATTAACATGCTTATGTCCACAATTGAGTCATTTAAATTATTGCCCAATGAGTCTATTGTAGATATGGATCTTCGTTTGACTAACATCTACAACTCTCTTGAGTCTCTTGGTAAGGCTTTTACTACGCAGGAAAAGGTACAGAAAGTCCTACGAAGCCTTCCTTCTGAATGGGAGCCTAAAGTGACCGCGATAGAAGAAAGCAAGGAAACTAAATCAATAAAGATGGAAGAACTAATCGGATCACATAAAGTTTATGAAAATAAACTCATCATATGGAAATCGGAATCATCGAAACAAGGTAAAGCCATTGCTTTTAAATCAAATGAATACGTCTCCCCTCCCTCCGATCACGTAGATGATAGTGATTACGAATCGGATAATGATGACCTAATTCTATTGGCTAAAGGATTGAGAAAATTTATGAGAAGGTCATTTAGAAACAAAAATAAGGGCACTACGACTAAGAGAAATAAGAACAAGTCAAACGATAAAGACGTTAAATGTTATGAATGTGGCAAACTCGGACACTTATCATATGACTGCCCAAATAAAGAAAAGCAAAATACTAAATACCCTGACAAGGAGCAGAACAAAAATAGACTCGTCTCAGAACCCAAACAAAGGAAGCGTGCTCTAAAGGCCTACACCTGGAGTGATTCATTAGATTTTGAAACTGAGACCGAAGAGGAGACCGCATAAGTGTGCTTTGAATCCAAAGCATCTAATGAGGTATCATCTGATTCTGACTCTGACTCTGAACCTTCTTATGATGATCTTTTTAGTCAGTATCTAGAATTGCATAAATTCACCAAGACTCTCGCTAAAGAAAAGAAACGATTAATTGAAGACAAAAAACTGTTAGAATCTTCTAACGAGAATCTTGTCGCTCAATTAAGCGATTCAAAGAAAGAGTCATCATGCGTCATTACTGCGTTAAAGACAGAGATTTCATCATTAACCACTCAAAATAATGAAATGAAATCCGAGATTTCAAATTTGAAATCAAGGAATACCGATTTAGAGAAAATGATGAAACAATTTGATACAGGGTCCAACATGCTGCATCGCATCATATTATCACAAAAGCATGATAGCGACAAAACTGGACTAGGATACGTTGATACTAACGAAGTATCAACCAAACCAACCAAGTTTGTTGTGTCTAAGAAAGTAGACACCCCTAAGCCGCAAGTGGCGTCTAAGATGACGCAAAAAGCGCCTATTTCCTCATCACGCCCCACTTCTTCTTCATATCATGTGAAATATAACTTCGTACCTTATAGATATGAAAAGAAGAGAATAATGCATACACGAAATTCATATCATCCACGCACTACGCACACACACAAGGACATATCAAAAACGTCCTTCATTTAATAAGTATAAGGGAGTCCTTGGGCAAAGGCCCAAAGTGCATGCACCACATGTCTACTATATCGCACCTTCATCCACATTCTTGCCATTTGATAGACCGAGAAGGATCACCCAAGTATGGGTACCGAAAGGTACTTTTACCAAGATGTGATTAACTAACTCGAAATGACCCAAAGTTAAAAGGGTACCTAAATCACCTTTGCACATTGCAGGGAGCCCACACATCGAAAGATACATCTATAAAGTGGTTCCTTGATAGTGGATGCTCGAGACACATGACAGGTGACCCGAACCTATTCAAAAAACTAAAGAAGGTCACAAAAGGCGGATCCGTGACCTTTGGAGACAACAACGAAGGCAAGATCATCGGAAAGGGTACGATTGGAAATCCAAACACTCTCCAAATCTCCAACGTATTTTTGGTAAGCAATTTATCCTACAATCTTCATAGCATTTCTCCATTTGTTGACAATGGTTTTAATGTGTGTTTTACTCACCCTTATTGCAACATAATAAATAAAAATGGAGAAACCGTTTTAAAAGGAAAACGAGAAGGCAATATTTTTACGCTATCTATGGATGATGTAGTAGACGCTAATGTTAAGTGTTTTATGTCAAATGAACCCAATATGAATTTATGGCATAGACGTTTAGGACACATTGGCATTTCCACACTAGAAAAACTTCAACGAAAGAACCTAGTACGGGGATTGCCTACGCTTGATTTAGACAACTTTCAGTTGTGTGAATCTTGCATAAAAGGCAAACAAACACGTAAGTCACTTAAGCCGAAAAATGAAATAAGCACGACTAGAATATTAGAACTATTGCATATAGATTTGTTTGGTCCTAGTCGCACTACAAGCCTTGGTGGGCGCCACTATGCATGCGTAATTGTTGATGACTTTTCTCGTTATACTTGGACTTTATTTCTTGCACATAAGGATGATAGCGCCATTGAAATTGCAAAATTGATTAAACAACTTGAAAATCAATACGGTGTAAATGTGAAAAAGATAAGAAGCGATAGAGGCAGTGAGTTTAAAAACAAAGAGATGATTTCGTTTTGCGAAGAAAAAAGGAATTAAGCATGAGTTTTCGCCACCTAGAACTCCACAATTAAATGGAGTAGTAGAAAGAAAGAATCGCACATTACAAGAAATCGCTAGAACTATGTTATGCGAAAATAAATTGCCTAGATTTCTGTGGGCGGAAGCCGTAAATTGTGCATGCTATATTGTAAATCGCCTATCTATAAGAAAGAAAATTAACAAGACGCCTTATGAGATTTTGAATGATCGCATGCCTAAGATTGACTATTTTCGTGTATTTGGATGCAAATGTTTTGTTTTAAATACAAAAGATAATTTAGACAAATTTGAATCCAAATCAATTGAGTGCATTTTTGTTGGATATTCTATAAACTCGAAGGCATATAGATGTTATGATCATCTCACTAGACAAATCATGGAATCTATTCATGTGAAATTCAATGAATTTGGTGAGATTGATAAAGATAAGGAATATGAAGATGACTTTGATATGAAACCCATGTTGAATGAAAATGATGATTCTTTTGATATGCATGATATGAATGACACACTAGAAATGCATGATCACATAGAAATGCATGATAACTTAGAAAATAATCAACCAAGATGGCATAGAGATCACCCACATGTTCTCATCATAGGCGACCTCACTCACGGTGTGCGACCACGTAGAAGAATTACTTCGGATAAAATAAATGAATTTCATGCTATGATTTCTAAAATTGAGCCCAAAAATGTGCATGATGCTTTGAGTGATTCTTCTTGGATTGATGCCATGCATGATGAACTTAATCAATTTGTTAGAAACGATGTATGGGATTTAGTGTCACGTCCACAAGATAAGACTATAATAGGCACAAAGTGGGTATTTAGGAATAAAATGAATGAAGAAAGAAAGGTTGTTATAAATAAAGCGAGACTTGTAGCACAAGGATATAATCAAGAAGAAGGAATTGACTACGATGAAACATTCGCACCCGTAGCACGTCTAGAAGCTATACAACTATTACTTGCTATTGCTTGCATAAAAGATTTTAAACTGTATCAAATTGACGTAAAAAGTGCTTTCCTAAACGGATTCATACAAGAAGAAGTATACGTGAAACAACCACCCGGTTTTGAAGATTTGAAACATCCAGATCACGTGTACAAACTAAAGAAGGCACTATACGGGCTAAAGCAAGCACCGAGAGCATGGTATGATCGTTTTGCTACTTTCCTTTTAGAAAATGATTTTAAACGTGGTACTATAGATAGTACACTATTTTTGAAACAAGAAAAATCAAATTTACTTATTATCCAAATCTATGTTGATGACATTATTTTTGGTTCTACCTCACATAGACTTGTTAAAGATTTTGAAAATTGCATGAAATCTGAGTTTGAAATGTCTATGGTTGGTGAACTTAATTATTTTCTTGGCTTGCAGATTAAGCAAACGAGTAAAGGAATTCATATAAGCCAAGAAAAATATGTTAATGACATGATTAAAAAGTTCAATTTTGAATATTTGAAACCATCCCCCACCCATATGAGTGTCACTACTAAATTAGACAAAGACGAACATGGTAAAGACGTTGATAATGGATTATATCCATCTATGATAGGTTCTTTGCTATATTTAACTGCTAGCAGGCCTGATATCATGTTTAGTGTATGCATGTGTGCACGTTTTCAAAGTCAACCTAAGGTGTCTCACTTCAATGCGGTAAAAAGAATATTCCGATATATTAAGCACACGCCCACCTTAGGAATTTGGTATGATAAGGATTCTACATTTGACTTACATGCTTACACAGATGCAGATTATGGTGGCTGCAAAATAGATAGAAAAAGCACGAGCGGAACTTGCCAATTTATAAGAAATTCCCTTATTTCATGGTTTTCCAAAAAGCAAGCAAGTGTTGCTTTGTCCACTACTGAGGCTGAGTACATGGCTCTTACCCTTTGTTGCACACAGTTGTTGTGGATAAAACAACAACTTTCGGACTTTGGAATTACCGTAAATAAAATTCCTATATATTGTGATAGTATGAGTGCCATAAATTTGTCTAAGAATCCCGTGTTACATTCTAAGGCTAAGCATATAGAAGTACGCTATCACTTTCTTCGTGATCACGTAAACAATGGTGATATTGTTATAGATCACGTACGCACAGAAGCACAAGTAGCGGATATCTTTACAAAAGCCTTAAATCAAGCCACGTATGAATCTCTTCGTTCTAAATTAGGCATGATTCCCGTTGATATGATTTGATTTGACGTGATTTGATTTACTTTCCTTTTTGACAGGAATCTTTTGATTTACTTTCCAAAATAAAGGGGGAGAGAAAAACATGATTTAAGGGGGGGAGAGAGACTATTAATTGCACAAATCAAGGGGGAGACAGATTTGAAATTCGAAATTCAAATTTCAAATTTGTGCATGTTTCAAGGGGGAGAGATAGCATTTAAATCATGTGCATAAATTATTTTGAAAATCATCAAAAGGGGGAGATTGTAGAGATAAGGGGGTTTGAGTGATTTCAAAATAAGTGACTTAAATGCATGATATATATAAACGTGTACATGTATGCATGATATCTTTCCATTACTTGCCTTATTTAGCTTATATATTATGTTGCCGTACTAACGAGCCATAAAGCATTAAAGCTTACATCATATGGAAAAGATTTGTTGTGTTTATACTATTTTCAGGTGCCACCATTAATGAACTAAACTAGTTCATTAAGTGAAGTACTTAGTTTACTAAACTAAGTAGTTCATAAAAGGAAGCCACATTTGGAAAAGGCACAAAGGCAACAAAGCTAAGGAAGGAAAGTTTTCTCCTCCACCCCATCTTAATTACACACGCCATATACATATACATTACATATATTTTCAGAATTTTTGAAAAAGGCACATACACATGTATTCCAACGTACTACCGACACGTTATATATTTTACGTACGTACGTTAACGTCACACCACTATACTTAACTCATATTTATGAGTATATTCAGGTCTTATATCATATGATATAAGATATGGTGATGACAAATCAAATACGACACGATAAAAGGTTCTAAACCGAAAATTGTCGTATCAGGCGAATACCGAAACTTCGCCAACGTGTCACGTACTTGCCATAAATAAATGGCCAGCCCTTATACATCAAAATTTGATGTAAATTTCGTGCACATCACTGGAAAATTAGCCAAAAATACTTTCCATGTTGGCACACACAAATTACTCCACATTAAGGCCAAAATGTGAAGATTCCAAGTTTAATTTTGACACATGTTAATGGTACCACTTTAGACCAGCCAAGTGCTGAGATTTAAAATATATATTATATATATTATGTATAACATAATATATATAACATGTGCAAAATTTGGAATTTAAATTAGAGAAAAATCGGGTAATCGATAAATATCGAAAATTCGGTTTTCTACGCACATAACACATGGAACGTTTTTGGTACATCATGTGACACGTATCTAGACACTTTTTACATATGATATACATCTTAAAGTGTTCTAGAAAATTAAATTAAGGGCTCATTGGAATATAACATGTGTGTATTACTAAATGTGCATTATTTTACAAAGTTAGCAAAAATAAATTTCAGCACATACACAATCATTTCCAACGCCACCTACAGCTGAGATGGAGCTTATTTGGAGCCTTGTTGGCATATTGATTGGTCAAGGATCAATCATACAATGTTGGTGAATTGAAGAGAGAAGCTACAAATGGTAAGAATTCAAAATATATCTCTCTTATGTCACATGCTGAAAATTTCAGCATGCTACAAACAAGCTGGCCGATTTTGTCAATTAAATGAGTTATAACTTGTCATATTTTATTATGTGATTGATTGGAAGAAGAAATGGAAATGTTTTGAATATTATTTGAATTAATAAAGTGTGATATTTTATATATCACACATGCTGAAAATTTTTCAGCATGTGTAAGACATGGTGGCCGAATTTGTTAGCTTGGAAGTGTCCAAATTCATTTCTCATGAGATAGCAATACTTACCATAATTTGGTGATTCATTTTATAAAGGAAAAATCAAAGAAAATTTGGAATTATTTTAAATAGAATTGAGTGATGCACATGCTGAATTTTCAGCATGGCAATAAGACATTATGGCCGAAATTTTGCTTAGCAAGGAAGGATTTGATGTCTTGCAATTTATGTGATATATCTTATGATTTATGGAAGTTATTTTGTGATGATTTTTGGCACATGTTTAAGTGTATTCTCAGATTTTTTCCAAGTCATCATGATGACAACGTTAAACCAATAAGGAGGTGCCAAGTAAGCGAAGACTAAATGATCATCCAATAAGAAGATGCCAAGTAAGCAAGGCCTTGTCACAATGATGTCTTACATCCTCCCAAGGACTTAGAAGATAATTTTCAAGAGGGGGAGGTACACTAAGGGGGACGGCCTGCACTCATTAAAAGGAAATAGAAGAGAGCAAACAAAACAAGCACAAGCATTGTAAATCAAAATGATCAAAAAGCCTAGCTCTTCTTCTTCTACATCCTCTTTCTTTCTTTCTTCTTGTAAGCCTATTGTATTCAAATTCTTCAATCTTGAATAGGCTTGACATAGACCACCACTCATTATATATCTTTGTAAAAGATTGATCAAGGTGTGACCAATCTTCATTCTTGCGAGGTGGTGGTGTTTGTGTGCATTGTATTGAACATACAAGGTTTGTAAAGGGTTGGAGTTGGTGTATAACTCCATCAACCCTGTGGTAAGGTGTAATGCGTGTGTATGATTAGTGTGAACCAAGGAAGGTGTTCCTTGAAGACTGGAGTAGGTTGTTTATAACCGAACCAGTATAAAATTCTTGGTGCCATTTACTTTCTGCATTTACTTTTCAGTTACTGCACTGATTATCCTTCTTGTTCGCATCCGTAAAAATAGTTAACGAATTTCAAAAATGACGAAAATTTCCAGAAATATACTCACATGTTCTAGGGTTAATTTGGCACAAGTTGCAACCCTTTTGGACAAGTATAAGTCAATCAAACATCAAAAGTTCTGAGACTAGTGCAGTCTGATTTTCAGACTTTCAAAGGTTGAGACTTTGATTGTAGTTGACCTACTTCCCAAAAGAATTTTCCAAAACTGTTTCAACCCATTTAAATATAATATATAAGGAGTTAGTGGTCAAATTTTCAGAGCATTTGGACGTTCACACAAATAGGAATTAATTTTTCAAAACCATCTACCGTTTCTGGCAGATTCGCACAATCTGATTACCAACGGTTTTTGAAGGGGTTAAAGGTTGAATTTTAATTTGAAAGTTTTAGGGGACCCTCATAACATCTGATGCTAAGTTCTCTCAAAATTTCATAATTTTTGGAGACCTCTAACCTGGTTTTAAAAACGTTTTAAAACTGGTCCTGAAAACAGAATCTGTTTTCATAACTTGAATTGTTCAAGTTTAAAGAAATTTTAAAAATCACAATTTCCGCACCATCTATTCAACCCCCCCCCCCTTCTAGTGGTCCCTTGCAGATCCTACAAGTCGTAGTACCCTTGTTGGTAACATTGGTCATTTGGAAAGAATATATGAATATCTAATTTGGGGATAGCTGCTTCTCATATAGGAGACTGTTTGAGCGTGTCTATAATCATATATATACTTGGTGTGCGACAACGCAGGGTCACAAATACTCTCAACGTATTCCTCATCTTGTAGCATGGAACTTCTCTCCTCTATTAAGAACGCAAAGGCATAGGGTTGTTCGTTGGGAATTGCCACCGACAGGCAAGTTAAAATTAAATGTTGCTGTAGTAGTGGGTCGCCTTACTACTGCAGCAGCAGGCGCTGTGTTACGAAACCATCAGGGAGAATTTGTCTATGCTATTTGTTTCTCCTTACCAGATACATCGCTGTTCCATCATAAACTCATGGCTCTTCAGTATGCTCTAATCTATTAAGCCAGGGATCATGACTAATTAATAATTGAGACGGATTTTAGATTGTTGCTTAGCTATCTCTCTACTCCAGATTGATACATAGGTTCATTGGATGTAGACTTGAAACGCGCCAAACATTTCCTGAGCATCAATGCTACATCATTGCATTACTGCCCAAGGGAGACAAATACTGCAGCGCATGCATTATCCAGACATGGATTCCATTCGGCAGGTGAGACTATATATACATCTTTTTCAGCCTTTCCATGTGAAGTACGAGGTGCCATTTCGTTAGATACTTCAATCCCCAATCTGAGGATCTCATTATTAATGTTTCAAAATGGGTTGGCGTACTCAAGAAATGGTTGCCTATGCCAGAAATTGGCATAGGCAGCGTTGGTATTTTTGTTTCTCCTGCCTGCTTTATTCGGATTACTTTTACTTTTGATGTCTGGATACTAATGTTTTGTTCTCTGAGCTTGCTGAGGAATATTGTCACATGCTATTGGATCTCCTACATTGGCTATATTTGTGGAGCAATTGGGTTGGGTGCCAGTTGTTCTTACCTTGCACGTACGTGATGGTTTGTCTTCCATTGGATTGGCTATCTTACCATATTATTGTCTGTATCACTGGATGATGCAGGCTGTATGTCTTCTCTTATATTTGTCTGCTTTCCTATATTTGATACTTCTTAACATTTCTCGTTTAACTGTGCATTTCTTTCATGAGTTTGAGGCTAGGTGCTACTACCTACATCATATGTTGATCACACGATATATATGGCTGACTATTCATTTGGTTTCCTGTGTTTATGATGAATACATGCAACACGGGTATGTACATGGCTATTTCATTCTTGGTTTCTTTACTTGTACATTGCATTCTTTAACCAATTCTTTAATGTGGCAAACGAGCTTGATGACGACATATATCTCTTACTGGAGCATATGGGTGGCGGATCGGACATGGACTACAATAATGCGACTCTCAAATTGCATAATCACGTTATATTTACATCGAACAATGTATAGTTTCTTGCTTGCGTTACATTTACTATTGCATGTAGATTTTCATTTTCTGCAGGTATTATGTACTCATTAGATACATTTCAGTGGAAGAATCGCCACACCATATGTAACCATGGTATTCTTATACCACAAGTGAGGGTAAACCTGATTAATAAAATAACTGGACGGTGCCGCCCGTCCTTCAACTAATATATATATATATATATATATATATATATATATATATATATATATATATATATATATATATATATATTTAAAATAAAGTTTATTTCATTACCAAAGCCTTCACATGTGGCGGAAGGAAACCAATTGCATGCAGAAGAGGTTAGATGTCAAACTGCGTACGATATGCTTCCTCAAAACCTTACCGAGAAAACCACCCTTGTGGATAAAACTCGGACAAAGGAAAAAGAGTACATATTTATGCAACTTGTCCCCAACCTATTCAACATGGAATGTAAACTAGTATATCTCCATCTCCTTCCAAAACCATTGGACTGAAATGTCATATACACAAAGAAACCCTAGTGCATGAATGATAGTTTAAGCCTGTATAAAAGAAAAGAAATTCACGAAAGAGCCTATACAGCCTACGAAAGAAATGTAATAGGATGAGTATGTAATCATCAAAAAGTTTCTGTAGCCCATTTTGCTCTTCTGCCTGGCTTTCAGTTGCTGGATCCAAAAAGTGTGTAAATGCTATTCTATAGCCATATAGTCCTTGAAGGGAATCACGAAGAGGGAAACAAACACAGCAACACCCAACATCAGGGAGCATCAAGATCAAAGGGCAAAGGTCCAAGATAGTCAACATAAAGTTGGACAACATACCCCTGTTGGCTGTATTCATGATGAATACAGGGAACCAAGCAAGAGATTTGCCAACCTAATAGGAGACTAGTAACCAGGCCCACGTCCATTTGTCATGTATATATAAAATGTGCCACACGAGCATTCCTCCATGGTCAACTATGAAAATCAGTAACACAAGATAGTTAGGCATGATAGTCAAAAGAAATGTATAGCCAAACCGTATGCAAGAAAGTAGTGAAAGTATACCCAGGTTGCCTATATCAGCATGTGATGCTGGCAACAAAAGGTTTAACATGCCAACCCAATGGGAGTCTTTATGATAATCCCACAGGATGTCTATGCCATCCTCCATACTCAGCCATAAGATGAAAGAGATAAAATAATCAAACATGAACATATCCACTAAATGCGTCCAGGCATAATATATGAGCAATCAAAGCCATGAAAATATACCCAGGTTGCCTGTATCAGGAGATGATACATGCAACAACAGGAATCGAATGCCTATCCAATAGGAGACGCACAACCGACATTGGCATGAGCTCTCGATGGCCATCAGTAGTATCAAGGCCACAGACGTATAGTATGCATGTGCTATATGCGAATGTATGGCATGCATATATCAGTGAGTATGCTTCCCCGAACTTCTGGAACTATGCTGGCTAAGTTAGTGAATACACAAGGACCATTTGCCGTCAAACCATGTTGAGACAATTTGTGTGCTATAGAATTCGCTTCTATACTGCAATGTGGCGCCATTTAGGTCAAGAAATAGACCTGCGCGACATGCCTCGTCCTCCAGATTCCCTGTATGAGTGTTCATATCTTGTAATATACATAGGAGCGAAATACAGTCAATTTCAACAATGAGCTTATCATAAAGAAGCGTATAATGAATCAATGCGAGTGTGAGTGCATTTAATTCTGCCCGTATTGGATCAGTGAGTGGCAATGGGAAACAAATAGCTGATAAGAGGTTCCCATAGTCATTATAGAGGATAGCTTCCTCTGTAATGATGAAATTTTGTTCTATTCTACCTATCTCAAACCCACCATGGCCGTCCACTCCATACACAAAGGAAGAGAATATTTTTCTTCTCTTTTTTCTTCAACTAACAATAAGACAATGATGCCTTTTACCCAAAATCTTACACACTTTTTACACCAATTATTACACTTCTTACACATCTCCATAAACTAAATAATTCCCCCTACTCCCTCACTTAGGCCGGCCACCCTAGGACAAGTGGAGAAGATTTTTCCCCATCTTCAAGACTTGCAATCATCAAGTCTAACTCCTTCTAACAAAAGCATAATGATGGTTCTTTCACTCCTCTCAAATCACACCACTCAACTGGCCATAGGCCTAGAAAAATGGGGAAACCCTTTCTTTTCTTCCCTTCCACACTTCAACAATTTCAATCTTCCAACAAAAGTTCTCTTTCCTCTCCGAGAAAAACAAACAAGTATTCCAACTCTCTCTCCACCCTTATTTGGCCGAAAATAACAAGAAGAACAAGGAGAAAAATTTCTTCTCTTTACATCACATAAACACATCCAAGACAAGGTTAAAACATCCTCCTACATTAGGAGTAGTGGCCAAAATTGTGTAGAGCCAAGAACTAAGAAAGAGCAAGGTAATAACTTCATATATAATGAGTTCAAGTTCCTCCATTCATCTATTTCCATAGTTGCTCATTAACCTTTTCATTTTCACCTCAATGGCTTATCAATGAGGAAAAAAGAGAGTTTTCTCCAAGATAAGTGAGGAAATCTTCACTTTTATTCTAAGAATTAAGTGCGAAAGGCAAGTACTCTTCCTAGATCCTTCATGGATTTCCAAAGATTAAGTATATATGTTTGTATAAAAGTTGGATCATTCATAAGTATGTTCAAGATTTTAGTAGCAAGAATATGTAAAATATATGTTTTTATATGATGTGTATATTGTGAACCTCGTAAAAATCGGCCAACACTAAAATATGGACTCATATGTATAAATGAATGAAATGAACAACTCTTATGTGATGTATATAGAAAGTAAAGAAAGGAAATGAATTCATACAATATGTTCAGTCAAGAGCACTAAGAATGTAACTTTGATACACTTGTTCATGCATTTTTCCATGATGATCATCATATATGTATTTTCAATGGTGTTTTGGTTTTTATATAATTTAGTGATCTTGCTTCAGCATGTTATAGATGCATCATTGTCGTAACCCCGTTACAAGCCCTTCTTGTACCTAAGGATGAATTAGTTAATATGTGGCCATGCACGTGGTGCTTAGAGTTAATTTAGTTGGCAATTGTTGTAAGGCATGAGGACACTATATGTATTTACGAGACTAGGATCAATTGTATTATGGCCTTATGGTTTTCGGCCCATGCTCACAAGGAAGATGGTTAATTGGCATGAGACAAATACATTGGTATTTATTTACTAGAAAAGAATAAATAGAAAGGGAATAAAAGAAAGAATAAAAAAATAATATTGGCTAGTTGGGGTCATTTAAGACCCCAACCGCCGGACATCATGAAGAGAGGAGGGGGAGGGAAAACCTAATTTAAAGCAAAGGTGGCTAATGATTACAATTAACCTAACCAACCCTAAACTAAACCATGGTTAGGAAAAAGAAACCATGGTTGACCCAAAAGTAACCTTAGTTAGTGAAAAGTAACCTTGGTTAACCTAAGATAACCAAGGTTAAGCCTTAACTTGAGTACAAACCCTAACCCCACCCTTATTTCCCACGGCTAGAATCACAAAGAAGGGGAGAATTCCCTCCAACTTACACTTAAGCATTTCAAGCCAAGAAGGAATCTCTTCCATTCCCTTCTTCCCCTCCCCACTCACGGCCAAGTGCACACCAAAGGAGAAGGAAACTCTTCCAAGAACAAGTAAGCTTAGGTAAGTGTCCACAACCTTCTAAGAGTGACATTTATGATTTTATGAAGATCAAACTCATGGGGTGTTCTTCTTTGCCCCCAAAACCGTGACCTTCATGGTCACTAGGCTCAAGGACTCCAAGCCTTCAAGAACTCTAGCCAAGTTGGACAACTCACACCTCTTTTGGTAAGCCATCTAGCTTTCTTTTGAAAGAATAGTGAGTTAAAGCATGAACTAACCATTTCTCCTTCCTTCTTTCCCTCCACCGTGGGGAATATTGTGTAGAGGAAGAGAAGACTTCAACTTTGACACATATCCAAGAAGAGTAAGCAAGAAAGGCAAGTACACTATACTCTTCATGGTTTGAATGTGAAAGTGTGTGCATGAATGACTAGAAAGACTTAAGGTTTGATCTTAGTTGTGAAAAGGTTAGCTCTAAGCCCAAAAGCTTTCGGCTTTAGGCACATAAGAGGGTAGGATGAGCATTTTGTTATAAAGATAAGTTCTTTGATGATTTTATGCATGTTTATGTCTTAAACTAGGCTTGAATGTGTTAAAGATTTCTCCTTTGGTGTTGAAGGGAGCCACGGTAGAAGGGAGAAGGGGAGGTGAGGTGAAGTTGCATGCAAGATAATAACAAAGCAAGAAAATGAGGGAAAGACTTGATCTTGTGCATGTTAGGCTTAAAGTGTTTTCGATTTTGGTCGTTTTCTCTCTAAACACCCGCAAATGGGGCAGACGTAGTGTGTGTATGTGTTCATTTTAGGGTTGATACCATGAATGGTGACAAAAAGGTGAGCTAAGAACGTTTAGGATGAAATTAGGGCTACTGAAAATTCTGGAGCTGGACAAGAAATTAGGCTGACTTGCTAGACCAGAAAAGGGACCTTAGAGACCTTTAATTTCGTTTATTTTTGGTATGATGATAGTTGTATGTGTTTGTTAGTAGTGAGAGTGGGAATCACCTTAAAAAGAGTCACGGTTTATTTTTAATGAATTTCTTACTAAGATTGGTCTTGCTGGAAAATGTGTTCTGGACAGAACTTAAGCAACACGTTTAGCAGCTTGAAAATGAACCTTAGGAATGTGAAAATGAGCTGATTTTTGGCATGGTAATAGTTTTATGTGTGTATGACATCTGTGAGTTGGAATTGTAGTAAAAAGAGTTGTGGATTATTATTAATGAATTTTGTGGTAAAACTGCTCAAACAGAATTGCCGGAACAGGACCGTTTTGAGTAGTAAATTGTATGGCTTGAAAATGAACCTTAGGAATGTGCAAATGAGCTGATTTTTGGCATGGTAATAGTTTCATGTGTGTATGAGATCTGAGAGTTGGAATTTTGATAAAAGGAGTTGTGGTTTGGTCACAATTCAATTCGTGATTTAATTGGTCATTCCAGTTTCTGCATGTACCCAGTTTGGAAGAGTAATTAGATGACCCCCTTAAACTTATTGGATTGCCTTGGGAATTTTATGGTAATTACCTAGGGTATTGATGTACATGTTAATGTAAAGAAACCAGTATGAAACTACCATTTTGACGGTTAACAATTGTGTTAAAGTTAGTATATAAAACTGGAAAACAGGACAGTTTATTGCCATAAGTTGTAAGACTTTGATTTTGCTCATTTAAGCTTAATTGTGATGTTTAGCCTTATGAATATTGTTCCTTGGTGTGTTAGATATGTTTTCTAGGTGA
>AP025042.1:10306395-10323446 GCA_036186865.1 Eustoma russellianum
ATGTTGATATCATGCCTATGACATGATAAATAGAAAATTCCTGATGTATATTATCGATTAAATGAATTTCCCTTCGATTTTTAAGAAATGGATATGGACATGCATGTCCTTTCTTCCTCAATGAACTTGAAAGGCTCCCTGTCTTTTAATTTCAAAGTCTTCTAGAGGACTAAACTTCGAGATCCCCATCTCCTCATCTCTTATCCCTGACATTGAGGGCTTTAATCAAATCTTCAAGAAACGTATTCTATATGGGATATTCCAATCTCACCCTACCTGATCGTTTGCAGATTAGCTCATTTAGCTTTCTAGTTTGGCAAACAACGATGGGACCCAGTTACAACAGTATAGCTGCCTTGCAAGAATTACCACAGAGTTCAGGCATCAAACCTTGTAGAAATACATACACTAAAAATGTACAAGTACACAGTAAAATACATATGTAACTATACATATACATATATACTATATACACATATATCCACATATAGAATACACGCCTGTATAAGCCACAGGTTCAATGGTTTGAGCAATACTATCGTTGAGCAGAATATAGCCGTTAGAATAGTTGACTTTCTAGACGTTAGAGAGCTGTCGCCACTTGAGGCCTTTGTAAAACTGCCTCTATTAAAGGCAATCATTTGCATATTTAACTTAACTTGATGTATATATTATTTTCAATTCTCTATATGGTATCAGAGAGCTGATTCTAATTTATTTTAAACATAGCTACGTCTTCATCTTCTGCTTCTAAGCAAACTGAAGCCATCTCCATTTCTGATCAAGTATCAGGAGCAGGTTCTCATGGCTCCTACCTTTGATGAATATTTTATTGTCATTACCAGTCATAAACTCAATGATGACAATTATCTCTCTTGGTCAGAGGAGTTGAAATTTTGTGATTGGTAAAAGCAAATAGGAGGCACTATAACTGTTCCAAATGAATTGGATTCTAAGGTCACAATGTGGAAATCTGAAAATAGCATGATTATGTCTTGGCTAATAAGATCAATGCTTCGTGATATCAATGATGATTTTATGGTGTATGAGACTAGTTGAAATATAAGCTGCATTTAAGTAAATGTCGGAGGATGACACTTATAAATTATATAAGATTGAAGCTTGGTTTCATGAGATTAATCAAGGAAACATAATTGTTGACAAGTACTATACACAGTTCACACGTGTTTGGTAACAAATTGATGTGTTTGAGGTACATAAGTGGTCTTGTGTTTGAAGTACATAAGTGGTCTTTCGCCCATGTCTTTTGGAAATAGATTGCTTTTCCTTTGACCCTCGGTTTTAAATAAACCCAACCAAAGACTAAAATTGGATATTGTCCCAGTTTGGGTCCCTTTCTCTAGCCTCCATCTACATTACTTCAATCCTATGTGCTTAGCGGTTTAGTATCTTCATAGGAAAACCCCTTCTCATGGACATATTAACCACACTCCAGTCTAGAATGGCATTTGTTAGAATTTATGTGAAAATAAAAGCAGATGTCATCCCACTTTAAGTTTATAAATTTCACAGATGTCAAAAGGGAGGTAGGAACATGATATAAGGAAACAATTATCCATCCAAACTCTGACTCCATCCTTGATATATTAATTGCGAAGTGTGTCCTTTTTGGACTAGTGCATAGGAAACCCACAGCTAAGCTTAGTAAAGAAGCAACCCAAAATACCAGAAAACTCTCGAATTCATTTGATGAGCTTGATAAGAGAGATGAAAAGAGTTAAATTTACCTGATACTGAGGGACAACTTAGTGAGATTATTACTGATTCTCTGTTCAGCAATATAGTAGAACCAAAACTAGGAGAAGACCTACGGGAGTTAAATCTAAAAGATGAATAAAATTGCTTATTGGAATATTAAGGGTTTAAACTCCCCTATGAAACAAAAGGAAGTGAAAAGATACATAGAAAAAAAAGATATAGGCATCATAGGCCTAGTAGAAATCAAAGGTAGACAGCAAAATTTTGCAAGATTTAGTAAAAGAGCTTTCAAGGGTTGGAGATTACTCACAATATCCTCCATAACACTAGCCAGGATTTGGATGGGCTACAACCTAAATCTATTTAAAGGACAAGCCATACACACTGAAGAAGAGCGTATAACATGTAGGATTACAACAAAGCACCCCCTCATGATGACTTCATTCTTAGAGTGGTTTATGGATTCAATAAAAGTAGGAGAAGAGACATTTGGCAGATCTTGAGATACCAGAATACTCTTTATGGCCAACAGCCTTCGATCATAATAGGAGATTTTAATATTATATTGAACAGTAGAGAGAAATTTGGAAATAAAAAAGAAGATAGGATTGCCATTAAAGAGTTCGAATGGATTCAGAAAATTGATGTTCTATACTTTCCATCAAGAGGATTTGAATACTTGGTCAAACAAAAGGGTGGAATCCAACAGGGACTACACTAGGATTGATCATATGCTCTGCAATGAAGAGTGGAACAAGTTTCTTAACTATCAACTTACTATGAAGCCCCAACCCTTTCTGACCCCCATGCATCCTCCCTGTTAAGCTAGGTAAAAACCTAGTACCCTAAACCTATTAACTCTACAGCCATATCATTTATCCCAAAGGTTGATGCACCAATTAAAATGAAAGACTTCAGACTCATTTCCTGTTCTAACGTATACTACAAAGTCATTTCGAAGATCCTAACTAATAGGATGAATCCTTTACTAAACAGCCTGATTGATGAGAATCAATTTGCTTTTATACAGGGTAAAACAATCCAGGACAATATACTTTAATGCATGACTTGGTAAAGAGATGGCCCAAGTCGTTGTGCTATTAAAGTGGACATTATAAAGGCATTTGACACAGTCAAGTGGGACTATTTGATGAATGTTCTTACGCAGATGAACTTCCCAAAGAGGTTTAGACATTGGATATTTCCCTATAGCTCTATTGCTTTATTCTCTAGCAAACTCAATGGCTCTTTAATTGCAACTGCAAAGCCTTTATGGCACTCGGACAGGGAAATCGTCTCTCCCCCTCCTTGTTTACTTTGGTAATATAGGGTTTCACAGCCTCTAAAAGCCAACATAAATGCCTCCCCACTCAGTTATCACCTCAGATGTAAAATTATAAAGCCTAGCTCCTTAGCCTTTGCTGATGACTTGTTCATTTTGACAGCTGCTGATGAATCCTCATTGAAAACCATTCAAGACACCCTGAATGAATGTGTAGATATCTCTGTCTTAAAAGCTAACCTTCAAAAATGAGAATTCTTTACATATGGGATTACAAACTCAAAGAAACTTGGCTAGAATCCATACTAGGTATCCCCACAAGCAATTTGCCTATCAAATATCTAGGACTTCTACTTCTGAATAGGAAGCTCCCTTATTCAGATTTTGGACTATTGTTACATAAGCTAAACAGTAAGATTCACATTAAATATCCTCCAAGCTCTCTTATAGGGGCAGGCTTTAGCTCATAAACTTAGTCTTGACTGTCATTGTCAAATACAAGCGCCTTCTTCCTTCCTAAAATAATAAGAAAAATTGAGAGGATTTTGAGAGGGGCTCTCTTTGGGGTGGCACAAAGAAGTCCAAGATCAAATGATCTTCTGTATGCAAGCCAAAATAGGTTGGTAGCCTAGGTTTACCTGACTTGGTTTAGGTAAACAATGGCTATCTAATGAAACTGATCTGGCATATATGTGATGAGATAGAAAATCAATTGGTGAAGTAAGTTCACTCAGTCATTCTAAAGGATAATTATCTTTGAGAAACAAAGCCAAAGCAGTTGGACGCATGGATGTGAAAAAGGCTCCATTAGAACAGAGACAAATATGACCAGTTAAAAAAATTTTACTTGGGAATGGCCTAACTCCATCCTTTTGATTTTATCATTGGCATCCAAGGGATGTTCCGATAAAAAACCACCCGGAATTCAGAAACAAACTAAATATCAAGCAAGATGCTAAAGCGTAAGATGTTACTGTGGGTGACCAATGAAGGTCACCATAAGGGAGGGGTTAGGATACCCAAGTCATAAGATTCAAAAATCAAAAATGCTTGTAGAAGTATTCATATTTTCCAAAAAAAAAGGACCAATGGAAATGGCGGCCTTTGTAAATATTTCTTATTAAAAGTGTCACACTTGTTAAGTATACCTGTTTTTCAGCAAGTTCCTTAAGTTAAGATTGTCTGAAGTAGGCATCGTCTTTCTTGATATGCAATCATTTTTTGACTTGTATTTTGAAAGAGGATGCCTACTCTAGATAAATGGACACAATAGGGCATTATGGATTTTGACATTTGTATGCTTTGTGGCAGGGTTACCGAAAACAAGGAGCATCTTTTCTTTTAGTGTTCTTACTCACAAGTCGTGTGGAAGGCTGTACTGGCTCAACTAAAGTGCAAAGACTTTATTTTCTCTTGACATTCTTCAGTCTTGGTTGCTCTTAAATAATAAGATCTCTACATTTCAGAACAACATGGTTTACTTTGTGTTAGCAGTGTCTGTATATTCCATTTGGAGAGAAGCACATAACAGAATACATGGGCTATATCATAGGGATGAGCTAACTGTGAGAAAAGAAGTCCTTCAAAATATAAGACTCTTTGCTTCTTTTTGACGGTATAAAAATAAAGAAAGATAACTAAAAAATTGCTATCAACTTAGAGTTTCTTTTGAACATCTTCCAATCCTAGTGTTGATCTGCCATGTTTTACACTGCTACAACGTTTTTGGAGTTCTTACTTTGGGATGCAATGCATACTTAAGGCGTCTTCTCGTTAAATTCATTCGCTACTGCCGCTTTGTTTCTACCATCTCCGCAATCTCTAGGGGCTTCATCATTTGTGCTGGCTATTCAATGCTTACCATGGATTATTTTTGGTGCCCATGCCTCCTGCTATGCTGGGCACTTCGGAGAACAAGTCACAATCCTGAATGTTATTATTTGTGGGTTTTGCTTATCAAAATATGTATTTTCCTTTGACAAAAGGCTTTCTTCTTCTTTTACTGGTTTGAAACCCCTCGTTTACTCAACTGGGGTGCATTATGCCTTAGTTTTATTTGGAATCTTAGGTTGGCGAGCAATACTGGCACTGGTCCATGGTTTGTATATGCTAGTTCACAGTTTGTGTTATTGTATTTTAAGCAAGTTATGCTTGCTGTTGCAAACCCCAAGCAACCATTTTTGTAATTTTGCTTAATTTGCTTTATGTATGAAATTTTAATTTACATAAAAAATTGTTAAGATTGCAAATAGATCTTCACTACAAGTAACTGAAGTGGGAAATGCTAGAATAAATGATGAACTAACTTTGAGAATTTGCATTGCATGTTCCTAGTTCAAACTTTAATTTACTGTATGTAAGAAAGATTACAAGAGAGTGATTATGAAGCTTGGTTTTCAGTCTCTGAATGTTGTTTTTAGAAGAAAAGAATGAGTGGGATGATTGGCAATGCTAAAAACATAAATGATCTTTTTCTTTGTGAAGCAGAAAAGCCATTGTTTACATGCTACAATGAACAAATTGTAGAACCAGATTCAAACAGGGAAAACACTGGTATAGTTAGGAGTTATCCTTGTCATAGTGCTTGTATATGAAATCCTTCTATTGCATAGAAGATTAAGACATCGAAATTCTAATGATAGTGCTTGTATGTCTTCTTGGAAGGATGGGATAACAGCTTCACTGGTGTCTATATGCATTTACAAGAGATTATTTGCATGACTTAACCAATACTTCAGGTCACATGGTGACAATTATTCCAGTTATGCCAATGTTCCTTCCACAAAAGAGAGATGTAGCAAGAAGAAAACTAAGGCAATAGAAGATTACCAGCTTTACAACACCGTAGTCTTGAGGAACTGAAAGCATGAGATCTTCGTTCCAGACAGGATTCAAGTTGCTCTTTACCACAGTTGTTTGCACCTTCTACAACCCCAAAGAAATTAACAGAATCACATCATGTTGTTGAACCAGAACTATACTGTTAAATCCTATCATAGAAGCTTGAAAGAGGCAGGGATGAGGGTATGCTTCACGGCATCGAGGACATGCCATACTGTTGCCAAATCAAAAGCACAAAAAAAAAACAGAAGCCAGAAACAGGAACCACTGTCCATCCTCGTACGCTTTTTTTTCTTTTTACTCAATAAAGCAGCATGCGTGATTGCTTTAAAAACTGGCAAAGATGCACAGACCACAGGGCAGCGGAAAATAGAATAGAAGACTCCAACATTATCTGGTCTAGCTACAAGCTATCCAATCAACTTGAGGAAAATTTCAGACCAAACACAAAATTCCTATAACAAATACTTGGTAATATTTTGCAGAATATCTTCTTTCTTATTGGCACCTCAAAATGTATACCCGTGACTAACCTGCTTCCCAAGCATCAGGATAACGTAAGGATCACTTGACAGCATATCTCGGATGGCTAAATTTGTGCCTTTGATCACTTTAACTTTCAAAAGGCCGATAAATTCCACCATACCTTCCTGTCACCGAAAAGCCGATATTAGATGACAAGAGCACCACTGAAAACCACAAGAGACCATGGAGTAACGGCTATCGTCAATGGATTTCCTGTCATACTTGACATGAATGAACAATAACTGATAAACAAACATGCCATGTCTGGACACAGAAAAGGGGCCACTTATGAAGAAAGCATTAGTCAATATTGTTTAACTACCATTCTATAGAAAAGAAACTACATATGTGAGGGGAAAACAGGGGCCATAGCAGAAGATACCCAGTAGATCATCCAACAAACTAGAAGCTGATCCAGGAAATAGTTGCAGTTCTTTCCCATGGAAGGCCTAAGAGGACTTACCGACTTTTCTGATGAACTTGAACTTCTAAAACTATCCACAATCTTTCTGGACAAACTCGCTTGAAGGGAGTTCCTTTTCGGAGCTGACAAGATACGCAAGCTAGGCTTCAGAAATTCTTGAAATTCATACTTAGACCTACAAAATGCAAGCGACAGGCATCAAGATCTAAAATTAAAAGGTCCGTAAATTATTTTCAGTTCAAAAAGAAAGTTAGTTGGATTGCTTCAACTTATTAATTTCCTTGTCTGTGCGAGAGTGGGCGTGGGTGTAGCGGGGTGATAAAAAAACTGAAAATCAATACAAGCAAATCACACCAACAACAACACTCAAGCGTTATTCCTACTAAGTGAGGCCATGTACATGGATCTTCCGTCTCCATTGAATTATATCCCCGTCTCTGTTGCACTATGTTCTAGATAGTATTCTCCCGATATGCCAAACATGCAAATCACACCAGTTAGAAGGGGGAGGAGAAAATCTTAGAAGAAGAGACAGAATCTACTTACTAAGCGTCCCCCCCCCCCCCCCCCAAACACACACACAAAAAAAAAACAAACAAAAAAGCAGAAGCGATTGCTAGGAGGGCTTTTCTTTTTTTTGGGGGGTGGGGATGGGGAAGGGTGTACGGGGTGCATGGAGACCAAACAAATAGCTAACTGAAAGAAAATTCAAGAATGTCGGACAAGATGTCTTCCAGTTGCGAGAAATACTGGTTAGAAGTGTACCAGTGTAGAAGTTACACCTCTCCATAACCTTGTATGTTTGATACTAGTTTATCATGAACAGATTTCATTGCTGCCCCATTTCCTCAGAACTACTATTATACTGCTGCCACTAAAAATTACTGTTCATGTGTCCTAAGCCTACATGTGAGAGGCCGTGTTAATATGTACAAACTTACCAGTTCTCCTATTTTCTAGTAGCTCCGGGTTTTAGATGAGGTAA
Source organism: Eustoma russellianum (assembly GCA_036186865.1). Classification (NCBI taxonomy): domain Eukaryota; kingdom Viridiplantae; phylum Streptophyta; class Magnoliopsida; order Gentianales; family Gentianaceae; genus Eustoma; species Eustoma russellianum. The sequence continues at coordinate 10,314,172 of AP025042.1, forward strand.
TAATGCATCAATACCATGACATGTGACGTCGATACTGATATACTTGTGGTTGAAACCAACCTGATAAATTTTGAACGCACATCGTGGCTAGCATCTGGTCCAGGCTTTGAGACTCCTTCAGGAAGGTAGGCTTCATAAATAGAATTTGCAGAAGCATTTCCACCAACCTCAATCATTGCATCAATTTCATCATTGGACCAATCATCTAATGTCACAGACAAAACCTGCGGAAATCCAGTCATATGTTACAGCTAAAACATAAGCCGAACTGATGTGCCAGCTTCGTGCTTGGTTTCTTGTCTCCATCGTTGTGTTTATTTGCTTATGCAAGTACGCAAGAGTTATGTATCATGAAGACGATGAGCATACAACTTAAGCGATAAGCTAGCGAAGGATACTCTCACATGATAGGTATACAGTTTCGACATAAAAGCACTACAAATGAAAAAGGGAAACTAAAATGCATAGGGCCTTTGGAGCTGATAATCCAAGATTGCTATAAATTGAAAAAGAATTAATTGGCCTCAGCTGAAAAACTAAATATCCTAGAAATATAAATCTTAATTCCTAAGATAAAGAAAATATTCCAGTTTGACATTTTAATGTGTGGTACTTCCATGTGCCTCATAAATATAAGAAAACTCCGGTATATGAGGAATAGGTGGTGAGGAGACAGTTCCAAGTAGATTTGGAAAATTTAATCTAACTAGAGCAAGAACTTCACAGGGGGAAGCTTCATAAGGAAAGGATGAAGGAGTCATATTTTATACTGCAATAGAGAAGGGTAGAGTTTTGTTCCTTCGATTTTTGCAGAAGCAAAAGGGAATTATGCAAGATTCATTCCACAGGGAAAAGAACTAAATAAATAATCAAATTATAGCATAAGCATTTCCTGCATCACATCAATACGAAGTCCACTAACTTGTGTGCATCAGGGACAGTATAACTCACATATTTTAAGGAAAGAAGAATCAGTAGATCTTGTAAAAGAAAAAACCTAAAATTTTAGAAGACACAGAATGCCAAAATCTGATCATAGAAAAGGTTATGCACGGTAGCTAATCAACATTATTCAATTAGAAAATTGATTATTCCATCAAAAGTGAAAGCAAGCAAAGAACACATGGTGAAAGCTCATATATTTCAATAATACAAGATGAACTTTTCTTTCAAAACCATGTCACTGCATATGCAAATTTCATCCAGAGTCTCTGTATAAAGTCAAGGATGTTTATTAATGCGCCTAAGATTGTGTAGAGGTCATTTCTTAGGCAGTTTACCTAGCCAGAGGAATAGGAAATACGAGGGGAATACCTTTGAAATATGTGAACCAAGACTTCTGTGAACACCACAACACTTCAGGCATATAAAGACCCCAATATTTGCTGACCTGAAAAGGCCAAAAATTTAGCAGCCATTTAAAAAAAATAATAATAAACCAAATCTTACTCATATAGCACCTGCCAAAAAATTGGTTCACAATCAATGATGCTATTGTATGCAAAAATCTTCCGTCAATTTCACTCTAATGCACATGGAGGTCAGAAGAAGTACAAAAACAGGATTCTCTTCACATGACTTAATGCAGAATGAAAATTTTCACATTTCACCCTTTCCTTTCCCCTTATGAACCAAAATAACAAGGGGGAGAAAAAGAGAAACAGGGGAAGGAGCACCTTTGCAAAGTTCACAAGATGCATACATGATAAAAGACCACCTCCATAACTATAAGGTTGCTAGGCACTCACTTCGTATTAGAAGGCTTAAGATTCAGTCAGCAACATATAAAGTAACCTTTTAGTTAGACAGATTAGCAAATCATGGCAACTGAAATTAGCTTGGTTTCTTTTTCCTTTTTTCCAATTTTTCTACATTTTTTGCTAGTATTATCATTTACTTTTCAAAGCAAACCTTGATAATGCAAAAGAAGAATCAACTTAGTTCTGAATGAGTCTCTGAAATCGGAAAATTTTAAAATAACATATCCATCTGAGATTCTGATACTGGAAAAGAAAGGCAAATCAAATGAAAGTTTAATGGACAGTCTATATTAAGAATTGACAAATGAATATTATAGTGGTAGAAGGCCTAGGTTTGCATCAAGTTCCAAAACTTACGCCCATTTCGGATCCGGAGCACCACAATCTGCACATACATGATTATCTTTTTGAAGCAAAAGATCCTTCAATCTTCTTTTACCTGTGCATCAGGCAAAAAAAAAGATATAATTATGCGATTAGAAGGCCAGTAGAGGTCTGAATAAATGAAACCTGAATCACAAAATCTCTTTTTCTGTTTACTTGGAGGCGTGTCTCCCTTTCTACTATTATTATTATTATTATTATTATTATTATTATTATTATTATTATTACTACTACTACTACTACTACTACTGTTGCTGCTGCTCTTTTTTGGCTTTCTTAAAGTAAGCAAGTCTAGTCATCTGAGAGACATAAAAACCATAATCTGTTGTAGACTATTCATAAACAATAGCATCCTATAACTACATCTCTCATAAGAAACAAACAAAATATTTAGTAGGTCTTTCTTTCTTCATAGAAATGTGCTGCTTGCAAATTTTTTAAATTAGCGAAAGATTTACTGTTTAAATCAAAAAGTCAAGAAAAAATCCATAATTTAATAATAAATCACAAAGCGCTAATATGAAAACAGCACATTCATGGCTCTAGGATATTAGTTTGATTGCGTATCTGCTGAAAGCAGTCCCAATGAATGTTCTGAAGTCTAATTTACAAATTCTTGGGGGGCAGGAGGGGCACAAAATATAGACACGTTTAGCTGCAAAAGAACTATTTCAAGCAGAAATATACCGGAAGCTGGTCTCCTAAGCGCGGATTGATGGTGGCTCATTGCTCTGCTATGACACGACTACCATGCAATCAACCTGACGTCCAACAAAAACCTCTAAGATGGAGAACCACAGATAACAAAAACCAAAACCAAAATGAAGTTACTTGTCCAACTTGAAGATTAATTTTGCTGTGTAAAGGAAAAGCAGAAGTAGCCAACTAAACTTGAAAAAGCTAGCAAAAGAACCTGTCAAAATTTCCTCACTTTACAACCATGATCTTGACCGTACTTCAAATCATAAATAATTAAATTCTAGTTAGAAAATCAAACAAAGCTACTTCTCCTAATAAACGCCAATAAAAAGCAAGCACAGTTACCACCATAACTGCTTCTCAAAATAACAGATGGGGTCTAGATCCTAGAACATACGAAGACATACAGTTAAGAGAACTGCTGGCCGACGAGTAAACCTAAGAGACTAAGTATCAGTATAGGTCAATCCACTTCATGTTTAATTACCAATAGAAGACACCCAGACAGGTACATAATAGAAGTAGCAAAAGATTGAGAGATAGTGAAACTAGTGCAACTATCCACACGAGCTATAAATGTTCGAGTAGACGTCACAGATCCGACAAGAATTATGCTTCAATCAGGAATATTTAGGAGCTTGATATTGAACACTCTAGCCTATGCCCGCCCAAGATTACAGTTCCATTTCACAAGAAGATTGATATTTTTAAAATTTACCGTGTATTGTTTTTTCTTTTAGTTATCCGACTCTGAAACTTGTAAGTCAGCCAAATTTGCAAAATAATAACCAGAAACAGAAAAATGACCAGACAATCCAACTGATGAAAAACAATCAACCACACTTTACTCGGAATACAAAAAATGAGACATTGATATCACAACAATATTATCACAGTAAGGCTATACAAGCTTTTGAAGTACTAAACCCCACCCTCTAAAGAATCAAAAGAAAGCAAAAATTGTCCATATACCCATTTGAAAATGTTGTTGACTGTAAACCAGCAAAATGCGAGCAAGTTACAGGATAAAAATATATATGTCTGCCTAGAACACAAGAAGGAGCAACACCAAAGTCGCAGAACAAATACACATATGAAGCTCTAGTCCATGGAAGTGAATGAAATGGCAAAAGGAGCAGTACAAGAAAGGAACAAGAATTCAATAAGTCAATCAAAATTTTAACATCATCTTCTCTACTTATAAAGCAACAAACTTTACAAAGAAACCTGACGATAACCGAGCAAAAGCTCAACCAAAACACATTAAACATCGGCGTTGCGAAGCCAAACATTCAAAGAAAGGAGTTAAAAGAAGAAAAAAAAAAACACACAAAAGATAGAAACTTATGGAACTATTGGAATCATTAATTGTTGATCATATAATCACCGACGGAGCCATCTCACAGAAAGGCAAAAAGGCATCACGATAGCAAGAAATGCCCGAGAAACAAAATAAAAACACAAACAGGAGATTTGATGGATCCTGATCCTCAAATTAAAGCAAGCACAAATAATCGCATTGACCAATTTCAGAAAATTGGCAGCTGCCCAAGCCATTCAAGGAATGTTAAGAAATTGAGAGAGACAGCAGAATATTCCATGTTAAAATCAAAATTCCATATAATTATTTCTTACATTCAGATAAAACAAGTAACCCAAAACCGACGGATAATCGAATGTACTAAGCAAAAGATAATGAAAGATCTGAATCGAAAAGTTTAAGAAAATGAACACCTGAAATTGTTCTTCCAGCAAATTGTCGCCCAAAATTGTAAAGAGGAGAGAGGAGAATGGAAGAGAAGAAAAATAATATACATAAAAACACGTATAAGGAGGGCAGTTCCACGGCATGCTCCTTTTTTCCTGAAATTATATCAACCATAACAACTGCTTCATTTGTGTTGGGACCCGGGAAAAATTGGCCTTTGATTCTGACCGACAACTGTGCGCCCATTGAAAACTACACATAACATAATCAATTATTGGCCTTGACTTACATTTTTACCCTCACACTGTTTGTCACTTTTGAGTTTTTAACCATAGTTATTAAACCTGACCCATATATGCGAAGGGACTCTGCCGATACTTCAATGGTTCAACTAATACTCCAACAATAGATCACATATATAATAAAATAAAATATTTACGTAATAGAAAAACATAGTACTTAAAATAGTTTACACCACAATTTCGAATAATATCGTTTCATACTTCAATAGTGGCATAGCCATCCTTTTAGTTTCTAGAATACGATGTGTGTTTTCATCTAGAATTAAAGAGAAAAAATTGAACTAATTGAAGTAAAAGAAACATTCTCGTTGTAGCGCCCCGCCCGAAACCAGAGTTCCGGCTCAGTGCACCCGCCATACTCTACTCCATAGAGTACAAGACGTCGATATCATACATGTGCATGTCAACATCAATTGTAATCGATATAGCGGAAGCATCTTAAAATAAGTTCACGACATACATAATATTATTACAAACCATTCAAATCCACACAACCACAAATACGGTTTCTCACGATAATTTTATTACATCACAAAAAAATAAAGCTCACACAACAGGTACATAGCTTCAGCCTACATCTTCGCTCACGGATACTCTATTTGGGGTTCCTCCTCAATGAACATGGCATCAGGGTCCCTGTTCTCTGAAATGTTAAGAGGCAAGTATGAGCGATAACCACCATCTTTTAATCGCTCAGCAAGTATTCTTTATAGTTACTTCACGTGGATCATACATGGAGAGACAAGTAGTAATAAAGTAACAATATACATAATTACATCTCCATTTATAATGATAGCATTATATATATGAATAAAATAGAACATAAGCTTTTGCATCATACCTTATGGGTCGTGTCATTCTTCCTCAGCATATCCTTAGCCTACTTTCCGTACTTGAGCACTAATCCATCTTATACTAAGATCATGGCTTACAATCATCACTTCTACGTGCATAATCTTCCTTAGTCATCTTATGGCATCATGATTGTACAAATATACTAATCACTAACTAAGGGACATGATCATGACATGATGCATAAAACATGACTTTTCATAAAATGGTTTTTCGTAAACATGACTTTTCGTGAACATGACTTTTCATAAACATGACATTTCATAACTTGACATGATTTTCATAACTTGCATAAACATGACATTTTCATAACATGAAGACATAACATTTTCATCATTGGCTATAGCACTTTTCATAAGAATAATAACACACAACATACCGATCGATTCTCCATATAGTACATGTACGACATAAACATCATAAACATATGTACATGTACTAACGGTGACGCGCTATGACGGAGATCCCGTGTCCCAAACCCGGTGTTACACTCGGCCATATACGTAATTATATGCCCCTGACATCTACCACCCCGGTACCGATGTCACGCCGGCGAACATAACATAGTCATAATCATGAACATAACATAACATATCGTGTGTCAATGAAATCGATCGTCTCGTGTTTATTATTCACATGCATATGAACTTTTAAAACATGATATGCACAAGACAACTTTCAAACTTTATTTTCGTGCAACGTGAGACTTGTTCATATGAAATATTATGGTAGGCTACATCGTATAACATCCTCGTTTACTTACTTTTATCCTACATATCATAAAAAAAATCCCACTTTGACCATCAAGTGGCCATTCGGCCATAGCAACCCAAAACAACCCATTTTTCTCATTTTTCATCCAACACTACTTTCTTAATTTGTATTTCCAAATACACCTCATATTCCAACACTTAAGGGAATCAACCTTAAATTCCTAATTTCTTCTACTTCTCACTTACAAGTACCTCAACATATACCATACTTTATTCATTACCACACATTTTACATATAAGGCTCCATAGTATTTAACTTAAGGAACATTTTTGATTCTAAAGTGGCCTTGAGGCCGAATATATACCTTATGTGTATATATATGTATATACGAAATATTATGTACATATATAAGGTGATTTATATTCTTAACGACTTAAACCGTGTATATATATGTAGAACTATATCCATGTATACTTCTTTAACATGTCACAATTCATTTCCTCATTTTTATACTATAGGCCGAAAGTTTGGCCTAGTATTATACCTATTTATATTTCATTTTTCTTTTTTTTATGTACATGTTGTAAGTTGTATGTATATATATATATTGCTTTTTATCCTTTTCCCTAATCTTAAGATCATAACAACTAGAAAATATATATACACATAAACATGATGGAAAACATACAAATGTACTTCTTGAACCATATTCATCATCTATTGCACATCTTGTGGATGGAATGATGAAACTCAAATGAAATACTCAAATAGGCCACTTGACCGTGTATATGTGGTGTATATATGAAGATGATGATCATCAAAAAATCATTTAAACCATGTATATAAATCATGCTTATGATGCATACATAAACATGTTAAAGACATGATCTTGAAACATATGAACACTAAAATACATAAACATACAAACATGATGATCATCATAAAAGAAAACATATTTAAAACAACAAAAGTTGTATTCTTTGCATACCTTTCTTAAGGTTCTTTATTTCATATCATTTGTTCAAAGTTTATATCTATTTGTATATATATGTATATTACCGTATGTATGCACCTATGTATGTATATATATAAACTCACCGTATATATATTTATATACATATAGCCTTTTATAGGTATAATTACATATATTTATATATTTATATCACTTACAATCATAGATTTTCCTTATTCTTAGAACAAAACTTGAACATACTACATGATGATCCCATTTTTGATATGAACATAAGTATTAAATTTTGAAAGTCATGAAGGATCTAGGAAGAGTACTTGCCTTGGTTCACCTGTCTTACACTTAGAAGATGTTTCCTTCACTTGGTTTGCAAGAGAGTTCTTCTTCCTTCCTTCCTAGTATACACGGTTTTAGGGTTTAAAAGAAGGGTTAGTGAGCAACTTATGAAACTAAACATATGGAAGAATCAAACTTAAACTTCATAAAGTTCTTACCTTAATTGCCTTTGATTCTAGATGCTACAACCTTCTCGAATCTTTCTTAGTTGATGGAGTGTTTATGGTACTTGATTTGAGTGATGTTGGTGTGAAGAAAGGAGAAGAAAATCTTCTCCTTATGGAGAGGGAAGTTTCGGCCAATATAGGGAAGAAGGAGGGTGTTGGAGTGTTCTTGAGTTTTTCCTTGGAGATAGTATGAAATTGGTTGGTTGAAGATGTAATTATGTGAGGGGTTAAAGAAGAAATAATATTCTACTTTCTAAGGGGGGTGGCCGGCCAAGCATGGAAGGAAAATGGGGTGGGAGACAAACTTTTGGCAAGTATGGGTTGAAGGGATGGGTTAAGGTAAGATTCTTGAGCATGCTATTATTTTAATCTAAGTGTAAGACAAGTTGTCTTCACTTTTCTTTTTCTTTTTCCTTTTCTTTTACTTTGTATGTGTATAATTGTTTTTCTTTTATTTAATGTAGTATAAAATTGTTGTGTCATGTATTTCTTTTTGATTTAATTTATCCTAATAGTTGAAGTTGTTACCAACTAATTTAATTGGGTTTTTATTGTATAGACTCAAACGTTTGTGATATTTTTGCTAATGTATTTGGTATACCAGTCTAGTTTAATGAATCGTACACCTACGAAATTATATTTACCGTATTGGAAGTGGTTACGACATAACGAATTTTCCGGGCTGTAACATTCTCCCCTCCTTATAGAAAGTTTCGTCCTCAAAACATACGTACCTTATACGAAAAGTTGTGGATATTGCTTCTGCATTTGCTGTTCCGGCTCCCAAGTCGCTTCTCGTTCTGTATGATTACTCCACTATACTTTCACGAAGGGAATTGTCCGTTTTCTCAGCACCTGTTCTTTACAGTCCACGATCCGTGTAGGAACTTCTTCATACGTAACATTATCCTTAATGGTTACGGGCTGCTGCTCCAGTATATGATCCGGATCATTTACATATCGCCGCAACTGAGATACGTGAAACACATTATGTACCTGGGATAAAGTAGGAGGTAGGGCCAACCGATATGCAACCGCTCCAACTTTCTCTAATATCTCATAAGGACCAATAAATCTAGGGCTCAGTTTTCCTTTAATCCCAAATCTAATCACGCCCTTAGTCGGTGAAACCCGCAAATATACTTTCTCGCCTACTTCAAACTCAATCGGTCGTCTTTTTGTATCCGCCCAGCTCTTGCTACGGTCTTGAGCAGCTTTCAATCTATCACGTATCACCGTGATCTTTTCCAGAGTCTGCTCCACCAGTTCCGGACCCATAATAGTTCTCTCGCCAACTTCATCCCAATATAATGGAGATCGACATTTCCTTCCATACAATGGTTCGAAGGGTGCCATACCAATAGAACCGTGGTAGCTATTATT
>AP025042.1:10325805-10431394 GCA_036186865.1 Eustoma russellianum
ACTGTCAATTGATGGGGTCTCGGAATCCTTGCCAAGAGCATACACAAGGAATCCTTCGCTACCCTTCTTCAGTGATCGAAATGCTTTTGCTGCTGTCAGATAAATATTATGTGGTATCTTTTTCATCTTGGAGTTCCCTTGATAAATCACTTCTTCTCGCATTGGATCCTTAATCATCACACGCTTACCACGACAATCAATGTAGGCATGGTGTTTGAACAACCAATCCATGCCTAGAATAAGGTCGAAATCCCCAATCTGTATAGGAATTAGGGTAACTTCGAACTTCTGTCCTCCCATTTCTATCTCGCAATTCTTATATATATGATGTGAAATGATCACCTGATCACCAGCTGCTTGAACGCGATAAGGCGTATCCAGCCTAGTCGGACAACTATCAAGGTTCTTAGCAAATCTTTTCGATACAAAGGAATGGCTTGCACCACTATCAAATAATACGTTGGCAGGTATGTTGTTTGTTAATATAACACCTGAAGCAATTCATAATTCAAATATGCAATCCCTAAGCAAGCAGATAATATCATAAACCTTTCAACATGAAATATACCTGTCACAACGTCTGGGGCATCCAGAACCTCCTCATCTGTCATCACATGTACTCTGGCATTGGCCCTTGGACCATCTCTCTGCTGAGGTGCGATCCTCTGGGGTCCCTTCCTGGGCTCAGGACAGTCTTTGATCATGTGGCCAATCTTACCACAGTTAAAGCAAGCTCCAATCTTCAGCAAACATGTTCCTGTATGTGGTTTCTGGCACTTAGGGCATCTCGGAATCGGATTCGCCTGTGGTGGACGTTGCTACTGTGGCTGACGTTGCGGCTGATGTTGCTGCTGATAATTCTGCTGACGTGTACGTCCATCATCTCCTCGAACAGTCTTAGCCCCTTTACCAAATTGACCATCTCTAAACTCTTGGGGCCTCTTGCCCCGGTTATCAGCGTCACGCCTAATGATGTCCCTCTCTACCCGATAGCAAGCATCCAGTAAATCACCAAAATCTCTTGGGTTGGCATTCACAATCCATGTGCGAATGCGTGGGTTCAGTCCTCTCTCAAACTTGATCATCTTCAGTTGTTCATCCCCCATAATCGCTGGAATATATCTTCCCAATGCAGTAAATCGGTTAGCATAGTCTGCCATTGTCATACCAGACGTCTGGACCAGAGACTCAAACATCCCTATCTTCTATAAGGTAACTGATGGTGGAATATAGAATTTGCGGAACTCTCTCAGAAATCGCTCCCAAGTAACTGGAGCTGGCAAATGCTGCAAATTAGTGGTCCACCATTGATCGGCTTCACCAATCAGAAAAGGCTTGATAACATGTGCTTTTATCTCCTCTGGTACTTGAATCAGCTCAAAATTATTCTGTACTTCTTTTAGCCATTTCTCAGCTATGTCAGGGTCAGATCCACCTTCAAAGTTAGGGATGCGGGCCTTCTTCATTTCTCTGTAGAAGAAACGAGTACCTTTCTGTGGTGGAGGTGGTGGCGGTGGCGGTGGAGGTGCCGCATGATTCTGGTGGCCGTTGTTACCTACCGCCTGTCCTATCTGTACCAAAGCTTGCAGAACAACCTGCTGAAAATCTCCTTGACCCTGCTGCTGTGGGGGTGGAGGCACATGCTCAGTGTAAAGTGGAACCGTTCCTGTCTACGGGGGTATCTGTGGTGATGGGGGAGGGGGTAACTGTGCAGGTCTGTCAGCGCGCGGTCTACCTCTAGGTCGTGAAGACATCCTATCGAAAGCAGTATCATTAGTAATAATTTACAGAAGAAATCAATTTGTCTTCCTGCTTAGTTAAAAAATTGTAAAGTTTAATTTTTTTTTTAAATTGGGGACTTAATAATCCAAGTAAAATTTTAAATTTCATCTAGCTATCCCTAAACATTCTAAGGATCCTAATCTAGGGATATCACTCTTGGTCTAAGATCATAACTTAAGTTCTAGGATCATCACTTAACTTTTAAGTGCTTACTTTACTGTTCCCGCCGTGGATCTAGACCCTTTGCTCTGATACCAACTGTAGCGCCCTGCCCGAAACCAGAGTTCTGGCTCAGTGCACCCGCCATACTACTCCATAGAGTACAAGGCGTCGATACCATACATGTGCATGTCAACATGAATTGTAATCGATATAGCGGAAGCATCTTAAAATAAGCTCACGACATGCATAATATTATTACAAACCATTCAAATCCACACAATCACAAATACAGTTTCTCACGATAATTTTATTACATCACAATAAAATAAAGCTCACACAACAGGTACATAGCTTCAGCCTACATCTTCGCTCACGGATACTCTATCTGGGGTTCCTCCTCAATGAACATGGCATCAGGGTCCCTGTTCTCTGAAATGTTAAGAGGCAAGTATGAGCGATAACCACCATCTTTTAATCGCTCAGCAAGTATTCTTTATAGATACTTCACGTGGATCATACATGGAGAGACAAGTAGTAATAAAGTAACAATATACATAATTACATCTCCATTTATAATGATAGCATTATATATATGAATAAAATAGAACATAAGCTTTTGCATCATACCTTATGGGTCGTGTCATTCTTCCTCAGCATATCCTTAGCCTACTTTCCGTACTTGAGCACTAATCCATCTTATACTAAGATCATGGCTTACAATCATCACTTCTACGTGCATAATCTTCCTTAGTCATCTTATGGCATCATGATTGTACAAATATACTAATCACTAACTAAGGGACATGATCATGACATGATGCATAAAACATGACTTTTCATAAAATGGCTTTTCGGGAACATGACTTTTCATGAACATGAATTTTCGTGAACATGACTTTTCATAAACATGACATTTCATAACTTGACATGATTTTCATAACTTGCATAACATGACATTTTCATAACATGAAGACATAACATTTTCATCATTGACTATAGCACTTTTCATAAGAATAATAACACACGACATATCGATCGATTCTCCATATAGTGCATCTACGACATAAATATCATAAACATATGTTCATGTACTAACGATGACGCACTATGACGGAGATCCCATGTCCCAGACCTGGTGTTACACTCGGCCATATACGTAATCATATGCCCCTGACATCTACCACCCCGGTACCGATGTCACGCCGGCGAACATAACATAGTCATAATCATGAACATAACATAACATATCGTGTGTTAATGAAATCGATCGTCTCGTGTTTATTATTCACATGCATATGAACTTTTAAAACATGATATGCACAAGACAACTTTCAAACTTTATTTTCGTGCAACGTGAGACTTGTTCATATGAAATATTATGGTAGGCTACATCGTATAACATCCTCGTTTACTTATTTTCATCCTACATATCATAACTTAAAGAAAATCCCACTTTGACCATCAAGTGGCCATTCGGCCATAGCAACCCAAAACAACCCATTTTTCTCATTTTTCATCCAACACTACTTTCTTAATTTGTATTTCCAAATACACCTCATATTCCAACACTTAAGGGAATCAACCTTAAATTCCTAATTTCTTCTACTTCTCACTTACAAGTACCTCAACATATACCATACTTTATTCATTACCACACATTTTACATATAAGGCTCCATAGTATTTAACTTAAGGAACATTTTTGATTCTAAAGTGGCCTTGAGGCCGAATATATACCTTATGTGTATATATATGTATATACGAAATATTATGTACATATATAAGGTGATTTATATTCTTAACGACTTAAACCGTGTATATATATGTAGAACTATATCCATGTATACTTCTTTAACATGTCACAATTCATTTCCTCATTTTTATACTATAGGCCGAAAGTTTGGCCTAGTATTATACCTATTTATATTTCATTTTTCTTTCTTTTATGTACATGTTGTAAGTTGTATGTATATATATATATTGCTTTTTATCCTTTTCCCTAATCTTAAGATCATAACAACTAGAAAATATATATACACATAAACATGATGGAAAACATACAAATGTACTTCTTGAGCCATATTCATCATCTATTGCACATCTTGTGGATGGAATGATGAAACTCAAATGAAATACTCAAATAGGCCACTTGACCGTGTATATGTGGTGTATATATGAAGATGATGATCATCAAACAACCATTTAAACCATGTATATAAATCATGCTTATGATGCATACATAAACATGTTAAAGACATGATCTTGAAACATATGAACACTAAAATACATAAACATACAAACATGATGATCATCATAAAAGAAAACATATTTAAAACAACAAAAGTTGTATTCTTTGCATACCTTTCTTAAGGTTCTTTATTTCATATCATTTGTTCAAAGTTTATATCTATTTGTATATATATGTATATTACCGTATGTATGCACCTATGTATGTATATATATAAACTCACCGTATATATATTTATATACATATAGCCTTTTATAGGTATAATTACATATATTTATATATTTATATCACTTACAATCATAGATTTTCCTTATTCTTAGAACAAAACTTGAACATACTACATGATGATCCCATTTTTGATATGAACATAAGTATTAAATTTTGAAAGCCATGAAGGATCTAGGAAGAGTACTTGCCTTGGTTCACCTGTCTTACACTTAGAAGATGTTTCCTTCACTTGGTTTGGAAGAGAGTTCTTCTTCCTTCCTTCCTAGTATACACGGTTTTTAGGGTTTAAAAGAAGGGTTAGTGAGCAACTTATGAAACTAAACATATGGAAGAATCAAACTTAAACTTCATAAAGTTCTTACCTTAATTGCCTTTGATTCTAGATGCTACAACCTTCTCGAATCTTTCTTAGTTGATGGAGTGTTTATGGTACTTGATTTGAGTGATGTTGGTGTGAAGAAAGGAGAAGAAAATCTTCTCCTTATGGAGAGGGAAGTTTCGGCCAATATAGGGAAGAAGGAGGGTGTTGGAGTGTTCTTGAGTTTTTCCTTGGAGATAGTATGAAATTGGTTGGTTGAAGATGCAATTATGTGAGGGGTTAAAGAAGAAATAATATTCTACTTTCTAAGGGGGGTGGCCGGCCAAGCATGGAAGGGAAATGGGGTGGGAGACAGACTTTTGGCAACTATGGGTTGAAGGGATGGGTTAAGGTAAGATTCTTGAGCATGCTATTATTTTAATCTAAGTGTAAGACAAGTTGTCTTCACTTTTCTTTTTCTTTTTCCGTTTCTTTTACTTTGTATGTGTATAATTGTTTTTCTTTTATTTAATGTAGTATAAAATTGTTGTGTCATGTATTTCTTTTTGATTTAATTTATCCTAATAGTTGAAGTTGTTACCAACTAATTTAATTGGGTTTTTATTGTATAGACTCAAACGTTTGTGATATTTTTGCTAATGTATTTGGTATACCAGTCTATTTTAATGAATCGTACACCTATGAAATTATATTTACGGTATTGGAAGTGGTTACGACATAACGAATTTTCCAGACTGTAACACTCGTGCACTAAGCTTCTGAGTTTACGCAGGATCTAGGGAAGGGTCGGACCACTTAGCGATCTGATGTACGCAGCATTACTCTACACTTTGTGCAAGAGGCTATTTCCACTGCTCGAATAGCCTTTAAGGCTGTGTACATCAGATCGCAAAGTGATATGATCCCTCTCCGAATCCTACACAAACGCGGGAGCTTAATGCCCTAAGAACGTCCTTTTTTTAACTTAAGTTAGTTCAATTTTTTCTCTTTAATTCTCGATAAAAACACACATTATCACCTAGTATATAAAAACTAAATAGGGGAAGAAGTAAAAGATGAGTGTAGAGAGAGAATCCTCTCCTACTTTTCTCTAGAGGAGCATTTTCTCATTTTTCACAAGAGATCAAAATTTGTTATTTATGTACCACAATCAAATTCAATCATCAACGTTACATTTGTGACTTTTATTACTTTACTCAAGAGGTGCTCCATGGTTATCTCTTGAATGGGGCTTTCTAAAGCTATGATTAACGCCATCACCAAGAAGAAAAAAGACTCATCTAGTCCGAATTCTTGCAAGAATGGTAAAAAAACACAAGAAAGAGAAGTTAAGAAGAACAAAGACACACTCATTCCGGATTCCCCAAGTGATTCTATTGAAGTTGAGAAAGATGATTCTTTCTCGTTTGATGTAGAAGAAGTTTCTTCTAGCAAGGTAGGCAACACAAAGGATAGTGAGATGAATGCTCCCACTAGAACTTCAAGCAAGGATGAAGATGAGAATGAAAATAAAGATGATGGTCCTACTGTGGTTGAAGATAAAACTGCTACTCATGGAGGTGAAGCAAGTACGGTGAAGAATGGGAAGCAAATAACAAATGTCTCTTTCATGGAAGGCTCATCAAGTGGGCCAACATATTAGGCTTCTTCATAAGAGAGACCTTCAAATGAAGCTTCAAATCTTCAACAAATGGAGGAGGGGGCAGACGACCTATGTGAGAGGGAGAAAATAGGCATGTCATCATCACTCATACAAAAGGAAGAGATAGAGTGTAAGAAAATTACACTTTCAAATTCAAATTTGGAGCAGGAGAAAGAAAGATGCCATGTAGATAAAAGAATGCCAATTAGGATTAAGGAAGAGGCCCTCATTGCAACAAAGGAAAATTCAACCCCTAAATATCCCAACACCATTTCGGCCAGCACGGGGGAGCAGCTCTACTCGCACAAAGAGAGGACACCACAAAATACTATTCAACCAATTATTGAAAAAAGTAACACTTCACTTAAGAAATCTTGGACTATCTTATTTCACACAAATAGGAATGCCGAAAATTGTATCAAACTCAACCATGTGCATACTGAAAAAAATAAAATTGCCAAGTTGAAGGTTGGTAATGTTAGACAAAATGTGGAATTAGAAAATTATTTGGTTGGATGTCTCATTGGTAGATTCACCGGTAAACAAGCTATACTTGATTTAATTCGAACTTGGAAGAAAAAAAAGTAAGGGTCGAATTTTATAAATCTGAATGGATAATCTTCAAGTTTGAGAATGATCAAGACCATGTGAGTGTTTTGAAAGGTGGCCCCTATTATGTCTTTTGTCGATCATGGTTGCTAAAGAAATTGCCTCCTTTTTTTACATTCGAAAAATTAAAAATAACGACGATGCCGGTGTGGGTAAAATTTATAAATTTACCACTTGAGCGTTGAAAAGAAGAGTTTTTATATCTGATATGTAGTGAAATTGGAAAACATTTGATGTTTGATCAACTCAGGTCGAGGAGAGCCACTTGGAACTTTGCTAGGGCCTTAATCGAGATTGACATAGAAGAGGAACAACGTGATACCATTGAATTGCAATTGGATAATGGCGTTACTTACGTCCAAAAGGTAGTATATGAGAAAAGTCCACTCTATTGTCGGAACTGTAATCAAATGGGGCACAACAACATGACATGTCGGGCCAAAGATCAAATGGAAGAAAGGGGCATCGAGATGGAAAATTTGGGACCAAAAATCAAGCATATACCAACACAAGAGAAGAAGCAACCGCAACAAAATAAAGAAGATTGGCACACTCAAAAGTCCAAGAAAACGCTTCAACGAGAAAGAAAAGAAAATGCATTGAAGAGGATGAAGAATCCTAATAAAATATGGAAGAAGAAAGAGGGCATTCGAGGCGAATAAAAAGAAACACAAGGGGAGAATGAAAAGATACAAGACGATGCCATGCAAATCCAAAATGAAAATATAGAACATAGGGATCAATTGATATGCTCACCTAGCGTTCCGAGATATGTTCAAGTCTTGGAAAACTTGCATAAGTCTCCTCAAGGGGCAAAGGATAATGCCACCAAGGATCCGATACGTCGCCCACTATGTAAGCGACTTGCTCTTACACCTAATACTCTTCATGCTGCTTCCGTTTATAAAGATTTTCATGTTGATAGAATTGCAGAATTAGGCGCAAATTCCATGCCCCCTTGCCTAGTAAAAAAGGAAAAGGAAAACAAGACATTGGCTTGGGAATGGATTAAAGCAACCAACCGGTTAAATAAAACTTGCATTTTGGAACATGAGGGGATGCAACAAACCCCTAAAACAAAATGGTTTGCATAATTTTGTTAATAGACTTAGTATAGACGTTATAGGAATTTTGGAAACAAAACTAAAAACAAGCATGCTTAATCACCTTCTTAAGGTAAAATTTAGGCATTGGAGTTCCTTGCATAATTTTCAAACTTATGTAGGGAAAAGGATTCTAATTATTTGGAATCTCAAAGTTGTACATATAGATATGCTCACTTTTGATGCCCAGAATATTTTTTGCAAGGCCAAAAGCCTAGTTTCAGACACTTTTGTGTACGCATACAATACTATCGTAGATAGAAGGTCTTTATGGGTAGCCTTAGAGAGCCAAACACAAATGGTAGATGCATTTTGGACCGTAATGAGTGATTTTAATTGTGTCTTAAGTGAGGAAGAGAAAGAGGGAGGAAGGGAGATGACTCGATATCACCTGTAAGATCAATTAAATTGCTTTCTCCAATGTGGTTTAGCTGAGCACAGTTACACTGGAGCTTTTCACACTTGGGATAATAGCACTATCAAGTCACAGTTAGATAGAATCATGATCAATGGACCCTTCCTAGAGAAATTCCCCCAAGCTAAGTTTCATTTTGATGTTCCTGGATGTCTATCAGACCATTCACCAGGTACCTTAAGGCTTGACAATAGAGGCACCCATAGGTATGGATCGTTTAAATTCTTTAACATGTGGGCATCTCATGAGTCTTAGATTCCTCTAGTCGCACAAGTTTGGAGTAGACAATATAATGGCACGACACAGTACGTCCTGTGCAAAAAACTTAAGGCTTTAAAAGGACACCTTAGGGAGCTAAGCAAGAAGGAATTCTCAAACATTTCCACCAGCATAGAAAGGGCAGTTCATGAGTTAGAAATTTTCAATCATCTTTGAGTGAGACCTGGGGAGCAGACATATAGAAGATGCAAATGAGGGCTAAGAAGAATGTAGCTCTTTAACTGATGGAGCTTGAAAAAATATATTTTGCTCAAGTGGCCAAAGGGAATTACATCTACCTTAGTGACAGGAACTTTAAGTTCTTTCATTCCATCATAAGAAGGAATAAGGCCAGAAATTACAATGTTTCAGTCCAGTTACCGAATGGAGCCATGGCCACCTCATCACAAGAAGTAGGTGAACAATTTGTGGAATACTACACAAGGCTATTAGGTACCCATCATGAAACACATGACATAATCCAATCAGTTTTAGACCTTGGGCCTAAATTGTCCGTTGCTAGCACAGATAGGTTAATATAGAATATCCAACTACATGAAATCAAAGAAGCCATATTTAGTATTGACAAGGATAAATCTCCTGGAATGGATGGATACACTTCCCATTTTTGCGTCACTTCTTGGAGCATTGTAGGACCTCTAGTGGTAGAGGTTGTCTTGGAATTATTTCGAAATGGACGACTCCTGAAACTACTGAATCACGCCCTGATTGCTTTAATACCCAAATCAAACAATGTTACTAGTGTAGAGGACTACAGACCAATATCCCTTTGTAACGTCATATATAAAGCAATCTCCAAAATCCTAGCCAACAGACTCTCCCCGATTATGACTGAATTTATGGATCAAGCCCAATCCGATTTCTTGAAGGGTATATCAATGATGGAAAACATCTTCCTTGTTCAAGAGCTAATAAGGGAGTATGGAAGGAAAAGAACAGCACCGAAGTGTATGATGAAAGCAGACATTAGGAAGGCGTTCGACTTGATAAGTTGGGATTTTCTTAAGTCTATGCTCATTGGATTGGTCTTCCCTCCTTTGTTTGTTGATTGGGTTTATAGAGTGTGTCACCACAACTGCATATTCAGTTTCAATCAATGGTAATATTTATGACTTCTTTAAGGGTAAACGAGGTTTGCATCAAGGAGACCCGCTTTCTCCATTCCTCTTTGTACTAGGCATGGAATACCTATCTCGACTATTCAGGCAATTACACTCGGACCATGACTTTGGCTTTCACCCAAAGTGTAAGGAACAGAGTATTACACACCTTTGCTTTGCGGACGACCTTATCATCTTTTGTAGAGGAGATTCCATCTCATTACAAAAAGTTATGGACAAGGTCACTAAGTTTCGTCAGTGCTCCAGATTACTTGCCAACTTGAATAAATCCCACTTCTTCACTGCAAGAGTACAAGATAGAGAAAGTTTGCAATCTATCACCAGATTTCCATATGGAACAATGCCTTTTTGATATCTTCACATTCCCATTGCAGGGCAAAAATTACAATCCGCCTATTACACGACATACTTGAGGAAATTGCTTGAAAAAATTAGCATATGGAATAATCTACCCTTGAGCTATGTAGGGAAGTTGGAGCTAATCAAATCATTTGTACAAGAAATCAACTGCTTTCGGTTGAGTGCCCTCATCTTGCTGGACACAGTATTGGATCAGGTTAACCGTATGTGCCTTCATTTCTTGTGGGAAAAAAGTCTTCGAGGCAACATAGAAAAGCCTGGGTCTCTTGGAAAAGCATATGCAGGCCAAAGAAAGAGGGAGGGATTGGTTTCTTAGAGCTGAAAAGTTAGAATCATGCCTTGTTATCAAAGCATCTTTGTGATATCTATAGCAAGAAAGATACACTTTGGGTTAAATGGATATCATGTAGGATCTGCAAGGCACATCTAGAAGGGGGGGGGTTGAATAGTGGGTGCGGAAAATGTGGTTTTTAAAATTGTTTTACACCAAAAACCCAACTTCTGAAAATATTTTTTGTTTTCAGGACTTGTTTTGAAACGTTTTAAAAACTAGGTTTCAGGTCTTCAAAAATTCTGAAATTCGGAGAGATCTTAGTCTCAGATGCTCTGAGTATCATCTAAAAAGTTCAGATTAAAATTCAACCTATAACCCCTCTAAAAATCGTTGATGGTCAGATTGCACAAATCTGCCAGAAACGGTAGTCTGATTTGAAAAATTTATTCCAATTAAACCGTAACTCCAAATACTCTGAAATTTAATGACAAACCCCTTATTATGTGTATTTAATTGGGTTGAAACATTTTTGAAAAATTCTTTTGGGAAGTTAGTCAAATACGTTCAAAGTCTCAACCTTTCCAAGTCTGAAAATCAGACTGCACTAGTCTCAGAACTTTTGATGTTTGAATGACTTATACTTGTCCAAAAGGGTTGAAACTTGCGCCAAAAGAACCTTAAGACGTGTGGCTATGTTTTTTGAAAGTTTCGTGATTTTTGAAATTCGTTTACTATTTTTAAGGACATGATAACAATGATGCACTGCGCTTGAAACTGAAAGTAAGTGCTGAAAAGTAAAGAACACAAGGAATTTTATACTGGTTCGCTTAAATCAACCTACTCTAGTCTTCGAAGACACCTTCCTCGGTTATCACTAATCAAAAAACACAAATAACACCTTAACACACAGGGTTGATGGAGTTACATACCAACTCCAGCCATTTACAAACCTTGTAAGTGATTACAACGATCACGAACACCACCACCTAGCAAATGCAAGATTGATCACATCTTGATCAATCTTTTACAACAATATGGAGAGTATGTGGTGGTATATATGAAGCTTATTCAAATGTATGAATATGAATACACTAGGCTTTAAGAGAGAAGAAAGAAAGAAGTGTAGAAGGAGAAGGAGTTGAATGCGTTTTTGATCTTGAGAATTGTAAGCCTTTTCTTGTGTTTTTGTTTGCTCTCTTCTTTCCTTTTTATCCACATATGCCCCGCCCCCTATTTCCTTCTCTTCCTCTTGAAAATTATCTTATAAGTCTTTGGAAGAGTGTATTGCATCATTATGACATTTCCTTGCTTACTTGGCAACTCCTCATTGGATGATCATTAAGCCCTTGCTTACTTGGCACTCATTGATTGGATGGAAGTTGTCATCATTTGAGGACTAGATAAATCTGAAAATAACCTTTAAGAACATGTTCCAATTAGCCATAAAAGTGTTTCCATAAGTCACATAATAATTCCACATAATTAGCAAGACAATTCATCACCAATTTCCTTCCAAGAATTCGGCCACATGCTTCTCCACATGCTAAAATTTTCAGCATGTGCTTTATCAAGACTTATTCAAATTGTTTCCAAGTTTGCATTTGATTAATTCCTTGAAAATAAAGAAGAAATCAATCATCATTTAGTACATAAAAATCTCTACTAATTTGGGAATCAAATTCGTCACCATGGAGGCCATAAAATAGCCCATATGCATTACACACATGCTGAAATTTTCAGCATGTGTGATATTTAAAAATATCACTTCATTATTTCCATAACATCTTTAGAACATTTCCATTTTATCTTTCATTCAATCCATTTGATTCAAAGAAGTAAATATGGCACAATTAATATCAAAAATTAGGCCACTCTAATGCACACATCCTAAAATTTTCAGCATGTGTAACAAATGTGACGTAGTTTGAAATGTTACCTTGTGTAGCTCCTTTCTTTATGTCACCAACATTGTATGCTTCATTCTTGGCCAATCAAGATGCCAACAAAGCTCCACATATGCTCCAACAAGGCTGAGCTAGGCGTGTATGAGCTTATCCATGTGCTGAATTATTTTTGCAAACTTTGTAAAATAGTGCATATATAATTATACACACATGGTATATTCTGATCAGCCCTTAATTGATTTTTCTAGAATACTTTAGAATGTATAGATTATGTAAAAAGTGTCTAGATACATGTTATATGTTATGCCAAAAATGTTCCATGTGTCGTGTTCGTAGAAAACCGATTTTTCGACGTTTGTCGATTACCCGATTTTTCTCCGATTAAATTCCAACTTTTTTCACATGTTATATATATTATGTTACACATAATATACATAAATTAAACTTTAATATTCAGCACACATGGCTGATTTAAAGTGGCGCCTAACATGTGACAAAAATTGAATTTGGAATCTCCCTAATTTGGCCTTAATTTAGGGTGATTTGTGTGTGCCAACATGGAATGATTTTATGGCTGTATATACCATGTAAGACACGAAATTTGTGGCCAATTTTGAAGTGTAGGGGCTGGTCATCTATATATGGCAAGTACGTGACACGTTGGCGAAGTTTCGGTATTCACCCGATACGATAATTTTTGGTTCAAAACCTTGTAACGTGTCGTAATAAATTTGTCGTCACCATAAGTGGCGCCCCGCACCCCGGCCAAGCCGAAGTCAGTGTACCCGCTGTACTTCACTAAAGAGAGTACTAGGCGTCGTCCCATACATGTCATGATCCATGGTATAATGCATGGATTTTCGCGCTTACACGCAAATAAGTATGCGAAACTGTGGCAGAATTTAAAACTACAAATTAAAAACACCCACACGATCATTCATAGTTTACATCCCAAATCAAAAGTAACGAAAGTCACAAAATAAATGTTTTCCATTTCAAGTACGTCATCAGTCATCAGTCATAGCTGGCCAGTCATGTCTCCTAAACTCGTCCACTCCTTGCTGCGCTCATGGGTAGGGGACCCTAGGCTCATCCTCAATCCACTCTACTTTATCCCTTGCAGCCTCTGGGAGGAAAAATAAGGGGGTGAGTGACAAAGTCACCGACAAGTATACTATAATAATTGAGGATTAAATGGAAAGTGCGTACAAGAACCGAACCCCAAAAAATTCGGTTTAGAAGCATACCTGCGCTCCATCCAATACTCGATAGGGATCATTACTTAATGCATCAAGATCATAACTTAAATAAAATCATTACTTAATACAGAATATAACAATAAAAGACTGTAACTCGTATCAATTCATAACATAACAAGAATCATCACTTAAGGAAGTCATTCTTAGGATCTACAAGGTCATCACAACTTAGTCTAAGTATCGTGTGTCACTACATAATGACTCTGTAAACATGACATGCATGCATATGTACGTGTGATGCATCATGATAGAAATGAGAATATGACTTTTCACGCTTTTCTTTCAAGTCATCATCGTCATAAAATAATAGAGTGTTCAGATCTATCTTCCCGGATCTGAGGCGGTAATGTCTCTCCTTTGAATCTATTATTTCCGGATTCGAAACGGTAACGTCATCTTCTTATCGGGTCTATTCTCTCCGGGCCCGAACTGTCATACCATCAGATCAATTAACCCAGATCTGGGCGGGTTCTTACTGGCCAAGTTCATACTCACACACGGTACCGGTGGGGAAGCGTACTTTTAAAAACAAAAATCATCTTTTTGAAAACGCTTTTCATCTTTCTTTCACATAAAATCAATGCCGTAATCATGTAAGTGACGATGATGCAATGCATGACATGTAGTATGCAAACCATGGCATAATGCGTTACATATATGTGGCGCCCCGCACCCCGGCCCCGCCGGAGTCGGTGCACCCACCGTACTTCACTAAGGAGAGTACTAGGCGTCGTCTCATACATATCATGATCCATGGTATAATGCATGGATTTTTGCGCTTACACGCAGATAAGTATGCGAAACCGTGGCAGAATTTAAAACTTTAGATTAAAAACATCCACTAGATCATTCTTTGTTTTACAACCCAAATCAAAGTATCGAAACTCTTAAAAGTAGATGTTTCCCATCACAACTACATAATCAGTCATTAGTCATAATCGTCAAGTCACGTCTCCTAATCTGCCTATCCTTCGCTGCACTCACGGGTAGGGCTCTAGGTTCATCCTCAATCCATTCTACCTTGTTCCCTGCAGCCTCTGGGAGGAAAA
Organism: Eustoma russellianum; assembly: GCA_036186865.1. NCBI lineage: Eukaryota > Viridiplantae > Streptophyta > Magnoliopsida > Gentianales > Gentianaceae > Eustoma > Eustoma russellianum. The sequence goes on from AP025042.1 coordinate 10,340,559, forward strand.
ATAGGGGGTGAGTGACAAAGTCACCAGCAAGTACACCATAAACAATCATGCATTAAATGGAAAGTACATACAAGAACCAAACCCCAAAATTCTGTTTAGAACATACCTGACCTTCCATTAAATACCCGTAAGAAATCAACACAAGGTATATCCAAGGTCATAGCTTAACAAAGATTAAAACTTAACAGAGACCATAGCTTAAGGGGGGATCATCATTCAATAAAGATCATGACATATAAAAAGGTTGTCTCTCAATAAAGATCATAACCTAGGAGCTACCAGTTCAAAACAACTTGGCCTAAAGGTCATGAATAAGATCATAGCTTACATATCAACAGTAGTGAAATCATAACTTAGTTAACGAGAGATAGGAGAATCATAACCTATGTAACATTACCTTTAGCATTTGGCTAGCATCTCATCCCTTCAATCAATAGTCGTTAAGGCAATAAAATCATAACTTAGTCACGAAGCAATTAATGACACAGCCTAGTGCAAATAGACTCAACATCATGCTCATGACCATATGCAATGCGTATGAATGTGCAAGAGTAGCGCATAACGCCCTCCATCCCATGCCGTTGTGATCAACACTTAATGCATCAAGATCATAACTTGAGCAAGATCGTTACTTAAAGTGCATAACAGTAAAAGACTGTACCTCACATCAATTCATAACATAATAAGAGTCATCACTTAGGGAAGTCATACTTAGGGTCTGCGAGGTCATCACTACTTAGTCTAAGTATCATGTGTCACTACACAATGACTTAATGAATGTAACATGCATGCATATGTACGTGTGATGCATCGTGATGAAATGAAATATGCTCTTTCATGTTTTCTTTTAAAATCATCGTCATCGTAAAACAGTAGATCACCAGGCCTATTATTTTCTGGGCCTGCACGGTCATTCTCTCAAATCACTTAACCCGGATCTACTCAGGTTCATACTCTCAGATCACTTAACCCGGATCTGCTCAGGTTCATATTCTCAGATCACTTAACCCGGATCTGCTCAGGTTCATACTCTCAGATCACTTAACCCGGATCTGCTCAGGTTCATACTCTCAGATCACTTAACCCGGATCTGCTCAGGTTCATACTGGCCAAGTTCATACTCACACACGGTACCGGTGGGGAATCATTCTTTTCAAAAATCATCTTTTGAAAACGCTTTTCATCTTTCTTTCACATAAAAATCATGCTGTAAATCATGTACGTGACGATGATGCAATGTATGACATGCATTATGCGACTCGTGAACAATGCATCATAATCATGCATGCACGGACTTGTCTTTTAAACTGGAAAAACTGTCCAGCAATCACATTCTGTTCATACAGCCTCGTGCTCATCAATTCATACTCATATTCATAAACCCACGACATACGTATGCATAATGAAGGCTTAGACACATGCTATTAAAATTTCGTAACATTCTAAAATGTCTAACTACCTCAAAACATCATAATATCATCAAAAGCACTGCTGAAATCAGCAGGGCAGTACCGCCTTACCTCAGTTTTGTGGGTCATAAAACCTTATTCGTTTTGATCCATTACCTGAAAAACATAGCTAATTCACCAAGGAACAATATTCATAAGGCTAAACATCACATTCAAGCCTAAATGATCAAGATCGAAGCCTTACAACTTAAGACATTAAACTGTCCTATTTTCCAGTTTTGTACCACTAACTTCAACTCAATTGTTAACCATCAAAATGGTGGTTTTAGGCTGGTTTCTTTACATGAACATGCACATCTATGCCCTAGGTAATTACCATAAAATTTCCAAGGCAATTCAATAAGTTTAAAGGGGTCATCTAATTACTTTTCCAAACTGGGTAGATGCAGAAACTGGAATGACCAGTTGTATCACGAAATGAATTGTGACCAAACCACAATTCCTTTTACCAAAATTCCAACTCACAGATGTCATAAATACATCAAAATATCATCATACCGAAAATAAGCTCATTTGTATATTCCTACGGTGCGTTTTTGACCCACGCAACTTACTACTCAAAACTGTCCTGTTTCAGCAACTCTGTTTGAGCAGTTTTAACAAGAACTTCATTAAAAATAATCCACAACTCCTTTTACTGAAATTCCAACTCACACATTTCATAAACATATAAGGCTATAATCACACCAAAAATTAGCCCATTTGAACACTCCTATGGTTCATTTCCAGGTCGTACAACATGCAACATAAATCTGTCCAGCTCCAGTAATTCTGTTTGACCAACTCTTACTAAACATTTCATTAAGGACAAACCACAACTCCTTTTAATGAAATTCCGACTCACACGTTTCATAAACATATAAGGCTATAATCATACCAAAAATTAGCCCATTTGCACCTTCCTAAGGTTCATTTTCAGGTCGTCCAACATGACACATAAAACTGTCCAGTTCCAGGGATTTCAGCACTTATTCCCTTTTATGGTCCAAGCATTTCCAAGTAACTTCATTCGTTAAAGTGACTAAATAACCATCAAATACACACTTAAAAATAATGACTTAAACCCTCATAACATGCTTTTAACCATAAATAATCTATTCATGAATCACATCAAAAACAGTCACAACACTTTCATGTAACAAATCATTTGTTCATACCATCACTTTTCTTATAACAACTAGTTTTCATATCTTTTACTTAGCATCTTTCACTAAGATTCATAGCCTAAAAATGACTAGTCATTCAAGCATGCACTTCACAAATAAGGCAAGATTGGCTAGAGTATACTTGCCTCCTTGAACCTTAGAGCTTTTCCTTTGCTTAAACCTTGGTTGAAATGGAATGAAGTCTTCCTCCACAAAAATGAAGCTTGAATGGAGCTTGAAATGGATTCAAACCACCAAGATGATAGCTTCTCCTAGTAGCTTGTCAAATCTTCATCTTGTGACCGTTTTGAATGTTCACGTTTTTTACATGAAAGAGGGGTACCAAGGTGAGTTTCATTCTTTGAGATATAGAACATACTTAGAAGGTTTAATATTCAACTTACCTAGATAAGTTCTTCAAGGCTTGAAGATGAAGATGATCTCACACTCCTAGCTTCATCATAGCCGAAAGTTTGATGATGAGGATAGAGGAGTTGCCTAAGTGTTTAATGAGTCTTCCATGGCTTGTTTAGGTGAGTTCTTGAGGGTGTTCAAGACTTAGATGATGGAGCTTCTTAGTATGAATTTAGATAAAACTCCATGGATGAAGTTAAGCTCCTTCATGACTTGAAGAAGTCTTCATGGAGAAGACAAGGGGAGGGGGGCGTGCCTTAGGAAGGGGAAGAGAGACATTGAGAATTTCCAAGAATGCCTAGAAAGAGGAAGTTTCTTGTGTCTTGCACTGGACCTCCCTTTTGTCCCCCACGCTTGCATTTTTTTTTTGTTTTATTTTATCCCAAGATAACTTGTGTTGTCTTTCCTTTTGTTTATTTTATTTTATTTCTTAAATAAGAGTTTGTTACTTTAGTTCAACTATAGTTACTTTAGGACAACTATAGTTACTTTATGCCAACTATAGTTACTTTAGGCCAACTATAGTTACTTTATGTCAACTATAGTTACTTTATGCCAACTATAGTTACTTTATGGCCAACTATAGTTATTTTACCCAACTAGAGTTATTTCCTCAACCTTGTAGTAACATTAAGTAACCATGGTAATCTTTCTTGGTCAACCATGGGGGGGGGGGCGGCGGTTTTTGACTCCTTGGGGGGAAACTTTACCATGCTTAATTTCTCTCCAAATGAGTTTAATAAGAAGCCATGTGGGTATTTGCCCCCTTTTTAATTATTTCCCTTTTCTTGTTTTAAAATAAAATAAAATTAGGAAATTCTTAATTTCCCTTGGGCTAGGGCCGAAATTCTCCAAGAATTGGGGGAAGGATTGCCCACTTTATTAACTCACTTATACGAGTCTTCCAGTACTATATGATTTTTCGGCGGGGTACAACAATATACATATAGGTACATCTCTCGCTATGCTAGAAAATTTCCAGCTTAGTGGCATCGACTTCTCCTTAGTGATTTCCTATTAAAATAATCATTTTAAACCAAGTGGTTCACATGTACTCTTTCTTATATGTCGTAAGTGATTGCCATGAAAGTTTTACGGAATTATGACATCGATAAGGGAATCATTTATTCTTTTTCATAAAGCGGGTACAACTGAATTCTGGAATGACCAATTTCACTATAAAATTTATTATGACTAATCCTTAAGTCTTTTTTCGATAATTCCAACTCTCCAACTAGCATCTTACCAAAATTTAGCCCAATTGCATTTTTCTAAGGTCCAATTCCAGATCATGCAACATGCCACACTAATTCTGCCAGTCCAGCGAATTTCAGCCTGACCTATTTTACTAGAAAATTCATTAAAAATAAACCATAACCCATTTTGTCAAAATTCCAACTCTCACCTTTACTTCATTCATGGGGTTAGTGTCATACCGAAAATTAGCCAATTTGTATACTTCTAAGGTCCATTTATAGGCTATTCAACGAGTTACTTAAATTCTGTCCAGTACAGTATTCTCAGCATGACCTACTTTACTAAGCAATTTATTAAAAATAAACCGTAGCTCCTTTTAATGAAATTACAACACTCACATCTAATATACACCTAAAACTAGTGTCATGCCAAAAATCAACTAAATTGAAAGTTCCTAAGGTCTCTTTTCAGGTCTCACAAAACAGCCCAAATTTCAGTCCTGTTCCAGTAAATTTTCCTAGTTTGTCATATTTCCTTCCTAAATGACCATAACTTGCATTTTTGCCATAAACACTTAAATAAGAATCAAACTTACTCTTTTTATAGAAAATTTACAGGCTCAACATGCTACAAACACCACATGAAAATCCCTTACAAAACAGTTTTGTACACCCCCATACATCATCCTTTGTCTAACATACAACATTCCTACTAAACAACACTAGCAACAATTTTGGGTGCACACACACCCTTATCACCAACAGCCCCTTTTTCGGTGCATGCAAGAAAAATGATGTATCCAAGAGCATGATAAGCTTAACACACAACAAGAGCAAAACCTTGTCTCCACTTTACCACTAAGTTATCATTTTCATGCAAAATCACAATTATTCCCTTCACCCTTTCCACCGTGTGCCCCCATCATGGAAAAGAAAAGATCTTTAACATGTCCAACTTAGATTAACACATAATAGTACTTATAATCAACAAAGATTACATCTTTTGAACAAAATCTCACACCTACACCCCAAGTGGCCCTAGGCCGAAAGTTTAAGCATTCAAACTTAGCACGTATCAACTAAGATTAGATCTTAAGTTTAACTAGCCATTAATGCACACACTCTCATATTCAAGCCACAAAGAGTATAGTGTACTTTCCTTTTGCTTACTCTTTTTGGAAAGGTGTAGGGAAAGTTGAAATCTTTCTCCCTTCAAAAGGAGCCTGAGTGGTATCCAAGCTTCTCTAAGCTAGAGTCCTTAAAGGCTTGAGATTCTTGAGCCTATTTCTTCTTGAACTTGTATGAATCTTAGCCTCCTTGGTATGCTCTTTGACCGTGTGGTTTATGGATGAAGGAAGAGAGGGGTGTTTCTTGTTGAATGTTGTGAGATGGAGATTAGGTTTTCTTTGGAGAGAACTTTCTCTTGGTTACTATGTTGTAGCCGTTGGGGGTAAAAGGGTGGAGTGAAGGTTTCACTATAGTAAGGTTAAGGAATTAACCTTAGTTACTCAATTTAAATTTCTAACCTTGGTTACTTTTTAGTTAAACAAGGTTACTTTACTACTAACCTTGGTTACTTTATGCTAACCATAGTTACTTTTGACTAACCTTAGTTACTTTTAGTTAATTCTAGTTAGTTGAACTTTGGTTAGAGGCTCATTAACTCTAGTAAAGTAATCCTCCTTAATTAGCCTCCCCCTCCCCTTAAACCATCCGGCGGTTGGGGTCTTTAATGACCCCAACTAAGCCTTAGTAGATTTTAGCTACCTTTCTTTTTCTTTGTTAAAAAATACATATCCATTCTATTTGTTTATCTCTTAAATAGTGATTTAAGAAAATTTTTAGCCTTTCTTGGCTATTGACCGAAACCTTACAAGGCCTTGGGGAAATTGGGTCCTTTCCCTACAATGCACATAGTACTTTTCGTAATATACTTTATAATAATGATCATTGACTTAATCAATTATAATTACAAGCGTACATTGTCACATGTTCACTAACTCAAATCTTAGGTACAAAAGGATTCGCTTATTGGGTTACAACACCATGACTTATATCATATGATATAAGCCTGAATATACTCATAAATATGAGTTAAATATAGTGGTGTGACGTTAACGTACGTTCGTAAAATATATAACGTGTCGGTAGTACGTTGGAATATATGTGTATGTGCTTTTTATAAAAAGTCTGAGTATATATAAAAATATATGGTAAATGGCGTGTATAAAGGAGAGGAGAGACTTTCCATTCTTTAATTTGTTGCCTTTGTGTCTTTTCCAAGTATAGCTTCCTTTAATGAACTACTTAGTTCAATTAACTAAGTACCTCACTTAATGAAGTAGTGTAGTTCATTAATGATGGCACGTGAAAATAGTTCAAACACAACAAATGCTCGCCATTTGATGTAAGCTTTAAAGCTTCACGGCTCGTTAGTACGACAACATTATATATGAACTATATAAGGCAGGTTTCATGCAAAAACGTGTCATGTGATAAAACATGTCATGCATTTCTTTAATACACATTATTTAAATCATGCATTTTTTAATTACTCAAACCCCTTTATCTCTACAATCTCCCCCTTTCGATGATTTACAAAATAACCAACGTTCATGATTTAAATTTTGTCGCTCTCCCTCCAATCGTGCACAAATTCAAATTTTGAATTTTGAATTTCAAATTCGCTCCCCGTTGATTTGTGCAATCACTCTTAATCAAATCTCTTGCTCTCCCTTAAATCATGCATTCTCTCCCCCTTTATTTTGGAAATACAATCAAAATTGCATGTAAATATGGAAAGAGATGTCAAATCAAATCAGTAGAAATCATGCCTAATTTAGAACGAAAATTTTCTTACGTGGCTTGATTTAATGCTTTAGTGAAAATGTCAGCTACTTGTGTCTCAGTGCGTACGTGATCGATGACAATATCACCATTATTTACGTGATCACGAAGGAAGTGATAGCGTACTTCTATATGCTTGGCCTTAGAGTGTAGCACGTGGTTCTTAGATAAGTTGATGGCGCTCATACTATCACAATATATAGGAATCTTATTTACCGTAATTCCAAAGTCAGAAAGTTGTTGTTTTAGCCATAGTAATTGTGTGCAACAAAGGCTAAGTGTCATGTATTCAGCTTCAGTAGTGGATAAAGCTACGCTTGCTTGCTTTTTAGAAAACCATGAAATAAGTGAATTTTCTATAAATTGACAAGTGCCACTTGTGCTTTTCCTATCTATTTTACATCCACCATAATCTGCGTCAGTATAGACATGCAAGTTAAATTCACAATCTTTATCATACCAAATGCCTAAGGTGGGTGTGTGCTTAATATATCGAAATATTCTTTTCACGACATTGTAGTGAGACACTTTTGGTTGACTTTGAAAACGTGCACACATACGCACACTGAACATGATATTAGGTCTACTAGCAGTAAGATAGAGCAAAGAGCCAATCATAGACCTATATAAAGCATTATCAAAGTCCTTTGCATGTTCATCTTTGTCTAGCTTAGTGGTGACACTCATAGGGGTGGGAGACGGTTTTAAAGTCTCAAAGTTGAACTTTTTAATCATATCATTTATATATTTAACTTAGCTTATGTGTATACCTTTAACCGTTTATTTAATCTCTTGTAGGATCTGCAAGGCACCAGTAGAAGGGGGGAGGGTTGAATAGTGGGTGCAGAAAATATGGTTTTTAAAATTGTTTTAAACCAAAAACCCAACTTCTGAATACAGTTTCTGTTTTCAGGACCTGTTTTGAAACGTTTTAAAATCTAGGTTGCAAGTCTTCAAAAATTCTGAAATTTGGAGAGATCTTAGTCTCAGATGCTCTGAGTATCTCCTAAAAATTTCAGATTAAAATTCAACCTCTAACCCCTTTAAAAATCATTAATGGTCAGATTGCGCAAATCTGGCAGAAACGGTAGTCTGATTTGAAAAATTTATTTCGATTAAACCGTAACTCCAAATGCTCTGAAAATTTAATGAAAAACCCCTTATTATGTGTATTTAATTGGGCAGAAACAGTTTTGAAAAATCCTTTTGTGAAGTTAGTCAAATACATTCAAAGTCTCAACCTTTTCAAGCATGAAAATCAGACTGCACTTGTCTCAGAACTTTTGATGTTTGAATGACTTATACTTGTCCAAAAGGGTTGAAACTTGCGCCAAAAGAACCTTAAGACGTGTGGCTATGTTTTTTAAAAGTTTCATGATTTTTGAAATTCGTTTACTATTTTTAAGAACGTGATAACAATGATTCACTGTGCTGGAAACTGAAAGTAAGTGCTGAAAAGTAAAAAACACAAGGAATTTTATACTGGTTCGGTTAAATCAACCTACTCCAGTCTTCGAGGACACCTTCCTCGGTTAGCACTAATCAAAAAACACAAATAACACCTTACCACACAGGATTGATGGAGTTACACACCAACTCCAACCCTTTACAAACCTTGTAAGTGATTACAACGATCACGAACACCGCCACCTATCAAATTCATGATTGATTACATCTTGATCAATCTTTTACAACAATATAGAGAGTATGTGGTGGTATATATGAAGCCTATTCAAATGTATGAATATGAATACTGTAGCGCCCCGTACCCCGGCCCAGCCGGATACGGTGCGCCTGCCGTACTTCACTACGGAGAGTACTAGGCGTCAGTCCATAACATAACAAAGTCCAGAATAAAATATGAGAACTTTCATGATTACACGTCAACAAGTAAGCAAAACCGAGGCAGAAAAAACTTTAAAATAAAAACGTCTACGCAACCATCATCAGTTTTACAACCCAATCATAAAGTACGGAAATTCCCAAAAGTAATTTTTTCCATCTTAATTTCACAAAAAGGATCATCGATCACAATCATCTCATCAAGTCCCCTAGGTCATCCATCTCTCGCGCTTCTACGAGTGAGGAACCCTAGGTTCATCTTCAATCCTTTCCACTTTATTCCCTGCGGCCTCTGGGAGGAAAAATAGAGGGTGAGTGACCACGTCACCAGCAAGTAAAGTACAAATAATCGTGAATTAAATGGAAAGTACATACAAGAACCGAACCCCAAATTTCGGTTTAGAAACATACCTGACCTTCCATCCAACACCTGTAAGCAATCAACTCATAACTTATCAAAGATTGACACATACCAAAATTCATAACTTATAAAAAGATCATTACTCGATAAAGATCATAACTTATGAGCTAACAAATCATAACACCTTAGTCTAAGTGTCACGTACCCATATTCGATGACTCATTAAATGCAACATGCATGAGTATGTACGTGTGATGCATCATGATAAAAATGAAGATAAGTTCTTTCGTTCTTTCATTCAAAACATCATCGTCAAGAAAACAAGAGAGTATTCAGATCTATTCTCCCGGACCTGAGGCGGTCACTTATTTCTCTTCGAATCTATTATTCTCGGATTCGGAGCGGTCACGTCATCACTTATCAGGTCTATTCTCTTCGGGCCTGAACGGTCGATATCAGGTCTATTCTATCCAGGCCTGAATGGTCCATATCATTAGATCAGTTAACTATGGATCTGGGTTGGGTCCTTACTGGCCAGAAAACACACGGTACCGGTGGGAAGCATTCTTTTTGAAAACAAAATCTTTTCTTTTAAAAATGCATTTTCATCTTTCTTTCTCATAAAATCAGTTCCATAAATCATGTAAATGACGATGATGCAATGTATGACATGTACTATGCAGTTCATGACATGATGCGTTACATATACACACAAGTCTAAGCCCACCAAAACAAAGCCCCACAACAAGCTTCTCAATTCTGCCCAAAATTCCAGATTAGTAACGCCAACTTAACTTTGATGATTAGCCGTTAGAATAATAATTCTAAGCTAAGTGGTTTGTGCAAAAACCCTTACATATGTCTTAAGTAATTGTCATAAAAGTTTTGCTGAATTACAATATCTTTAGAGGTGTCATTTATTCTCTTTCCCAAAACGGTTACATGCTGAATTCTGAAATGACCGATTTTACTACAAATTTTATTGTGACCAAACCTTAAGTCCTTTTTCGAAAATTCCAGCTCTCAAACTTAGCAAACACATAGGGCTAGTATTCTGCCAAACATCAGCCCGATTGCATATTCCTAGGGTCCATTTCTGGGTCAATTATTATGTCACACAAAATCTGTTCATTCCAGTAATTTCCAGCTTGACCAGTTTTACTAAAAATTTTGTTTAAAATAAACCGTAACTCCTTTTAACAAAATTCTAACTCTCATATTTTCTATACACATAGGGCTAGTGTTACGCCAAAAATTAGCTAAATTGAATACTTCTAAAGTCCCCTTTCAGGTCCTACAAGACGACACAATAATATGCCCTGTTCCAGTAAGTTCCAATTTTGTCACATTTCCTTGCTAAAATGTCCCCACTTGAGTTGTTTGGCTTAAACACCTTATTAAACATCAAGTACACCTTTAGCATGTGGGTTTTCAGGTTCAAACACATTTTAAGAGTCATTTACACATCACCCCAAAACAGCTTGAATGATACACATATCATTCCTTTGGCCATGCACATCATGTTCATACTAGAATCAATTCTTGGTATAATTGGTGCATACACACTCTAACCCCAAAACAGCCTGTTTACACGCATGCAAGGGCAAAAATAATATCTCCATAAAGAACATATTAAGCTTAACACATAAAGCACAAACCTTACTCACACTTTACCCCACAAGTTACAATTTCTTACAAGGACTACATTTATTTTCCCCTCTTTCATCCAACCGTCCCTCATACATGCCAAAGACAAAATCTTTGTCACATTCATCTTAGATTTACCTCATATTCATACTTAAAAGAAACAAAGAATCCACCTTTGGAGTAAATCTCACACATGCAAGCCACTTTACAAAGGGTCCGAAAGTTTCATGCATTAAACTTGACATTTCACATCTAAGATTAAAACTTAATAGTATCTGGACATTCAAGCATGCACTTTCACATCCAAGTCATGAGTATGTATAGTGTACTTGCCTTTTTCAATTTACTCCTTTCCTTAGCTTGAAATGGGTATGAAATAGGTGAGGCCCTTCTCTTCTACACATATGAACCCCACGGTTTGGAAGAGGAAAAGAGAAGAATTGTTAGTCTATATTCTTAAGTGAAAGATGCACTAAATAGGGGTTAGATGAACTCACCAAAATGGAACTTGAGTAGTGTTCAAGCCTCTTAAGACTAGCTCCTCACAAAAGCTTGAAAATTTTGACCCTAGTGACCTTGGAGGTCACGGTTTGGGAGCAAGAAAAGTAGCACTATGAGTTTCATTCTATGAAAGGTGTAGAAATGCTCTTAAGAAGATTAGGATATACTCACCTAGTACCACTTGATCTTGGATGAACTAAACTTTCTTGGCTCCTCTTGACCGTGTGCTTGAAGAGAAAAAGAGAGGGAAAGTTCTTTGTAAATTCTTGAGGTGGAGTGGGAGGGTTTTCTTTGGAGAGAATTCTTTCACTTGGCTAAGGTGTAGCCGTTGGGGTCAAGAGGGAGGAATAAGGATTTACCATGGTAAGGTTATGGTAATTAACCTAGGTTACTTTAGTTAATCAAGGTTACTTTATGATTAACTTGGGTTACTTTATTCCAATCATAGTTACTTTTAGGTTAACCTTGGTTACTTTAACCTTGGGTTTATACAAAGTAACCATGGTAGAATTTAAAAATCCTCTTTGGTTAACCACATAGGGCAATCCGGCGGTTGGGGGTCTTAATGACCCTAACCATGCTTTATTCCAATTTAATAAAAGTCGTTGCCTTGTTTTAAATTAATTATTTTCCCCCTTTTTCTCTTTTTAAAATATAAAAATTAGGGGAATCTTGAGCCATTTTGGGCTAAGGGCCGAAATTCATGAGGATGTTGGGAAGAAAATTTCCTCACTACTTAGACTCCTTAATTTCCATTTGGGCTTATTTTAAGAAGGCCCCTTAAGATTAGCCTTCTTGGAGAAAACCTTTTAAGACCCTCTTTAAACCTTGGGCTGAAATCTCCTAGGCCCTTAGGGTAAATTGGTCACTTCACAATTCATGCTCGAATTCCTACACAATGTTTTTCCTCATCACAAATCTATTTAGAGAAGTAATTATAAAAATAAATAAATTATGCTTGAAGATACAACCTTTTCTAAATTCACTTAGAGAAGTTTCAAGTACAAGGTGGTTCCTCGTGGGGTGCAACATCCTCCCCCCTTATTACAAGTTTTGTCCTCGAAACTTAAAAGTGTTAGTCAAAGAGGTGAGGGTACAAGTTCTTCATGTTTTCTTCCACTTCCCAGGTGGCTTCATCAATTGAATGGTTCTTCCATTGCACTTTGACCATAGGTATAGATCGTCTCCTTAACGCCTTTTCCTTACGATCAATTATCTTTTCTGGCTCTTCCACGTATGTCACGTCGGCTTCAATCTTCAAAGGCTGTTCCTCTATAACATGGCTAGGCTCGTGCACATACCGACGAAGCTGAGATATATGAAACACATCATGTAATTGAGATAGTGATAGCGGTAGTGCTAGTCGGTAAGCCACTTCCCCAATTCTTTCAAGAACCTCATAGGGTCCAATAAAACTTGGGCTTAATTTCCTTTTGATACCGAATCTTTTAACTCCTTTGGACGGCGATACCTTCAAGATTACTTTTTCTCCAATTTGAAATTCTAATGGTCGCCGCTTCTCATCTGCCCAAACCTTACTTCTATCTTGGGCCGCTTGTAACCTTTGCTTTATGATCCTTATCTTCTCTCGAGTCTGTTCTACTAGATCAGGTCCGGTAAGAATCTTATCTCCGATTTCATCCCAGTAGAGCGGAGAACGGCACTTTCTTTCATAAAGTGCTTCATGCGGAGCCATCCCTATAGATCGATGATAACTATTGTTATAAGAGAACTCCACTAGTTTGAGACTCCGATCACAACTTCCCCCAAAGTCGAGTATACAAGCTCGCAGTATGTCTTCCAACGTCTGGATGGTTCTTTCCGATTGACCATATGTTTGGGGATGAAATGCTGAGCTCATTCAGATTTCAGTGCCAATTGCTTTTTGAAAAGCTGTCCAAAATCGTGATGTAAAGCGAGGGTCGCGGTCACAAACAACGCTTAGGGATACTCCATGAAGACTCACAATTTGATCAACATACATTGTAGCCAACTTCTCCATCGGAGCCTTGATTGTCATAGCCATGAAGTGGGCAGATTTTGTTAAACGATCGACGACTACCCAAATGGTATCATGTCCGTTCTTCGTTCTTGGTAGGTCCGTGACAAAATCCATAGTAATGTGGTCCCACTTCCACTCGGGAACTTCAAGGGGTTGTAGTAACCCAGCGGGTCTCTGATGTTCCTCTTTCACCGTCTGGCAAACAAGGCATTTTTCTACAAACTCCGCAATTTGTCTTTTCATGCCATGCCACCAGAATCTTTGTTTCAAGTCTTGATACATCTTATTAGCTCCAGGGTGGATAGACAATCGAGAGTTGTGGGCTTCACGAAGAACTTCATTCTTTATTTCCTCATCATTGGATACACACAGTCTTTCTCGAAACCACAAGCTGTTATCATTTCTGACCTTAAACTCTTCAGATGGTTTCATTCTCACCCGGTCCTTTATTTTCTTTAAGGTTTCATCCTTTTCTTGACTTTCCTTAATCTTGTCTATCAGCGAATGGATCGATACCAACTTTGCGAGCATGCTTTCAATGGAATCAATCTCCTCAAGATCAAATTCATCCATGTCATGCTGCAGAGGTGGTTGGCGCGGATGGCTTGTCTTTCTACTCAGCGCGACAGCTACCTTATTGGCTTTTCCCTTATGATACTGAATAGAAAGGTCGTAGTCCTTCATCAACTCTAGCCATCTGCGTTGACGCATGTTCAATTCTTTTTGGGTGAAAAGATACTTAAGGCTCTTGTGATCTGTGAAAATTTCACACTTCTCACCGTACAAATAGTGTCTCCATATTTTTAGGGCAAAGACTACAGCTGCCAACTCAAGATCATGTACCGGGTAATTTTGTTCAAATGGTTTCTGTAGTGCCCCGCACCCGGCTTCGTCCGGATACGGTGCACCCGCCATACTTCACTAAGGAGAGTACAAAGCGTCATGCATAACATGCAAAAATCCATAACATAAGTCGTGGACTCCCATGCTAACATTCAACATGGTAGTAAAATTTAGGCAGAATTAAAACTTTTCAAATAAACGTGCATTACCAAATTACTAAGTTCCCAAAAGTAGTAGTCCCACAAAATAACATAACCGAAATCCAGAGATTGTTCAAACATAGTCATAATACAAATCATCTTGGCCGCACAAAAGTCCTTAAGCTTAGCTTCCTGCATACTCCTCGTCTATGGATAAGGTACCCTCGGCTCATCCTCGATCCATTCTACCTTGGCATTATCTGGCTCTGGGGGGAAAAATAAAGTGTGAGTGATAAAAATCACCCAGCAAGAATACAATAAACGACCATGAAATACGTAAAGAATCATAACATGAATGTATTACCCCAAAAACCTCAAAGAATCATAATTCATACCTGATCTTAAATCCTGAGCTTGTTTGACGTTCGGTTTAGACATATTTTTAGAGAATGCTATATCATACCTGGTCTTAGATCTTGAACTTACTTGGCGTTTGGCTTAAGCATGTTTTTAGGTAATGCTATACCATTAATAACTTATAACCATTAACTGTAACATGCAACATGTCCTCATGATCGTGAATTATGCAAGATGCAATGCATGATGTCATGTCGTGTCATGTCATGTCAAAACATCATTTTGGTCCCATAAAGTAACATGTCGTAAAAACAGAGTGTCAGATCAATTAACCCTGGATCTGAGAGGGTCCAGAACATATCATCAGACCAATTAACCCCGGGCCTGAACGGGTCCAGAACAGATATCAGATCAATTAACCCCGGATCTGAGCGGGTCTAAAACAGATATCAGATCAATTAACCCCAGATCTGAGCGGGTCCAGAACAAATATCAGATCAATTAACCCCAGATCTGAGCAGGTCCAGAACATATCATGTCATCAGACCAATTAATCCCGGGTCTGGAGTCGGGTTAGTCGCATGCTTGGCCGGCAAGGAATCATGAAGCTTTTAAAATATGGGACCGTAACTTTTTCATGCATATCAAAACGTAATCATTTATAAAACTTGCTTGCATAATAAAATCCATGAAAATCAGTTTCATGACCATGCATGATACATGTCGTGATATGCAATGCAAGTCATGACGTGAAATAGCATGATGTATGGTTTCGGATATAGCCTTAAAGGGGTTCACATCCTGAAATGATTTAAGTGCTGGAACTGGTCTGACTCATTTTACTAAAAATTCAATGACGGTAATCCCGTAATTCATTTTCTGAAAATTCCAACTCTCATATGTCATAAACACGTGGAACTAATATCCTACCAAATTTTAGCTCATTTTCCTATCTCTAAGTACCCTTTCTGAGTCTAGAAAGTCGGTACCAAATTTCATGTTGGTTCCAGTGATTTCAGCAGAGCAGTTTTACTAATTAAATCATTAAAAATAATCCAAAACTGGTTTTACCAAAATTCCAGCTGGCGTGTTTACTACACTCATAGGTTTATTACCATTCCAAAAATCAGATTTATTGGTCCTCTACAAGGTTCTTTTTCGAGCCACTCAAAAGAGGTCAAAATTCTGCTTGGTTTCCGTTTTTCAAGTCTGACTAGCCTTACTAATTATTTTATTAAATATTAACCATAACTCCTTTTACCAAAATTCCAGCTAGCGTCTCTTCCATCCACATGGGACTAAGTTTGTACCAAAAATCAGGTTTATTGAAGGTCTACAAGGCCTTCTGTTAATTCGTTAACTACATTGATCAATTCTGCTTAGCTCCAAAATTTTCCACTGCGGCAGTTTTACCGTATAATTTCTTAAAAATAATCCTTAGCTTATTTTAACGAAATTCCAACTCTCACATGTACTACACTCATAAGGCTAATTTTGTACCAAAAATTAGCTTCATTAAAGGTCTGTAAGGTCAGTTCTTAAACCATTTAAAAAGTCATTCCACTCTGCCCTATTCCAGTAGTTTGCTAGTTTTTCATCTAAACAAGTTCAAAAGTCCTTGTTCACCTTTTATTCCATCCTTTAGACCGAAAATGGTATGGTGTCATGTCCACGTTTCACAACTTATATTCAAGCATGCATTTACATTCAAGATTCATCCCAAGCTAGTCTTACTAAAGATTTCATAAAGCTACTACTTTACATATGCATGCTTTTCCATAAATCTTCCAAGTTTCAAACTAGCATCAATCTTGCCTAGACTCACTTAGTTGTAACTTAAATAATCTTAAAACAGCCTTGAATCTTAATGCACGAAATAAAAGATTCCATATTTGAGAGAATAAACCACATAAGATGCATTGTTCTTAAGGAATCTCTAAGATATAGTCTCAACTTAAGACATTCAACTAAAGATCATAACTTAAGAACCTCTAAGCATTCAAGTCACAAACTCTTTAAATAAATCATGAGAGATCATTGTATACTTGCCTCTTCAAGCTAAAGCTCTTGTCTTTGCTTGGTTATGAAGTGAGATGTGATGAAATCCTTCTCCTTCCTTTCCTTGAGCATACGGTTTTGATGAAAGTGAAAGGATTCATGTTAGCTTCATTCTTTACCAAAACAAGAATTCACTTAAGGGAACTTGGAATAAGACTTACCTAGAT
Organism: Eustoma russellianum; assembly: GCA_036186865.1. Lineage (NCBI taxonomy): Eukaryota > Viridiplantae > Streptophyta > Magnoliopsida > Gentianales > Gentianaceae > Eustoma > Eustoma russellianum. The sequence continues at coordinate 10,357,548 of AP025042.1, forward strand.
GTCTTCTTGAGTCTTGAAGTTGAAGTTAAACTCCTATTCTTCAAGATGTTGGGGCCGAAATATTTGTGAGAGTAAGAGGGAATTTTGCTAAGTGTTGCTTGGCTTGCTTGGGAAGAATTTTCTAGATGATTGTAAGATGTTGTCTTACAAAATTTAAAAACCTAGGAGAGGAGGGAGGCTTGGCTGATTTTTGGAGGGAGAATAGGGAGGGTTAGGGTTTTCTTGAGTGCTAATCAAGGTTAAGTTAGTATAACCTTGGTTACTTTATTCAAACTATAGTTACTTTTGGGCTAACCCAAGTTACTTTATCAAATCATGGTTATCTTAACCTTGGATTAAGGGAAGAGTAACCATGGTAGGTTTTGAAATCCTCCATGGTTAATTTAGGCATGCTGGCCGATTTTAGGTTGGGGTCTTTATGACCTCAACCACACTACTTACTTCTTTAATGAGTTGTCTTACTTGTTCCTTAAATGCTTGTCTATTTTGTTTTCTATTTATTCTTTGCATGATAACTTCTTGTCTTATCATTTTAACTAATAAAATTGGCTAGAGAATTCTAGAACCTCTCCATGTATAGGCCGAAATTTTAGGCTTCTTGGGCAACTTGAGATTTCTTGTAATTTTAATTTATGCACTATATTGTCTTTCTTTATTTTATCGTATTCCAAGAGTATCATATGTATGTATACATATGCATATACACGCCTAGGTGTACCATATATTTATATATTCCATACACATATATCATATACACGCACATACATACCTAGTGATGTGTATGGTTTATATATCTCTATATTTCATGTACCACTTCAATAGTATTTAAGTAAAAAGAGTTGAGTGGACTTAAGTAACATGCGCTTAAGGAAATCATTGCTTTCACTCCGTCGCTTAGGCATAGTTCTTAAGTACATGTCGTTGGGGTACAACATCCTCCCCCCTTATCATAAGTTTCGTCCTCGAAACTTTAGAACTAGTCAAAAAGGTGGGGGCATCTATTCCTCATATCTTCTTCCATTTCCCATGTTGCTTCTTCTTCCGAATGATGCCTCCATTGTACCTTCACCATGGTTATGGATCTCTTCCTTAAAGCTTTCTCTTTCCGATCAACTATCCTTAAGGGTTCCTCTTCATAAGTTACATCTTTTTCAACCTTCAACTGTTGATCTTCAAAGATGTGGCTTGGGTCATATACATATCGACGGAGTTGAGAAACATGGAATACATCATGTAACTGAGAAAGAGATGGTGGCAACGCCAAACGGTACGCAACTTCACCTACTTTCTCAAGCACTTCATAAGGTCCGACAAATCTTGGGCTTAGCTTTCCTTTGATGCCAAATCTCTTAACTCCTTTGGTCGGGGAAACTTTTAGAAAAACTTTTTCTCCTTCTTGAAATTCTAAAGGTCTCCCCCTTTCGTCTGCCCATACTTTCGCTCTATCTTGTGTTGTTCTTAGTCTTTGCTGGACTAACTTTATCTTTTCTCGTGTTTGCTCAATAATGTCGGGTCCCGCATGGATCTTATCTCCAATCTCGTCCCAATAGAGTGGGGACCGACATTTTCGTCCATACAATGCTTCATAAGGTGCCATTCCGATGGATCTATGGAAGCTATTATTGTAAGAAAACTCAACGAGCTTAAGACTTTTATCCCAACTTCCTCCAAAATCAAGAATGTAAGCGCGAAGCATATCCTCAAGGGTTTGAATTGTTCTTTCCGATTGTCCATCTGTTTGGGGATGAAATGCAGAACTCATTCTTATCTCTGTGCCCATTGCCTTTTGAAAGGCTGTCCAAAGTCTCGAAGTAAATCGGGGGTCACGGTCACATACAATACTCATGGGTACTCCATGCAAGCAAACGATCTGATCAATATACATAGAGGTTAACTTCTCCATGGATGCCTTAATCGTCATAACCAAAAAGTGAGCAGACTTAGTCAAACGATCCAAAATGACCCATATAGCATCATTCCCATACTTAGTCTTGGGTAGATCGGTCACAAAGTCCATGGTGATGTGGTCCCATTTCCATTCTGGCACTTCTAAGGGTTGTAACAATCTAGCAGGTCTTTGGTGTTCGGCTTTTACTCTTTAACAGATCAAACATCGCTCAACAAATTCTGCTATTTGTTTCTTCATACCAGGCCACCAAAACTTTTGCTTGAGATCTTGATACATCTTATTAGCTCCAGGATGTATGGATAATCAGGAGTTATGAGCTTCCATCAAGACTTCGTCCTTAATTTCTTTGTTTTCGGGGACACATAACCGTCCTTGATACCATAAGCTGCCATTACTGCGAATCTCAAAGTCATCTCGTGGCTTATCTTCCATCCTTTCTTTGACTTTTCTTAAGTTTTCATCGATTCCTTGGTTCTCCTTGATCTTATCAATTAATGAAGGGACAAGAACTAATTTGGCGAGAACTTCATCGATTGAGTCAACTTCTTCTAGGCCAAATTCTTCCATATCTCGCTGAAGAGGTGGTTGCCGTGGGTGGCTTGTTTTCCGACTTAGGGCATCAGCGACTTTGTTAGCTTTTACCGGATGATACTGAATGGAGAGATCATAATCTTTAATCAATTCCAACCATCTACGTTGCCGCATATTGAGCTCTTTCAGGGTAAAGAGGTACTTTAAGCTCTTGTGGTCTATATAGATCTCACACTTCTCGCCATATAAATAGTGCCTCCATATCTTTAACGCGAATACCACTGCGGCAAGTTCAAGATCATGGATAGGATATTTTTGCTCAAAGGGTTTCAACTGTCGGGATGCATAGGCTATCACTTTGTCATTCTGCATAAGGACGCATCCGAGACCATTCTTCGAAGCATCACTGTACACTACGTACTTCTCACCAGGAGTGGGCTGAGCTAGAATAGGAGCGGATGTCAACTTTGCTTTTAGCTCCAAGAAACTCCTTTCACAATCGGCACTCCACTCAAACTTGGTCTTCTTTTGGGTCAATCTAGTGAGGGGAACAGCTATCCTCGAAAATCCTTCCACAAACTTCCTGTAATATCCGGCTAGTCTGAGAAAACTTCTCACTTTAGTAATGTTTGTTGGCCTGGGCCATTCCGTGATAGCTTCAATTTTATTGGGATCTACCGAAATCACATCTTCTGAAATCACATGACCAAGGAATGATACACTTTGCAGCCAAAACTTGCATTTGCTAAACTTTGCATACAACTGTCTTGCTCTTAGAATGTTCAAGACTATCCTCAAATGGGCTACGTGAGTCTCTTCGTCGGGTGAATAGATCAAGATGTCGTCTATGAATACCACCACGAACTTGTCCAATTGTTCCTGAAAGATTCGATTCATAAGATCCATAAAGGCGGCAGGGGCATTGGTCAAACCAAAAGGCATGACTAAGAACTCATAGTGTCCATAGCGGGTTCTGAAAGCAGTCTTAGGAACATCTTCTGCCTTAATCTTCAATTGAAAGTATCCAGATCGCAGGTCAATCTTACTAAAAATTCGAGATCCCTGCATTAAAATACTTTAGGTGGGGTTTCAAAGGATTTAAACTTAGTCAAGTTAAAGCTTAGGAGTTACTTACCCTGAGCTGGTCGAATAAATCGTCAATCCGGGGCAATGGGTACTTGTTCTTTATGGTGATTTTGTTGAGCTCCCGGTAATCGATGCATAAGCGCATACTTCCATCTTCCTTTTTCACAAATAACACCGGAGCACCCCAAAATGAAACACTGGGGCGAATGAGTTTCCTTTCTAACAGCTCATGTAACTGTTCTTTTAGCTCCTTTAGTTCCGCAGGTGCCATGCGATAAGGGGCTTTCGATATGGGTTCAGCTCCTGGAACAAGGTTTATTTCAAAAACAATCTCACGATCAGGAGGTAGTCCAGGAAGATCATCAGGAAATACATCAGGGTATTCATTAACAACTGGAACTTGTGCAAGGGTAGGGCTTTCTTGTTCAGCACTTAGAACATAAACCAAGAATCCTTCATGACCTTTCTTTAATGCTTGGCTGGCACGAGCTGCGTTAATAAAGACTTTCTTGGATGGTTTCCTTAACTTAGTTCTTCCTTGGAATGACATCTCCTCTCGAGTTGGGTTCTTAATGATAACGTGCCTGCTTCGGCAGTCAATGTGAGCATGATTCTTTGAGAGACAATCCATTCCAAGTATCACATCAAAATCACTCATAGATATGGGGATCAAATTGGCCTCAAACAACTGGTCATTAAACTCCAGGGCACAATTTCTGAATATGTGATGGGAAACAAGCATCTGGTCGCTAGCTGCTTGTACTCTATAGGGCGATTCTAATCGGACTGGATCGCGATCGATATTCTTAGCAAACTTCCTTGAGATAAATGAGTGGCTAGCGCCACTGTCAAACAACACATTTGCAGGTATGCTACACACTAAGATAGTTCCTGAACCAGGCACATTTTTCTAAGCAATATGATAGTCATGCATAAGTGAAAGGTATTGAAGACATAAAATTTTAAATCTTACCAGTCACTACGTCAGCAGTCTCTTCAACATCAGCATCAGTCATAGCGTGCACCCTTGCATTTGCATGTGGCCGCTGGGTCCTTTGCTGTTGTGGTTGTGCTCCCTTTTCCGGGCAATCCTTAATCATATGACCATCCTTTCCGCATCCAAAGCACTTACCTGTCTTCCACCTACACTCTCCCACGTGCCTCTTTTGGCAATGAGGGCATTCTGGTATTGCTGGCTGCTGAGCTGGGGCCTGATTCTTCGGCTGATTATTTTGATTTTTCTTGCGGCGCTGATTCTGTCCTTGACGAACGGATCCTCTGAAATTCTTCTTTGCAATTTTCCGATACTTCTCATTTCCGGTTCCTTGTCTTTCTCGCTTTTGGCCCGCATCATCTCTTCGTATGATATCCCTCTCTATACGGTAGCATGCATCCAGAAGTGCTCCAAAATTGGCAGGATTTGCATTCACCAACCATGTCCTAATTCTTGGGTTTAGACCTCTTTCAAACTTCAGCATCTTCGTTTCTTCATCATTCATAGTGACAGGCTGAAACCTCCCAAGTGCGATGAACTTATTTGCATACTCAGCTACAGTCATACCTGACTCTTGCCTCAGAGATTCAAACTCATGCCTCTTTTGCAATTTGACTGACGGAGGGATATAAAACTTATGAAATTCTTGCAGAAATCTTTCCCATGTGATAGGTCTGGGCAAAGGTTGCAGATTCGTCTTCCACCATTGATTAGCTTCACTGATCAAGAAGGGTCTGATAGCCTGAGCCTTCATTTCCTCTGGGTCTTGAATTAGCTCAAAACAATTTTCGACTTCATCTAGCCACTTCTCCGCAGTATCTGGGTTAGGCTTTCCCTTAAACGGTGGTACATTAGCTCTCTTGAGCTTCTCAAAATAGTACTGGGCATCCCTCACTGGCTGATGTGGCTGAGGTGGAGCATTCTGATGAATTAGGCCTTGTCCTATCTGAGTAACAACTTGGCAAAAGGTCTGAAATGGATTCATATCCGGGATGACCGGAGGAACAGGTGCCTGTGGAGCTGGTGGTGGATTATTCTGTGCTGGAGGATCCTGGTCCGGCTGAGGTGGCTGCGGAACCTGCTCTGGTGGTGGAGGAATGGGCTCCTGAGCAGCTGGTCGTGCTCTCGGAGGTCTGCCACGTGGCCTCACCATCTGCACTTATAGGTTTATCGTCTATTTAGAATATCGGAATAATCATCAATTTATTTGACCAAGGACCATAATTCAAAATTTTAAAATACGGAAGGAAGGGCATGTCTTACGTCATAGACCTAACTTCATAGTTCAAGATTCTTTATTAAGTTACATCCTAAACCCGGTCTACGTGGTCCTAGTCTAAGGCCATCACTCATCTAAGATCATGACTTAGGTCTAAGATCAAACTTAGATTGCTAAGATCATAACTTAGTCCTACGTTCTGCCCGAAATCTAGAGCCTGGGCTCTGATACCACCTGTAGCGCCCCGCACCCGGCTTCGTCCGGATACGGTGCACCCGCCGTACTTAACTAAGGAGAGTACAAAGCGTCATGCATAACATGCGAAAATCCATAACATAAGTCGTGGACTCCCATGCTAACATTCAACATGGTAGTAAAATTTATGCAGAATTAAAACTTTTCAAATAAACGTGCATTACCAAATTACTAAGTTCCCAAAAGTAGTAGTCCCACAAAATAACATAACCAAAATCCAGAGAGTGTTCAAACATAGTCATAATACAAATCATCTTGGCCGCACAAAAGTCCTTAAGCTTAGCTTCCTGCATACTCCTCGTCTATGGATAAGGTACCCTCGTCTCATCCTCGATCCATTCTACCTTGGCATTATTTGGCTCTGGGGGGAAAAATAAAGTGTGAGTGATAAAAATCACCAAGCAAGAATGTAATAAACGACCATGAAATACGTAAAGAATCATAACATGAATGTATTACCCCAAAAACCTCAAAGAATCATAATTCATACCTGATCTTAAATCCTGAGCTTGTTTGACGTTCGGTTTAGATATATTTTTAGAGAATGCTATACCATACCTGGTCTTAGATCCTGAACTTACTTGGCGTTTGGCTTAAGCATGTTTTTAGGTAATGCTATACCATTAATAACTTATAACCATTAACTGTAACATGCAACATGTCCTCATGATCGTGAATTATGCAAGATGCAATGCATGATGTCATGTCGTGTCATGTCATGTCAAAACATCATTTTGGTCCCATAAAGTAACATGTCGTAAAAACAGAGTGTCAGATCAATTAACCCTGGATCTGAGCGGGTCCAGAACATATCATTAGACCAATTAACCCCGGGCCTGAACGGGTCCAGAACGGATATCAGATCAATTAACCCCGGATCTGAGCGGGTCCAAAACAGATAATCAGATCAATTAACCCCGGATCTGAGCGGGTCCAGAACAAATATCAGATCAATTAACCCCGGATCTGAGCGGGTCCAGAACAGATATCAGATCAATTAACCCCGGATCTGAGCGGGTCCAGAACAGATATCAGATCAATTAACCCCGGATCTGAGCGGGTCCAGAACATATCATGTCATCAGACCAATTAACCCCGGGTCTAGAGTCGGGTCAGTCGCATGCTTGGCCGGCAAGGAATCATGAAGCTTTTAAAATATGGGACCGTAACTTTTTCATGCATATCAAAACGTAATCATTTATAAAACTTGCTTGCATAATAAAATCCATGAAAATCAGTTTCATGACCATGCATGATACATGCCGTGATATGCAATACAAGTCATGACGTGAAATAGCATGATATATGGTTTCGGATATAGCCTTAAAGGGGTTCACATCCTGAAATGATTTAAGTGCTGGAACTGGTCTGACTCATTTTACTAAAAATTCAATGACGGTAATCCCGTAATTCATTTTCCAAAAATTCCAACTCCCATATGTCATAAACACGTGGAACTAATATCCTACCAAATTTTAGCTCATTTGCCTATCTCTAAGTACCCTTTCTGAGTCTAGAAAGTCGGTACCAAATTTCAGGTTGGTTCCAGTGATTTCAGCAGAGCAGTTTTACTAATTAAATCATTAAAAATAATCCAAAACTGGTTTTACCAAAATTCCAGCTGGCATGTTTACTACACTCATAGCTTTATTACCATGCCAAAAATCAGATTTATTGGTCCTCTACAAGGTCCTTTTTCGAGCCACTCAAAAGAGGTCACAATTCTTCTTGGTTTCCGTTTTTCAAGTCTGACCAGCCTTACTAATTATTTTATTAAAAATTAACCATAACTCGTTTTACCAAAATTCCAGCTAGCGTCTCTTCCATCCACATGGGCTAAGTTTGTACCAAAAATCAGGTTTATTGAAGGTCTACAAGGCCTTCTGTTAATTCGTTAACTAAATTGATCAATTCTGCTTAGCTCCAAAATTTTCCACTGCGGCTGTTTTACCGTATAATTTCTTAAAAAAAATCTTTAGCTTATTTTAACGAAATTCCAACTCTCACATGTACTAAACTCATAAGGCTAACTTTGTACCAAAACTTAGCTTCATTGAAGGTCTGTAAAGCCAGTTCTTAAACCATTTAAAACGTTATTCCACTCTGTCCTATTCCAGTAGTTTGCTAGTTTTTCATCTAAACAAGTTCAAAAGTCCTTGTTCACCTTTTATTCCATCCTTTAGACCGAAAATGGTATGGTGTCATGTCCATGTTTCACAACTTATATTCAAGCATGTATTTACATTCAAGATTCATCCCAAGCTAGTCTTACTAAAGATTTCATAAAGCTACTACTTTACATATGCATGCTTTTCCATAAATCTTCCAAGTTTCAAACTAGCATCAATCTTGCCTAGACTCACTTAGTTGTAACTTAAATCATCTTAAAACAGCATTGAATCTGAATGCACGAAATAAAAGATTTCATCTTTGAGAGAATAAACCACATAAGATGCATTGTTCTTAAGGAATCTCTAAGATATAGTCTCAACTTAAGACATTCAACTAAAGATCATAACTTAAGAACCTCTAAGAATTCAAGTCACAAACTCTTTAAATAAATCATGAGAGATCATTGTATACTTGCCTCTTCAAGCTAAAGCTCTTGTCTTTGCTTGGTTATGAAGTGAGATGTGATGAAATCCTTCTCCTTCCTTTCTTGAGCATACGGTTTTGATGAAAGTGAAAGGATTCATGTTAGCTTCATTCTTTACCAAAACAAGAATTCACTTAAGGGAACTTGGAATAAGACTTACCTAGATGTCTTCTTGAGTCTTGAAGTTGAAGTTAAACTCCTATTCTTCAAGATGTTGGGGCCGAAATATTTGTGAGAGTAAGAGGGAATTTTGCTAAGTGTTGCTTAGCTTGCTTGGGAAGAATTTTCTAGATGATTGTAAGATGTTGTCTTACAAAATTTAAAAACCTAGGAGAGGAGGGAGGCTTGGCCGATTTTTGGAGGGAGAATAGGGAGGGTTAGGGTTTTCTTGAGTGCTAATCAAGGTTAAGTTAGTATAACCTTGGTTACTTTATTCAAACTATAGTTACTTTTGGGCTAACCCAAGTTACTTTATCAAATCATGGTTATCTTAACCTTGGTTTAAGGGAAGAGTAACCATGGTAGGTTTTGAAATCCTCCATGGTTAATTTAGGCATGCTGGCCGATTTTAGGTTGGGGTCTTTATGACCTCAACCACACTACTTCTTTAATGAGTTGTCTTACTTGTTCCTTAAATGCTTGTCTATTTTGTTTTCTATTTATTCTTTGCATGATAACTTCTTGTCTTATCATTTTAACTAATAAAATTGGCTAGAGAATTCTAGAACCTCTCCATGTATAGGCCGAAATTTTAGGCTTCTTGGGTAACTTGAGATTTCTTGTAATTTTAATTTATGCACTATATTGTCTTTCTTTATTTTATCGTATTTCAAGAGTATCATATGTATGTATACATATACATATACACGCCTAGGTGTACCATATATTTATATATTCCATACACATATATCATATACACGCACATACATACCTAGTGATGTGTATGGTTTATATATCTCTATATTTCATGTACCACTTCCATATTATTTAAGTAAAAAGAGTTGAGTGGACTTAAGTAACATGCGCTTAAGGAAATCATTGCTTTCATTCCGTCGCTTAGGCATAGTTCTTAAGTACATGTCGTTGGGGTACAACAGTTTTAGTTGTCTGAATGCATACGCAATCACTCTATCTTTTTGCATCAGTACACATCCAAGTCCATTCTTAGAGGCATCACTATACACCACAAAATTTTCACCAGGAATGGGTTGTGCTAAAACTGGGGCAGAGGTTAGCTTCTCCTTTAATTCGGTAAAACACTTTTCACAATCCAAGGTCCATTCGAACTTGGTTTTCTTTTGTGTCAAACGGGTAAGAGGCATAGCTATTTGAGAAAACCCTTCAGCAAACTTATGATAGTAGCCGGCGAGACCGAGAAAACTTCATACCTCCGTAACGTTGGTTGGCCTTGGCCACTCTGTGATTGCCTCGATTTTCTTGGGATCTACGCATATACCATCTTCAGATATCATGTGTCCTAGAAATGCTACGCTGCGTAGCCAGAATTCGCATTTACTAAATTTAGCGTTCAATTGTTTTCTCCGTAGAATGTCAAGGATGATCCTTAAATGGTTTACGTGGGTCTCTTGATCAGGTGAGTAAATCAAAATCTCATCAATGAAGACTACAACGAACTTGCCTAGTTGTTCTTGAAATACTCGATTCATTAGATCCATAAATGCCGCAGGGGCGTTGGTCAGTCCGAATGGAATTACAAGAAATTCGTAATGTCCATAACTGGTTCTGAATACATTTTTCGGAACGTCCTCAGCTTTGATCTTCAATTGGAAATATCCCAAGCGAAGATCAATCTTACTGAAAATCCGTGCCCCCTGCATCATGATACTCTTAGGTAGGGTTTATAATAGACTTATCACTAAAATAAAGTTTTGAATCGCTTACCCGAAGCTGATCGAACAGATCGTCGATCCTAGGCAATGGGTACTTGTTCTTTATAGTGATCTTGTTGAGTTCTCGATAATCTATACATAACCGCATACTTCTGTCCTTTTTCTTGACAAACAGTACGGGGGCACCCCAACGTGAAACACTTGGGCGAATCAGTTTCTTCTCTAGCAATTCGCGCAACTGTTTCTTCAACTCTTTTGAATCCACAGGGGCCATTCGATAGGGAGCCTTTGATATTGGCTCAGCTCCAGGAACTAGGTTAATTTCAAAAGATATCTCGCGGTGGAGGAAGACCCGGTAATTCTTTCGGAAAAACATCTGGATATTCTCGGACCATTGGGACTTGAGAGAGGTCGGAGGGTGCTTGATCGGTATTTATTGAATAAATGAGAAGCCCTTCATGTCCTTTCTTCAACGCCTTATTGGCGCGAATCATATTTACATAAACGTTCTTGGGGCACTTTCTTAATTTTGATCCTCCTTGAAAGGTTACTTCCTTACGTGTGGGTCCTTAAATGTAACTTGCTTTTCATTACAATCGATGTTGGCAAAATTCTTGGAGAGCCAATCCATCCCAAGAATCACATCAAAATCCGTCATGGGTATGGGAATTAAGTCGGCATCAAACCGGTGATTATCGAACTCAAGTTCGCAGTTTCTGAAAACGTGGTGAAACAAAAGCACCTGATCCCCAGCTACTTAGATTCTATAGGGTGCATCACTATAGGTTGGGTTATGCTCTATATTCTTTGCGCATTTCTTGGATATAAAGGAGTGGCTAGCACCACTATCAAATAGCACATTGGCAGGTACTGAACATACTAAAATAGCTCCTGAATCATGCAAGATTTACTAAGCAACGGTAGGGAAATAGTATTTGTAAAAATTTAAGCCTTGCATAATTTTAGAATATACCTGCCACCACATCATTGGCCTCTTCAGCAGCTGCGTCGGTCATAGCGTGAACTCTTGCATTAGTACGCTGACGCTGATTCTTAGGAGGTTGCTGTTGCTGGGCCCCTTTTTCTGTGCAATCCTTGGCCATGTGTCCCATCTTTCCACATCCAAAGCAGGTAGTTCCTTTATCTGGACAGTCTTTGAGGATGTGGCCTGCCTTGCCGCATCCAAAACATTTTCCTGCCTGGTAGTAGCATTCTCCCAAATGACGCTTATTACAGTGAGGGCAGTTCGGAACAGCAGATTGTTGGCCTTGATTCTTTGACAGATTCTTTTGGGAATGACGTTGGAATCGATTCTTCCCTTGGCGCCCCCTTGAGCTTTGTTTTGCAGCTTTGCGGGACCTTCCATTCCCGGATGTTTCCCTTACTTGTTTCTGTCCGATCTCATCGCGGCGAATGATATCTCGTTCTATTATGTAGCAAGCGTCCAAAAGTGCACCAAAGTTTGTCGGGTTTTCATTGACCAACCAGGTCCGAATCCTAGGGTTTAACCCTCTTTCAAACTTCAACATCTTGGTCTCTTCATCATTCATGGTAGATGGTTGGAATCTCCCCAGGGCTATGAACTTGTTGGCATATCCAGCGACTGTCATTCCTTGTTCTTGCATCAGAGATTCAAACTCATGCCTCTTCTGCAGTTTAACGGAGGGTGGTATGTAAAATTTGTTGAATTCCTTGAGAAATCTCTCCCATGGAATTGGCCTTGGCAGAGATTGCAGGTTGGCCTTCCACCATTGGTTGGCTTCTCCAAGTAGGAACGGCCTGACTGCCTGAGTCTTTACTTCCTCAGGTGCTAGAATCAGTTCAAAACAGTTTTCTACTTCGTCTAGCCACTTCTCAGTGGCATCTAAATCTAACTTTCCTTCGAACGGCGGAACATTGGCTCTTTTTAACTTTTCAAAGTAGTATTGGGCATCCCTGACCGGCTCATGAGGCTTAGGGACATTCTGTTGCAACATCACTTGACTAATTTGGGTGACGGTCTGGCAGAAATTCCGGAAGGCATTGATATCTGGCATCATTTGTGGTAAAGGCCCCTGGGGTGGGGGAACGTCCTGAACCGGATGCAGATTTTGGTCTTGAGGTGGCGGTGGTGGAGGAACCTAAGCAGGTGAAAGAGGAATAGGCTCCTGCACCTCTGGTCTAGCTCTTGCCGATCTGCCTCTTGGTCGCACCATCTGCATTATGCAGTGTTGGGGTTTTATTCAATGTGGGATTGTCATAATAAGTGGCATAATTTAAGTTATTCCAATAGAATTTCTAAGTGGTACGCAAGTAGATACGGTATGAATTAAATGTTGAGAAATATGTTTGGATAATTTTCAAAGTCATGATTTTAAGTGTTACATGTCACATATGGTGTTATAAATGAAAAAGATGAATAAGTGAAGAAAAATGATATTGATGTTTAGTTTTTTTTTTGAAATAATTTTCTAAAATGTGATGAATTGGTTGTTATCATTTGTATATGATTTATACATGTTCATTATGTGAATATTATGTGTTTTTGGTGATTTAAATGTCTTGTGACTAACGTGCCTTGGAAGTTTCTACAACTTACCAAAAAGGGCAAAATTGGTATTTTGAGTTTTGTAGGAACATGATATGGTGGAAATATTTCAAGAGCATATTCCTATACTATTTATCATGACAAATTTGATATCATGATTATTTATGACCATCCGGGACATTTCTGGAGTTTTCTCACACTAGGGGTATTTTGGTCATTTTACCCCCGAGTGTATTTTTGATATTTTCACTCAAGGAATCTCTTGAGCATATTATTATCTTCATTCTGGAGCTGTGTTATTATTATTTTGAAGATAATATGGTGATCTTATATCTTATTCTCTCAACCGATGATATTATTGACTATAGCTGGATATGTGACGATTTGAGATGTCACATTCTATTTTTTCTTGAAGACCCTCTTATATATGTTATAAGAGAACATTTATCATCAATATTCAGAGATATTAAAGGTGTCAAATGTGTGGAAATGTTATTGACACATAAGAAGAAATATTGGGGAATTTCGGTGTTACACGTTGACATAATCTTGTCAAGTGTTATCTATTTATTTCTTCTTCAAAAATCTGAGTTGCTACACATATATATATGTTGAAAAACGTGAGTTTACAGTTGGGAATGATACATTATTCACTTTATGAGTTGGAGACAAGTGGACCAACCAAAAAGGAGCTAGTTGGCAAAATTGCCAACTTGGAGTTTACTAAAAATAGCCAACGGCTATATTGTTTTATTGGTGAAATTTCAGCAGATTTTTTAAGTCAAATGAAGACTTCACATGTCCTATTATGGTGCTTGAAGTTGGGGATAATTTGGTGATATTATCCTTCCTTATTTTAATTAAGGAAAAACAAAATTATTTTTTGGAAAATGCAAAAGTAGCCAACGGCTACTACCTCATTTTGGAGATGAATTTTGTTTTGAAATGGTCTTCTCCCACATGCCTATTCTCAAGCTAGAAGTTGAGGTATTTTGGTGCATTATCTTCTTCTTATTATCTACATTTTGCAAAGGATAAATGAGACTATCCTAGGTGGAAAAAATCGGCCAACATGACATTGCCAAGGTGGACCAATCATTGTGTTTTATTTTGCCAAGCGTACAAAGCCAACCAATGATGAGAAGACATTTGGAGTTGATGATGAAGATGATGACACATTGACATTCTTATCTTCAAGGCTCAAATCACACTATAAATAGAGGCATTGGTGAAGAAGATGAAACACACTTGAAGCTCACGAGCATTCTATAGCTTTCATATTCATCTTCTTGTTCTTGTTGTTGTATTTTGTGGTAGCAAAGGTGTTCTTGATATTTTTGTTGTGCTACAAGCCTCTTGAGCTTCATTTGTAAGATTGATTAGCCATCTTTATAAGGCTACATCAATAGGTGTTAGAGGAGTTGCAACTAAGTGTTGCTTAGAAGGTGATTATCCAAGTCTTGAGTAGGGTTGGTGTATAACCCAAGGATCAAGCTTGACTCTTGTTGTAAGGTGCTCATATCATAGTGAAATCCAAGGAAAGGTGTTCCTTGGGACTGGAGTAGGTCACATTGACCGAACCAGGATAAATCCTCGGTGTTCTTCTCTTGTTTCTTTATTTATGTTTTCTGCCCGTTTTTTACTGTAGTTTTCACCCAACTTCACACAATTTGAAAGAATAGCTAAACATTTTCAAAATTCGTGATTTTTGGTGGAGTTATACTTCAGACTGTTAGCTTTCATTTGCAACAAGAATCACTTGATTTGAGCAAGAGGATTTGAGCAAGGGAAAGTTAGTCTTTCAGTCTTTGCAAGATAACTGCTCCAATCTGGCTGCAATCTGACCAGTTTTGAGAAAACTTAAATTCTGTATTTTTCAATAATTGTTTAAGGTTAGGGCCTTTTGGAAACTTCATCTACACATTCTAAGGAGTGTTTTGATATAAATATCAACCTGTTTGGTTGAGTATTTAAAGAGAAACACTATTTGCAAAATCAGCAACATTCTGTCCAATTCTGTCCAGATTGACCATCTGAATCTTTTTATTTGTTTGAAGGGTCAAACGATCTTCTTTTTGTCTAATTTTTGGAAAGAGTCTTTTTAACTCATTGAAGTTCAATTCTGGAAAGTTTCATAATTTTTGGAGTTGTGTACAATTATTTGTGAATTTTTCAAAAACGGGTTCTGAATCTGAGGTGGTCTCAGATTCTGTTTTCAAAGGAAATTTTAACAAAGGGTTGTAGTGTAATTTCCGCTAACCACTATTCACCCCCCCTCTAGTGGTGTTTATTTCAGGTGCACGGTCCAACATTTGGTATCAGAGCCAGACCAACACCACTCAAAAGAAGCAAGATTCAACACCGTACGAACAATACAAGGCCAAGAAACAACAATTCTTTATATACTGCTTGTCTCAAATCCAAGGTACATACTATGGCTATTGTTTCTCACAAAGGTGAGTTGGAAGGTATGTCTGCACAACGCCCTCCTCTTTTTGATGGCAATAATTTTGTTCATTGGAAACTAAGAATGAGGCTATTCTTAATGGTTATAGACATCGATTTATGGTCTATAGTTGAAGATGGGCCGTACATTCCAACGAAAGTTATACAAGTTAGTGGAGTACCTCAAGAGGTTGAAAAATATAAAAGTGAATGGTCATCGGATGATAAAAAGAAAATGTCCATGAATGCTAAAGCTATGCAATTACTTTTAAATGGACTTACAACTTCTGAAGCAGGATATGTGTCAAATTGCACAAGCACACACGACATGTGGAAATCACTTGTATTAAAGCATGAAGGTACTAGTGGTGTTAAAGAGTCAAAAATAAACATGCTTATGACTGAATTGGAGACTTTCAAATGTTGCCAAACGAATCCATAACATCTATGGATTTGAGGATTACTAATATTTTCAATGCCCTTGAAGCTTTAGGGAAGTCATTTTCAAACAGTGAAAAGGTTCAAAAGGTGCTAAGAAGCCTCCCTGCTGAATGGGATCCAAAGGTGACTGCAATCGAGGAGACAAAGTCAATCACTAAGATGAATGAATTGGTCGGGTCTCTTAAAGTCTACGAGGTAAAATTAAACCAACGAAAGTCCGAATCGTCTAAGTCATCCGGTAAGTCTATAGCTTTCAAAACAACCGAAACACATGCTAGTAACGATGACAGCAATAGTGATACTGAATTAGATGATGACTTGATATTGATCGCTAGAAAACTTAGAAAGTTTTTCAAACGTCCAAACAGTAATAGACAACGTAATTCTTCTTCTTCTTCTCAACCTAGGAAGAATAACACAAGCAAATGGTATAATAAAGAATTAAAGTGTGATGAATGCGGTCAAAAATGACATATTTCATACGACTGTCCCACGAAGAAAAATAATAATAACCACAACAATAATAAACAAGCCAAGGACAAGGAGGCTCAAACGACAAAGACAAAGGAGTCTAAGGCAAGAAAAGAGAAAGGAGCAATGAAGGTGAGCACATGGAGCGACTCATCTGACTCAGAATCTGAAACTGAGGAAGCTCAAGTCTGCTTCGTATCAAACGAGGTATGTTCTTCTTCTGATAGTGATTCTGATAGTGACATGACATTTGATGAAATATATGAAGAATTCCTAAGAATGCATGCTCACTGTAAGAGGCTCTCTAAAGAAAAGAAGAAACTAGTTGAAGAAAATGACAAGTTGAAGACGTCCAACTTGGAATTTTCCGATCAACTAGAATCTCTTAAACAAGAGTCTACTAATACTCTTGATTCTTTAGAGAATAAAATTGAATCATATAGGAAAGATGAACAAAAGTTACAAATGGAAAATAAAATGTTAAAATCCAAGTTAGAAAGTTGTGAAAATGAAATAGGGCAACTTAAGTCTTCTAAATTTACCTTAGAAAAAATTATAGAACAATTTAAATCTGGTGCAAACATGTTAGACACACTCATCTCTTCACAAAAGTATGAAAATGATAAAACCGGCTTAGGCTATAAAGAAGAAAATGAAAAGTGAATAAAAAGACTAAGTTTGTTTCATCTAGTACAAAGTTGTCATATAATACAATAAAATCAACTTTGCCTGCTACATCTTCTTCTACACCTTCTTCTACTAATATCAAGGCAAAAATGCAACATACACCCATAAAAGCACACACACATAAACATACATCTAGGCCAAACTTTGCATCTAGACAACCTAGAAACTATGCCTACATGTATACAAATGCATCTAGACCGAATAAAATGCATACAACTTATTATGAACTCAAGTATAGGCAACACTCTTATAAGTCTTATAGAAATGCCTATGAACACACTAATACAGCGCCATATAAGAAACAAATTCACATGCCTTATATACATCATAAATCTTGGCCATTCTATAACGATTATCAACCTCGGCGCAACATGTATAACAATGCATCTTCACTTATGAGAAATAATCATCTATATGCTTATCCTTCTTATTTTAACCATGCTAAAAATGTGCCTAAAAGGTATGTTCAAGTTTGGATACCTAAGGGTTATCTAAACAAGAATAATGCCCCTAACATTCAAGGACCCAAATAAAGGGTACCTAAAACTTTGTATCCATTGTAGGATAAATGCAAGGAATGCAAGAAGGAGGCAAAGTCAAAGAATCTGAAAACCAAATGGTTTTTAGATAGTGGATGTTCGAGGCATATGACGGGCAACCCCAAACTATTCACGAAACTTGAACATATTGATGGTGGAAAGGTGACATTCGGTGACAACAACAAAGGAAAAGTTGTTGGAAGAGGAACAATCGGGGACCCTAACACATTTCAAATACGAAATGTGTTATTAGTAAGCAATCTATCCTATAATTTACTTAGTATTTCTCAACTTATAGATTGTGGTTATAATGTCTCCTTTCTTCCCAATTCTTGTGATATAATAAATGAAAAAGGAGAAATAGTATTAAAAGGAAATAGAGATGGAAATATTTATACTCTTACCTTAGATAACACGTTAGATGCTAAGGTTAAATGTCTAATATCAATGACTTAGATGTGAATTTATGGCATAGAAGATTAGGCCATATAGGAATTTCAACCATTAGGAAATTATCTAAAAAGAATTTAATTAGAGGAATGCCTAAGTTAAACTTGGATAATTTTCAAATGTGCGAAACATGTATTAAGGGAAAACACATTAAAGAAACGTTAAAACCGAAACATGAAGTGAGTACTAGTCATGTACTAGAATCGCTTCACTTAGACTTATTCGGTCCAAGTAGGACAAGAAGTCTGGGTGGACACTACTATGTGTGTGTCATAGTAGATGATTACTCACGCTACACATGGACATTGTTCTTAACACACAAAGACGATGCTCCATTAGCAATCGAAACCCTTATCAAGAAACTTGAAAACATTTATGAAGAAAATGTCAAAAGAATTAGAAGTGATAGAGGTGGAGAATTTAAAAACAAAGATGTAATCAAATTTTGTGAATTATATGGAATTAAACATGAATTCTCACCACCTAGAACACCACAACTCAATGGAGTTGTTGAACGTAAAAATAGAACGATTCAAGAAGTTTCTAGGACAATGCTTTGTGAAAATAAACTACCTAAATATTTATGGGCTGAAGCTGTTAGTTGTGCATGCTATATTATAAATAGGCTAACTATTAGAAAGAAATTAAATAAAACGCCTTATGAATTGCTAAACAATAGACAACCTAAAATAGATTATCTTAAAGTATTTGGATGTAAATGTTTTGTGCTAAACACTAAGGATAATCTAGATAAATTTGAACAAAAATCTATTGAATGCATATTTGTTGGGTATTCAACTAACTCAAGAGCATATAGGTGTTATAATCCTGCATCTAGAAAAATAATTGAATCTATACATGTAAAATTCAATGAAAATGCATGCTTCGAAGTTAGTGATAAACATCAACATAAACAAGAAACAAATGTTGAAAATATGTTTGATGATGATGTAATACTTGAGCCTGTACTTGATCATCTAGAACCAACTCCCCCTGAACAAGACATGCATGAACCCTTAGGTGATATAAATGAAGAAACTTTGCAATTGGAAGATAATGTAACTAATGATCCAGTTACATATGATAATGTTCACACTAATGAAACATTTGAATAAGATGAGGGTGAACCTAGTCAATCTAGGAATTGGTGGCACCCTAGAGAATTAATCATTGGGGATCCAAGTGTTGGGGTTAGAACACGTAGAAATATAAGTCAACTTGAAGGACATAGCTTAATCTCACAATTAGAACCTAAGAACGTAAAGGTGTTAGAGGAGTTGCAACTAAGTGTTGCTTAGAAGGTGATTATCCAAGTCTTGAGTAGGGTTGGTGTATAACCCAAGGATCAAGCTTGACTCTTGTTGTAAGGTGCTCATATCATAGTGAAATCCAAGGAAAGGTGTTCCTTGGGACTGGAGTAGGTCACATTGACCGAACCAGGATAAATCCTCGGTGTTCTTCTCTTGTTTCTTTATTTATGTTTTCTGCCCGTTTTTTACTGTAGTTTTCACCCAACTTCACACAATTTGAAAGAATAGCTAAACATTTTCAAAATTCGTGATTTTTGGTGGAGTTATACTTCAGACTGTTAGCTTTCATTTGCAACAAGAATCACTTGATTTGAGCAAGAGGATTTGAGCAAGGGAAAGTTAGTCTTCCAGTCTTTGCAAGATAACTGCTCCAATCTGGCTGCAATCTGACCAGTTTTGAGAAAACTTAAATTCTATATTTTTTAATAATTGTTTAAGGTCAGGTCCTTTTGGAAACTTCATCTACACATTCTAAGGAGTGTTTTGATATAAATATCAACTTGTTTGGTTGAGTATTCAAAGAGAAACACTATTTGCAAAATCAGCAACATTCTGTCCAATTCTGTCCAGATTGACCATCTGAATCTTTTTATTTGTTTGAAGGGTCAAACGATCTTCTTTTTGTCTGATTTTTGGACAGAGTCTTTTTAACTCATTGAAGTTCTATTCTGGAAAGTTTCATAATTTTTGAAGTTGTGTACAATTATTTGTGAATTTTTCAAAAACGGGTTCTGAATCTGAGGTGGTCTCAGATTCTGTTTTCAATGGGGATTTTAACAAAGGGTTGTAGTGTAATTTCCGCTAACCACTATTCACCCCCCTCTAGTGGTGTTTATTGCAGGTGCACGGTCCAACATTAAATTCTGTAAATTGTCATTGATTAGGGTTTTTATCATTATGTCGAACCCTAATTTTCCAGTCTAAGTTATCCTAGTCTAAGGTTAACTCTCATCTAGGATCAGCACTTAGATATAAGATTAAACTTAGTTAACTAAGATCATAACTTAATTCTATATTCTGCCCGGATCTGGAGCCTCGGCTCTGATACCACCTGTAGCGCCCCGCACCCCGACCCAGCCGGATACAGTGCGCCCGCCATACTTCACTACGGAGAGTACCAGGCTTCAGTCCATACATAACAAAGTCCAGAATAAAATATGAGGACTTTCATGCTTACACGTCAACAAGTAAGCAAAACCGAGGCAGAAAAAAAACTTTAAAATAAAAACGTTTACGCAACCATCATCAGTTTTACAACCCAATCATAAAGTATGGAAATTCCCAAAAGTAATTGTTTCCATCACAATTTCATAAAAAGGATCATCGATCACAATCATCTCGTCAAGTCCCCTAGGTCATCCATCTCTCGTGCTTCTACGGGTAATGAACCCTAGGTTCATCTTCAATCCATTCCACTTTGTTCCCTGCGGCCTCTGGGAGGAAAAACAGGGGGTGAGTGACCACGTCACCAGCAAGTAAACTATAAATAATCATGAATTAAATGGAAAGTACATACAAGAACCGAACCCCGAAATTTGGTTTAGAAACATACCTGACCTTCCATCCAACACCCGTAAGCAATCAACTCATAACTTATCAAAGATTGAAACATACCAAAGTTCATAACTTATAAAAAGATCATTACTCGATAAAGATCATAACTTATGAGCTAACAAATCATAACACCTTAGTCTAAGTGTCACGTACCCATATTCGATGACTCATTAAATGCAACATGCATGAGTATGTACGTGTGATGCATCATGATAAAAATGAAGATAAGTTCTTTCGTTCTTGCATTCAAAACATCATCGTCAAAAAAACAAGAGAGGATTCAGATCTATTCTCCCGGATCTGAGGCGGTCACTTATTTCTCTTCGAATCTATTATTCCCGGATTCGGAAGAGTCACGTCATCACTTATCAGGTCTATTCTCTCCGGGCCTGAACGGTCGATATCAGGTCTATTCTCTCCGGGCCTGAACGGTCCATACCATCAGATCAGTTAACCCCGGATCTGGAACGGGTCCTTACTGGCCAGAAAACACACGGTACCGGTGGGAAGCGTTCCTTTTGAAAACAAAATCTTTTCTTTTAAAAACGCTTTTTCATCTTTCTTTCTCATAAAATCAGTTCCATAAATCATGTAAATAACGATGATACAATGTATGACATGTACTATGCAGTTCATGACATGATGCGTTACATATACACACAAGTACAACTTTTTCTTTAGGCTGGAAAAATTTCCAGAATTTTCATTCCATATGCACGGCCTCAAAACCTCGTGTTTTAGGCCCATCATCATGAGTTCTTGTCACACATATGCATAAGAGTGTCTTTTCTGTTTGTAATATAATTTTCGTGACGATACGAGACGTGTAAGACACATAATTTATCTAATTACGAAACAAGGGGCTGCTGAACTTCAGCAATACAGTGTCCTTTCTTTTACTTTTCCTTCAAGCCCCTTAAGCTTCATTTAATTTGGGCCGACCTAAAAAATACTGTAGACATACCAATAATCAATGATCATAAGCCCAAACTATATAATTAAGTCTAAGCCCACCAAAACAAAGCCCCACAACAAGCTTCTCAATTCTGCCCAAAATTCCAGATTAGTAACGCCAACTTAACTTTGGTGATTAGCCCTTAGAATAATCATTCTAAGCTAAGTGGTTTACACAAAAACCCTTACATATGTCTTAAGTAATTGTCATAAAAGTTTCGCTGAATTACAATATCTTTAGAGGGGTCATTTATTATCTTTCCCAAAATGGTTACATGCTGAATTCTGAAATGACCAATTTTACTACAAATTTCATTGTGACCAAACCGTAAATCCTTTTTCAAAAATCCCAGCTCTCAAACTTAGCAAACACATAGGGCTAGTATTCTGCCAAAAATCAGCCCTAGGTGTAGGATCTTCAAGGCACCACTACAAGGGGGGAGGGTTGAATAGGTGGTGCGGAAAGTGTGGTTTTTAAAATTTGTTTAAACCTAAACAATTCAACTTCTGAAAACAGATTCTGTTTTCAGGACCAGTTTTAAAACGTTTTTAAAACCAGGTTATAGGTCTCCAAAAATTATGAAATTTTGAGAGAACTTAGCCTCAGATGTTATGAGGGTCTCCTAAGAATTTCAAATTAAAATTCAACCTTTAACCCTTTCAAAAACCGTTGGCACTCAGATTGCTTGAATCTGCCAGAAACAGTAGATGGTTTTGAAAAATTTATTCCTATTTGTGTGAACGTCCAAAAGATCTGAAAAGTTAACCACTAACTCCTTATATACTTTATTTAAATGGGTTAAAACAGTTTTGCAAAATTCTTTTGGGAAGTAGGTCAACTACAATCAAAGTCTCAACCTTTGTAAGTCTGAAAATCAGACTGCACTAGTCTCAGAACTTTTGATGTTTGATCGACTTATACTTGCCAAAAGGGTTGAAATTTGTGCCAAATTAACTCTAGAACGTGTGGCTATGTTTCTGGAAATTTTCGTGATTTTTGAAAGTCATTTACTATTTTTAAAGACGCCAACAAAAAGCATAAACCGTGCAGTAATAGAAAGTAAATGCTGAATGTAAATGGCACCAAGAATTTTATACTGGTTTGATTATAAACAACCTACTCCAGTCTTCAAGGAACACCTTCCTTGGTTCACACTAGTCACACACACGCAATACACCTTACCACAGGGTTGATTGAGTTACACACCAACTCCAACCCTTTACAAACCTTGTACGTTCAATACAATATGCGCGAACACCACCACCTCACAAGAATGAAGATTGATCACACCTTGATCAATCTTTTACAAAGATATGGAATATGTAGTGGTCTATATCAAGCCTATTCAAGATTGAAAGATATGAATACAATAGGCTTACAAGAAGAAAGAAAGAAGGAGAATGTAGAAGAAGAAGAGCTAGGCGTTTTTTTCACTTTGATTTGCAATGCTTGTGCTTGTCTTGTTTTTGCTCATCTTCTTTCCTTTTAACTTGATGCAGCCGTCCCCCTATAGGTGCCTCCCCCTCTTGAAAATTATCTTCTAAGTCCTTGGGAGGATGTAAGACATCATTGTGACATGGCCTTGCTTACTTGGCATCTTCTTATTGGATGATCATTTAAGCTTCGCTTACTTGGCACTTCATGATTGGTTGAATGTTGTCATCATTGATGACTTGGAAAAATATGAGAATAACACTTTAAACATGTGCCAAAATCATCACAAAATAATTTCCATAAAGCATAAGATTATCACATAAATTGCAAGACACAAATTCCTTCCATACAAAGGCATAAAATCGGCCATAATGTGATGTTACCATGCTGATTTTCAGCATGTGCTGCATGGTTGTATAATTCAAAATATTACCATTTTTCTTTGATTTTTCTTTTTAAAATAAATCACCAATTGATGGTAATTATTCCTATCACATGAGAAATGAACTTGGACATCTTTATGCTCAATAATTCAGCCACCACATGTCTCACACATGCTGAAAAATTTCAGCATGTGTGATATGTAGAATATCACACTTTATTTAATTTAAATAATATTCAAATTACTTCCATTTCTTCTTTCAATCAATCACACAATAAAAGATGATAAAATATACCATTTAATGTGCTAAAATTCAGCCAGCAATGTTGACATATGCTGAACTTTTCAGCATGTGCTATAAGAGAGACAAATTTTGAATTCTTACCATTTGTAGCTTCTCTCTTTAATTCACCAACATTGTATGATTGATCCTTGACCAATAAATATGCCAACAAGGCTCCAAATAAGCTTCATCTTGGCTGTAATATGCGTGTATGATGTATATGCATATTCTGAAAATTATTTTTGCTAACTTTGTAAAATAGTGTACATTTAATAATACACACCTGTTATATTCCAATCAGCCCTTAATTTAATTTTCTAGAAAACTTTAAGATGTATATCATATGTAAAAAGTGTCTAGATACATGTCACATGATGTACCAAAAACGTTCCATGTGTTGTGTGCGTAGAAAACCGAATTTTCGATATTTATCAATTACCCGATTTTTCTCTAATTTAAATTCCAAATTTTGCACATGTTATATATATTATGTTATACATAATATATATAATATATACTTTAAATCTCAGCACTTGGCTGGTCTAAAGTGGTACCATTAACATGTGACAAAATTAAACTTGGAATCTTCACATTTTGGCCTTAATGTAAGGTGATTTGTGTGTGACAACATGGAAAGTATTTTTGGCTGAATATTTCATGTAACTCATGAAATTTTTGATGATTTTTTAAGTATAGGGGCTGGCCATTTATTTATGGCAAGTACGTGACACGTTGGCGAAGTTTCGGTATTCGCCCGATACAACAATTTTCGGTTTAGAACCTTTTATCGTGTCGTATTTAAATTTGTCATCACCATATCTTATATCATATGATATAAGACCTGAATATACTCATAAATATGAGTTAAGTATAGTGGTGTGACGTTAACGTACGTACGTAAAATATATAACGTGTCGGTAGTATGTTGGAATACATGTGTATGTGCCTTTTTCAAAAAATCTGAAAATATATGTAATATATGTATATGGCGTGTCACATTAAAGAGGGGAGGAGGAGAAAACTTTCATTCCTTAGCTTTGTTGCCTTTGTGCCTTTTCCAAATGTGGCTTCCTTTAATGAACTACTTAGTTTAATAAACTAAGTACTTCACTTAATGAACTAGTTTAGTTCATTAATAGTGGCACCTGAAAATAGTATAAACACAACAAATGTTTGCTATATGATGTAAGCTTTAACACTTCATGGCTCGTTAGTACGGCAACATAATATATAAGCTAAATAAGGCAAGTAATAGCAAATTATCATGCATACATGTACACGTTTGTAAATATATCATGCATTTTAGTCACTTATTTTGAAATCACTCAAAACCCCCTTTTCTATACAATCTCTCCCTTTTGATGATTTTCAAAATAACTTATGCACATGATTTAAATGCTAACGCTTCCCCTTCAAACATGCACAAATTTGAAATTTGAATTTCAAATTTCAAATCCGGCTCTCCCTTGATTTGTGCAATCAGTATAAATTAGTCTCTCTCTCCCCCTTTATTTTGGAAAGTAAATCAAAAGATTCCTGTCAACAAGGAAAGAAAATCAAATCACGTCAAATCAAATCATATCAACGGGAATCATGCCTAATTTGGAACGAAGAGATTCATACGTGGGTTGATTTAAGGTTTTTGTAAAGATATCTGCTACTTGTGCTTTTGTGTGTACGTGATCTATGACAATATCACCATTGTTTACGTGATCACGAAGAAAGTGATAGCGTACTTCTATATGCTTAGCCTTAGAATGTAATACGGGTTTCTTAGACAAGTTAATGGCACTCATACTATCACAATATATAGGAATTTTATTTACGGTAATTCCAAAGTCCGAAAGTTGTTGTTTTATCCACAACAACTGTGTGCAACAAAGGCTAAGTGCCATGTACTCAGCCTCAGTAGTGGACAAAGCAACGCTTGCTTGCTTTTTGGAAAACCATGAAATGAGTGAGTTTTCTATAAATTGGCAAGTCCCACTCGTGCTCTTTCTATCTATTTTGCAGCCACTATAATCTGCATCAGTATAAGCATGTAAGTCAAATGTGGAATCCTTATCGTACCAAATTCCTAAGGTGGGCGTGTGCTTAATATAACGGAATATTCTTTTTACCGCATTATAGTGAGACACCTTAGGTTGACTCTGAAATCGTGCGCACATGCATACACTAAACATGAAATCAAGCCTACTAGCAGTTAAATATAGCAAAGAGCCTATCATAGATCGATATAAGCCATTATCAACGTTTTTACCATGTTCGTCTTTGTCTAATTTAGTAGTGACACTCATAGGGGTGGGAGATGGTTTCAAATTTTCAAAGTTAGACTTTTTAATCACGTCATTTACATATTTTGCTTGACTTATGTGAATCCCTTTACTCGTTTGCTTAATCTGCAAGCCAAGAAAATAATTTAGTTCACCAACCATAGACATTTCAAATTCAGATTTCATGCAATTTTCAAAATCTTCACAAGTCTATGTGAGGTAGAACCGAAAATAATGTCATCAACATAGATTTGGATAATAAGTAAATCCGATTTATCTTGTTTCAAAAATAGTGTACTATCTATAGTACCTCGTTTAAAATTATTTTCTAAAAGGAAAGTAGCAAAACGATCATACCATGCTCTCGATGCTTGCTTTAGGCCGTATAGTGCTTTCTTTAGTTTGTACACGTGATCGGGATGTTTCAAATCTTCAAAACCGGGTGGTTGCTTCACGTATACTTCTTCTTGTATAAATTCGTTTAGGAATGCACTTTTTACGTCCATTTGATATAATCTGAAATCTTTCATGCAAGCAATAGCAAGTAATAGTCGTATAGCTTCTAAACGTTCTACGGGTGCAAATATTTCATCGTAGTCAATTCCTTCTTCTTGATTATATCCTTCTGCTACAAGTCTCGCTTTATTTCTAACAACCTTTCCTTCTTCATTCATTTTATTCCTAAACACCCACTTTGTGCCTATTATAGTCTTGTCTTGTGGTCGTGGCACTAAATCCCATACATCGTTTCTAACGAATTGATTAAGTTCATCATGCATGGCATCAATCCAATAAGAATCACTCAAAGCATCATGCACATTTTTAGGCTCAATTTCAGAAATCATAGCATGAAATTCATTTATTTCGTCTGAAGTAATTCTTCTACGTGGTCGCAAACCGTGAGTGAGGTCGCCTATGATGAGATCATGTGGGTGATCTCTATGCCATCTTGGTTGATTATTTTCTATGTTATCATGCATTTCTATGTGATCATGCATTTCTAGTGTGTCATTCATATCATGCATATCAAACGAACCATCATCTTCATTCAACACGGGTTTCAATTCAAAGTCATCGTCATATTCCTTATCTTTATCAATTTCACCAAATTCATTGAATTTCACATGAATAGATTCCATGATTTGTCTAGTGAGAGGATCATAACATCTATATGCCTTTGAATTTATAGAATATCCAACAAAGATGCACTCAATTGATTTGGATTCAAATTTATCTAAATTATCTTTTGTATTCAAGACAAAACATTTGCATCCAAACACACGAAAATAGTCAATCTTAGGCATGCGATTATTCAAAATCTCATAAGGCGACTTGTTTATTTTCTTTCTTATAGATAGGCGATTTACAATATAGCATGCACAATTTACGGCTTCCGCCCACAGAAATCTAGGCAATTTATTTTCGCATAGCATAGTCCTAGAGATTTCTTGTAGTGTACGATTCTTTCTTTCTACTACTCCATTTAATTGTGGAGTTCTAGATGGCGAAAACTCATGCTTAATTCCCTTTTCTTCGCAAAACGAAATCATCTCTTTGTTTTTAAACTCACCGTCTCTATCGCTTCTTATCTTTATCACATTTACACCGTATTGATTTTCAAGTTGTTTAATTAATTTTGCAATCTCAACGGCGCTATCATCCTTATGTGCAAGAAATAAAGTCCAAGTATAACGAGAAAAATCATCAACAATCACGCATGCATAGTGGTGCCCACCGAGGCTTGTAGTGCGACTAGGACCAAACAAATCAATATGCAATAATTCTAAGATTCTAATCGTGCTTATTTCATTTTTAGGCTTAAGTGACTCACGTGTTTGTTTGCCTTTTATGCAAGATTCACACAACTGAAAGTTGTCTAAATCAAGCGTAGGCAATCCTCGTACTAGGTTCTTTCATTGAAGTTTTTCTAGTGTGGAGATACCTATATGTCCTAAACGTCTATGCCACAAATTCACATTGGGTTCACTTGTCATAAAGCACTTAACTCTAGCGTCTACCACATCATCCATAGAAAGCGTAAAAATATTACCTTCTCGTTTTCTTTTTAAAACAATTTCTCCATTTTTATTTATTATATTGCAATAAGGGTGGGTGAAACACACATTAAAACCATTGTCAACAAATTGAGAAATGCTAAGAAGATTGTAAGATAAGTTGCTTACCAAAAAGATGTTGGAGATTTGGAGAGTACTTGGATCTCCAATCGTACCTTTTCCGATGATCTTGCCTTCGTTGTTGTCTCCAAAGGTCACGGATCCGCCTTTTGTGACCTTCTTTAATTTGGTGAACAAGCTCGGGTCACCCATCATGTGCCTCGAGCATCCACTGTCAAGGAACCACTTAATAGTTGTATCTTTCGATGTGTGGGCTCCCTGCAATGTGCAAAGATGATTTAGGTACCCTTTTAACTTTGGGTCCTTTCGAGTTAGTTAATCACCTCTTGGTAAAAGTATCTTTCGGTACCCATACTTGGGTGATCCTTCTAGGTCTATCAAATGGCAAGAATGTAGATGAAGGTGCGATATAGTAGACATGTGGTGCATGCACTTTGGGCCTTTGTCCAAGGACTCCTTTATACTCTTTGAATGAAGGACATTTTTTATATGTCCTTGTGTGTGTGTGCGTAGTGCGTGGATGATATGAATTTTGTGTATGCATTATTCTTTTCTTTTCATATCTATAAGGTACAAAGTTATATTTCACATGATATGAAGAAGGAGTAGGGTGTGATGAGGAAAGGAACGGCTTTTGCATCATCTTAGACGCCACTTGAGGCTTAGGGGTGTCTACTTTCTTAGACATCACAAACTTAGTTGGTTTGGTTGATACTTCATTTGTATCAACGTATCCCAAACCCGTTTTGTCGCTGTCATGCTTTTATGATAATATAATGCGATGCAGCATGTTGGACCCCGTATCAAACTGTTTCATCATTTTCTCTAAATCGGTATTCCTTGATTTCAAATTTGAAATATCGGATTTCATTTCATTATTTTGAGAGGTTGATGCTGAAATCTCTGTCTTTAATGCAGTAATGACACATGATGACTCTTTCTTTGAATCGCTTAATTGAGCAACAAGATTCTCGTTAGAAGATTCTAACAGTTTCTTGTCTTCAATTAATCGATTCTTTTCCTTAGCGAGAGTCTTAGTGAATTTATGCAGTTCTAAATACTGACTAAAAAGATCTTCATAAGAGGGTTCAGAGTCAGAGTCAGAATCAGATGATACCTCATTAGATGCTTTGGATGCAAAGCATACTTGTGCAGTCTCCTCTTCGGTCTCAGTTTAAGAATCTGATGAATCACTCCAGGTGGAGGCCTTTAGAGCACGTTTCCTTTGTTTAGGTTCTGAGACGAGTCTATTTTTGTTCCGCTCCTTGTCAGGGTATTTATTTGTTTGCTTTTCTTTATTGGGGCAGTCATATGATAAGTGTCTGAGTTTGCCACATTCATAACATTTAACGTCTTTGTCATTTGACTTGTTCTTATTTCTCTTGGATGTAGTACCCTTATTTTTGTTTCTAAATGACCTTCTCATAAATTTTCTTAATCCTTTAGCTAATAGAATTAGGTCATCGTTATCCGTTTCAGAATCACTATCATCTACGTGATCAGAGGGAGGGGAGACGTATTCATTTGATTTAAAAGCAATAGCTTTACCTTGTTTAGATGACTCCGATTTCCGTATGGTGAGTTTATTCTCATAAACTGTAAGTGATCCGATTAATTCTTCCATCTTTATTGACTTAGTTTCCTTGCTTTCTTCTATAGCGGTCACTTTAGGATCCCATTCGGATGGAAGACTTCGTAGGACTTTCTGTACCTTTTCCTGCGTGGTAAAAGCTTTACCAAGAGACTCAAGAGAGTTGTAAATGTTAGTCAAACGAAGAACCATATCTACAATAGACTCATTAGGAAATAATTTAAACGACTCAAGTGTGGACATAAGCATGTTTATTTTTGACTCTTTTACTTGACTCGTTCCTTCGTGTTTCATTTCTAGTATCCTCCACATTTCTTGTGCACTCGAACAGTTTGACACATAACTAGACTCACTTTTACTTAATCCATTTAGAAGCAATTGCATAGCCCTAGCATTCATACTAAGTTTCTTTTTATCATCACTCGTATATTCTTGTCTAGTTTTAACAACTTCTAATGTGACTCCGTCTACGGTGGATACCTTAGATGGGACATAAGGACCATCTTCAATGATTGACCAAAGATCTATATCTATAGCCATAAGAAAAATCTTCATTCTAAGTTTCCACTGAATAAACGACTCACCGTCAAAAAGTGGAGGCCTTTGGCTCGACATACCTTCTTGCTCGGTTTTGAGATTTGTGGTTGCCATCTCACTGAATCATTGGATTCTTTGAAGTGAGTGTTCCTGCACTCTAATACCACTTGTAGGATCTGCAAGGCACCACTAGAAGGGGGGGGGTTGAATAGGTGGTGCGGAAAGTGTGGTTTTTAAAATTTGTTTAAACCTAAACAATTCAACTTCTGAAAACAGATTATGTTTTCAGGACCAGTTTTAACACATTTTTAAAACCAGGTTATAGGTCTCCAAAAATTATGAAATTTTGAGAAAACTTAGACTCAGATGTTATGAGGCTCCCCTAAAAATTTCAAATTAAAATTCAACCTTTAACCCCTTCAAAAACCGTTGGTACTCAGATTGCTTGAATCTGCCAGAAACAGTAGATGGTTTTGAAAAATTTATTCCTATTTGTGTGAACGTCCAAAAGCTCTGAAAATTTAACCACTAACTCTTTATATACTTTATTTAAATGGGTTAAAACAGTTTTGCAAAATTCTTTTGGGAAGTAGGTCAACTACAATCAAAGTCTCAACCTTTGCAAGTCTGAAAATCAGACTGCACTAGTCTCAGAACTTTTGATGTTTGATTGACTTATACTTGTCCAAAAGGGTTGACACTTATGCGAAATTAACCCTATAACGTGTGGCTATGTTTCTGGAAATTTTTGTGATTTTTGAAAGTCGTTTACTATTTTTAAAGACACCAACAAACAGCATAAACCGTGCAGCAACAGAAAGTAAATGCTGAATGTAAATGGCACCAAGAATTTTATACTTGTTCGGTTATAAACAACCTACTCCAGTCTTCAAGGAGCACCTTCCTTGGTTCACACTAGTCACACACACGCAATACACCTTACCACAGGGTTGATGGAGTTACACACCAACTCCAACCCTTTACAAACCTTGTACGTTCAATACAATATGCACGAACACCACCACCTCGCAAGAATGAAGATTGATCACACCTTGATCAATCTTTTACAAAGATATGGAATATGTGGTGTTCTATATCAAGCCTATTCAAGATTGAAAGATATGAATACAATAGGCTTACAAGAAGAAAGAAAGAAGGAGAATGTAGAAGAAGAAGAGCTAGGCGTTTTTTCACTTTGATTTGCAATTCTTGTGCTTGTCTTGTTTTTGCTCATCTTCTTTCCTTTTAACTTGATGCAGCCGTCCCCCTATAGGTGCCTCCCCCTCTTGAAAATTATCTTATAAGTCCTTGGGAGGATGTAAGACATCATTGTGACATGGCCTTGCTTACTTGGCATCTTCTTATTGGATGATCATTTAAGCTTCGCTTACTTGGCACTTCATGATTGGTTGAATGTTGTCATCATTGATGACTTGGAAAAATCTGAGAATAACACTTTAAACATGTGCCAAAATCATCACAAAATAATTTCCATAAAGCATAAGATTATTACATAAATTGCAAGACACAAATTCCTTCCATACAAAGGCATAAAATCGGCCATAATGTGATGTTACCATGCTGACTTTTCAGCATGTGTTGCATGGTTGTATAATTTAAAATATTACCATTTTTCTTTGATTTTTCTTTTTAAAATAAATCACCAATTGATGGTAATTATTCCTATCACATGAGAAATAAACTTGGACATCTTTATGCTCAATAATTCGGCCACCACATGTCTCACACATGCTGAAAAATTTCAGCATGTGTGATATATAGAGTATCACACTTTATTTAATTTAAATAATGTTCAAATTACTTTCATTTCTTCTTTCAATCAATCACACAATAAAAGATGATAAAATATACCATTTAATGTGCAAAAATTCGGTCAGCAATGTCGACATATGCTGAACTTTTCAGCATGTGTTATAAGAGAGACAAATTTTGAATTCTTACCATTTGTAGCTTCTCTCTTTAATTAACCAACATTGTATGATTGATCCTTGACCAATCAATATGCCAAAAAGGCTCCAAATAAGCTTCATCTTGGCTGTAATATGCGTGTATGATGTATATGCATATGCTGAAAATTATTTTTGCTAACTTTGTAAAATAGTGCACATTTAATAATACACACATGTTATATTCCAATCAGCCCTTAATTTAATTTTCTAGAACACTTTAAGATGTATATCATATTTAAAAAGTGTCTAGATACATGTCACATGATGTACCAAAAACGTTCCATGTGTTGTGTGCGTAGAAAACCAAATTTTCGATATTTATCGATTACCCGATTTTTCTCTAATTTAAATTCCAACTTTTGCACATGTTATATATATTATGTTATACATAATATATATAATATATACTTTAAATCTCAGCACTTGGCTGGTCTAAATTGGTACCATTAACATGTGACAAAATTACACGTGGAATCTTCACATTTTGGCCTTAATGTAGGGTGATTTGTGTGTGCCAACATGGAAATTATTTTTGGCTGAATATTTCATGTAACCCACGAAATGTTTGATGATTTTTGAAGTATAGGGGCTGGCCATTTATTTATGGCAAGTACGTGACACGTTGGCGAAGTTTCGGTATTCGCCCGATACGACAATTTTCGGTTTAGAACCTTTTATCGTGTCGTATTTAAATTTGTCATCACCATATCTTATATCATATGATATAAGACCTGAATATACTCATAAATATGAGTTAAGTATAGTGGTGTGACGTTAACATACGTACGTAAAATATATAATGTGTCGGTAGTACGTTAGAATACATGTGTATGTGCCTTTTTCAAAAAATCTGAAAATATATGTAATATATATGTATATGGCGTGTCACATTAAAGAGGGGAGGAGGAGAAAACTTTTCTTCCTTAGCTTTGTTGCCTTTGTGCCTTTTCCAAATGTGGCTTCCTTTAATGAACTACTTAGTTTAATAAACTAAGTATTTCACTTAATGAACTAGTTTAGTTCATTAATAGTGGCACCTGAAAATAGTATAAACACAACAAATGTTTGCCATATGATGTAAGCTTTAACACTTCATGGCTCGTTAGTACGGCAACATAATATATAAGCTAAATAAGGCAAGTAATAGCAAATTATCATGCATACATGTACACGTTTGTATATATATCACGCATTTAAGTCACTTATTTTGAAATCACTCAAACCCTCTTTTCTCTACACTAGGGTCCATTTCCGGGTCAATTATTATGTCACACAAAATCTGTTCATTCCAGTAATTTCCAGCTTGACCAGATTTACTAAAAATTTCGTTAAAAATAAACCGTAACTCCTTTTAACGAAATTATAAATCTGATATTTTCTATACATATAGGGCTAGTGTTATGCCAAAAATTAGCTAAATTGAATACTTTTAAAGTCCCCTTTCAGGTCCTAAAAACAACATAATAATCTGTCCTGTTCCAGTAAGTTCCAATTTTGTCACATTTCCTTGCTAAAATGTCCCAACTTGAGTTGTTTGGCTTAAACACCTTATTAAACATCAAGTACACCTTTAGCATATGGGTTTGCAGGTTCAAACACATTTTAAGAGTCATTTACACATCACCCCAAAACAGTT
Source organism: Eustoma russellianum (assembly GCA_036186865.1). NCBI lineage: Eukaryota > Viridiplantae > Streptophyta > Magnoliopsida > Gentianales > Gentianaceae > Eustoma > Eustoma russellianum. The sequence goes on from AP025042.1 coordinate 10,391,608, forward strand.
TGAATGATACACATATCATTCCTTTGGCCATGCACATCATGTTCATACTGTAGAAATATGAGGGTTTGAGTGATTTTAAAATAAGAAATTTGAATATGTATATATATATATATATAAACGTTGAGTATATATATATATATATACACAAGTGTACATGTATGCATGATAACTTGCCTTATTTAGCTTACATATTATGTTGCCGTACTAACGAGCCATGAAGCGTTAAAGCTTACATCATATGGCGAACATTTGTTGAGTTTATACTATTTTCAGGTGCCACAATTAATTAACTAAAGTAGTTCATTAAGTGAAGTACTTAGTTTAATAAACTAAGTAGTTCATTAAAGGAAGATGCATTTGGAAAAGGCACAAAGGCAACATGGCTATGGAAGGAAAGTCTTCTCCTCCTCCCCACATTAATTCCACACGCCTTTTATATATATATATACTATATTTTCAGATTTTTTATAAAAGACACATACACATTTATTCCAACGTACTATCGACACGTTATATATCTTACGAACGTACGTTTACGTCACACCACTATACTTAACTCATATTTATGAGTATATTCAGATCTTATATCATATGATATAAGATATGGTGATGACAAGTTAAATACGACATGATAAAAGGTTCTAAACCGAAATTTGTCGTATCGGGCGATACCAAAACTTCGCCAACGTGTCACGTACTTGCCATAAATAAATGGCCAGCCCATATACATCAAAATTCATTAAAAATTTCGTGCCATACACTGTTTATTGAGACAAAAATACTTTCCATGTTGGCACACACAAATCACCCCACATTTAGGCCAAAATGTGAAGATTCCAATTTTATTTTTGTCACATGTTTATGGTACCACTTTAAATCAGCCAAGTGCTGAAAATTAAAGTATATATTATATATATTATGTATAACATAATATATATAGCATGTGCAAAAGTTGGAATTTAAATTAGAGAAAAATCGGGTAATCGATAGATATCGAAAATTCGGTTTTCTACGCACTTGACATGGAACGTTTTTCTTGAACATGATGTGGCACGTATCTAGACACTTTTTACATATAATATACATCTTAAAGTGTTCTAGAAAATTAAATTAAGGGCTGATTGGAATATTACATGTGTATAATATTAAATGTGCACTATTTTTCAAAGTTAGCAAAAATAAATTTCAGCACATGCATATACACACTTAAACGTCACCCAAGCTGATGTGGAGCACATGTGGAGCCTTGTTGGCATGTTGATTGGTCAAGAATCAATCATACAATGTTGATGAATCAAAGAGAGAAGCTACAAAAGGTAAGTTTTCAACATACACCTCTCTTATGTCACATGCTGAAAATTTCAGCATGTCACACACCTTAATGGCCGAATTCTTAAGGCTTAAGGAATATATTTTGTTTATTTTGCATTAAGGAATAAATCAAATGAGTTATGGAAATGATTTGAATTGTCTTAAGTGTGATATTCTTTATATCACACATGCTGAAATTTTTCAGCATGTGTGAGAAGGTGTTATGGCCGAATTTCACCCTCCTTGGTGTCCAAGTTCATTCTCAATCTTGTGGCAAGACTTGCCCTAAATATTGGTTGTATTTTTATGGAAGAAATTCAAAGAAAAATGGAAGAAATATTAATTTAATCTCACATGGTAAATGCTGAAAATTTCAGCATTAAACAACTTGATGTGGCCAATTTTTTTTGAGAAGGAAGGAAGGATTTTTGTGTCTCAAACTTTATGACATATTGTGACTATTTTGGCATGATTTGATAATTGATTATTTGGCATATATTTAGTGTTTTTTTCAGAATATCCATGTCATCAAATGATGACAACAATGAGCCAATCAAAAGGTGCCAAGTAAGCAATGACTAAATGATGGTCCAATGGAGTGATGCCAAGTAAGCAAAATGTTGTCACCATGATGTCTCACACTCTCTCAAGCAATTAAAAGGAAAGTTTCAAGAGGGGAGAAGAGGTATAGGGGACGGCCTGGACTTGATTAAAAAAGAGAAGAGAAGAAAAAACAAAAGCAAGACCAAGAATCATATTCAAAAGTGATCAAAGTGCAAAAGCTTTCTTCTCCTACACCTTCTTTCTTTCTTCTCCTTGTAAAAAGCCTATTGTATTTCATATCTTTCATCTTTGAATAGGCTTCATAGAAACCACCATTCATATATCTTTGTACAAGATTGATCAAGGTGTGATCAATCTTCATTCTTACGAGGTGGTGGTGTTCATGTGAATTGTACTCACAATACAAGGTTTGTAAAGGGTTGGAGTTAAGGTGTAACTCTATCAACCCTGCGGTAAGGTGTACTGCGTGTGTGAAATTAGTGTGAACCAAGGAAGGTGTTCCTTGAAGACTGGAGTAGGTTGTTTATAACCGAACCAGTATAAAATTCTTGGTGCAATTTACTTTCTGCATTTACGTTTCAGTTTCTGCGCTGTTTACTTATATTGTTGACGTTCGCAAAAATAGTAAACGTTTTCTAAAAATTATAAAATTTTCCAGAAACATACATAAACGTTCTAGGGTTAATTTGGCACAAGTTTCAACCCTTTTGGACAAGTATAAGTCATCCAAACATCAAAAGTTCTGAGACTAGTGCAGTCTGATTTTCAGACTTGCAAAGGTTGAGACTTTGGGTGTATTTGACCTACTTCCCAAAAGAATTTTCAAAAACTGTTTCAACCCATTTAAATATAGTGTGTGAAGAGTTATTGATCAAATTTTCAGATCATTTGGACATTCACACAAATAGGAATTAATTTTTCAAAACCATCTACCGTTTCTGGCAGAATTGCACAATCTGAGTGCCAACGGTTTTTGAAGGGGTTAAAGGTTGAATTTTGATTTGAAATTTTTAGGGGACCCTCACAACATCTGAGGCTAAGTTCTCTAAAAATTTCATAATTTTTGGAGACCTCTAACCTAGTTTTTAAATCGTTTTAAAACTGCTACTGAAAACAGAATCTGTTTTCAGAACTTGAATTGGTTAGGGTTAAAGAAATTTTAAAAACCATATTTTCCGCACCACCTATTCAACCCCCCCTTCTAGTGGTGCCTTGCAGATCCTACACATACTAGAATCAATTCTTGGTATAATTGGTGCATACACACTCTAACCCCAAAACAGCCTGTTTACACGCATGCAAGGGCAAAAATAATATCTCCATAAAGAACATATTAATATTAACACATAAAGCACAAACCTTGCTCACACTTTACCCCACAAGTTACAATTTCTTACAAGGACTACATTTATTTTCCCCTCCTTCATCCAACCGTCCCCCATACATGCTAAAGACAAGATCTTTGTCACATTCATCTAAGATTTACCTCATATTCATACTTAAAAGCAACAAATAATCCACCTTTGGAGTAAATCTCACACATGCAAGCCATTTTACTAAGGGTCCGAAAGTTTCATGCATTAAACTTGACATTTCACATCTAAGATTAAAACTTAATAGTATCTAGACATTCAAGAATGCACTTTCACATCCAAGTCATGAGTATGTATAGTGTACTTGCCTTTTTCAACTTACTCCTTTCCTTAGCTTGAAATGGGTATGAAATGGGTGAGGCCCTCCTCTTCTACACATATGAACCCCACTGTCGTAACCCAATAAGAGAATCCTTCTTGTACCTAAGGTTGAGTTAGTGAACATGTGACAATATACGCTTGCAATTGTAATTGATTAAGTCAATGATCATTATTACAAAGTATATCACGAAGAGTACTATGTGTATTACAAGAAAGGATCCAATTTCCCCATGGCCTTTTAGGGTTTCGGCCAATAGACAAGAAAGGCTATTTCTTAAATCACAATTTAAGAAATAAAAAATGGAATGGATATGTATTTTTTTTAGAAAAAAGGGGGGAACAAAGGATTTACTAAGGCTTAGTTGGGGTCATTAAAGACCCCAACCGCCGGCTGGTTTAAGAGGGAAGGGGGAGGCTAATTAAGAGAATGGTTGCTAGAATTAATGAACATGTAACCTAACTAGACCTAAAAGTAACTAGGGTTAATCAAAAGTAACTATGATTAGCATGAAGTAACCAGAGTTAGTAGGAAAGTAACCTTGGTTAACTAAAAGTAACCAAGGTTAGGAACCTAATTTGAGTGGCTAAGGCAAAACCCTCACCCCACCCTTATACCCCAACGGCTAAACATATCCAAAAGAACAAGAATTCCCTCCAAAACACACTTGAGAATTCTCTTGGCTTTTCAAACAACTTCAAGTGAGCTCCTCCTCTTCCTTTCTCTTCCAACCCCACGGCCAAGAGAGCAACCAAGAAGGATTAGGTTCTTCCAAAGCTAAGTGACATTAGGTAAGTGTTCTTAGCCTCTTGAGAAGATATTTACACTTTCATGAAGATGAAACTCATGGTGCTATCTATTTTTGCCCCAAACTATGACCTTTAATGGTCACTAGGCTCAAGGATCTCAAGCTTTCAAGGGCTCTAGCTCAGAGAAGCTTGGATACTACTCAAACTCCTTTTTGGTAAGCCATTTAGCTCTTTTTTTCTAAAAGGATATTGAGTTAAATACATAGACTAACTATGCTCCTTTCTTTCTCTCCACCACCGTGGGAATGCTTGCGTAGAGAAGAGAAAGATTTCAACTTTTTACACCTTTCCAAGAAGAGTAAGCAAAGAAGGCAAGTACACTATACTCTTTATGGTTTGGATGTGAAAGTGTGTGCATGAATGGCTAGATGTATTTAAGATCTAATCTTAGTTGTGAAATAGCAAGTTGAATGCCAAAACTTTCGGCCTAAGCCATTTGGGTGTGTATGAGTGAGACTTTGTTCCAAAGATGTGTTCTTTGTGGATTACATGCATTATTATGGGATAATCTAGGTTGGATGTGTTAAAGATTCTTTATTTCCATGATGAAAGGCTCACGGTGGAAGGGTTAAGGGAGGCATGTGTGATTTTAGATGAAAAATGTCAACTTAGTAAGGAAGTGGAGACAAGCTTTGTTCTTGTTGTGTGTTAAGTTTGATATGCTCTTGGTTATATCATTTTCTTGCATGCACCAAAGAATGAGACTGTTGGTGAAGGGTGCGTGTGTTCATCCCAAAATTGTTGCTAAGTGTTGGTGACCAAAATGTAAGCTAAGGACATTTAGGAAGAACATATGATCACTAGAAAATTTCTGGAGCTGGACCGAAATTTGGGCTGTATTGTGAGACCAGAAAAGGGACCTTAAGAACCTTCAATTCCATTGATTTTTGGTATGCTATTAGTTTTATGTGTTTTTTAGATGTGAGAGTTAGAATCACATTAAAAGGAGCCACGGTTTATGTTTAATGAATTTTTTACTAAGAATGGTCCTGCTAAAAATGTTGTACTGGACAGAATTTAAGAAACATGTTTGGTAGCCTAAAAACTGACCTTAGAGCTATGCAAATTCTCTAGTTTTTGGTATGATACTAACCCCATGAATAAAGCAAAGGTGGCAGTTGGAATTTTGTCAAAATAAGTTGTGGTTTATTTTTAATAAATTTTCTAGTAAAACGGGTCAAACTGAAATGTGCTGGATGGACAGAATTTGTACAACAAGTTACATGATCTAGAATAGGACCTTAGAAAATTGAATTAGGGCTAAATTTTGACAGGACGCTAGCTCAATAAGTTTATTAAGATGGAGAGTTGGAATTTCTGGAAAAACATTAAAGGATTGGTCCCAATAAATTTTATAATAGAATATGGTCATTTCAGAATTCAGGTTACACCGTTTCATGAAAAATCGCAAACGGGTCCCCTATCAACATCGTAAATTCATAACATATGCATGGCAATCACTTACGACATTTACGGAGTAGTATATGTGAACCAATGGGTCTAAAATGTGCATTTTAATATGAAATTCCTAAGGAGAAGTAGACGCTACTAAGCTGGAAATTTCCAGCATGGCGACGAAACATGTCTATTCGTTTATGTCGTGCACTATGCCGTCGTTGGCACATTACATGTCATGCATCGCATCATCGTCATGTACATGATTTTCAGCATGTCTTTTTATGTGAAATAAAGATGAAAAGCGTTTTCAAAAGATGATTTTTTTTTGCAAAGAATGATTCCCCACCGGTACCGTGTTTGAGTATGAACTTGACCAGTATGAACCCGCTCAGATCCGGGTTAAGCGATCTGACAGTATGACCGTGCAGGCCCAGAAATAATAGGCCTGATGATGATGATGATGATGACCGTGCGGGTCCGGAAAAGAATAGACCCGGCAAGTATGATGACATTACCGTTCCGAATCCTGGAATAATAGATTCGAAGGGGAGAATTTACCGCCTCAGATCCGAGAAGATAGATCTGAACACTCTATTATTTTACGATGATGATGATTTTAAAGAAAAGCATGAAAGATCATATTCCATTTTATCTCGATGCATCACACGTACATATGCATGCATATTACATTCACGTAGCGGCATATGAGATTTAAGTTGTGATGACTTCGTAGATCCTAAGTGATGATTCATATCGTGTTATTCATCAATACGAGTTACAGTTTCTTAATGTTATATTCTGTTTCGAGTGGTGATTTTAATTAAGTTATGATCTTGATACATTAAGTGATGATCCCTATCGAATATTGGTCGGAGGACAGGTATGCTTCTAAACCAAAATATGGGGTTCGGTTCTTGTTCGCACTTTCCATTTAACCCATGATTATTATAGTGTACTTGCTGGTGACATTGTCACTCACCCTATTTTTATCTCCAGAGGTGGCAGGAGACAAAGTAGAGTGGATTGATGACGAACCTAGGGTTCCCTACCCGTGAGTGCACTGAAGGATGGTCAGATTTAGGAGACCGAACTTGCCAGCTTTAAGGGATGACTGAGTATGTAATTGAGAGGGAAAAAAATTGGCTTTTGTCACTTTCTGCTACATTTGATGTGGGTTGTAAACTTTAAATGGTTGTGATGATGCTTTTAATTTGAAGCTTTAAATTCTGCCACGGTTTCGCTTACTTGTTTGCGCGTAAGCATGAAAATCCATGCAATTCTATCAAGGATCATGACGCGTATGGATGACGCCTAGTACTCTCCTTAGTGAAGTACGGCGGGTGCATCGAATTCGGCGGGGCTGGGGTGCGGGGCGCCACAGGTGGTATCAGAGCAAAGGCTCCAGATCCGGGCAGAATATAGAATTAAGTTATGATTATAGTCGACTAAGTTTGATCTTAGACCTAAGAATTGATTTTAGATGAGAATTGACCTTAGAACAGAACGACTTCGACCGACAATTTAGGGCAGACCCAGTAATACGCCCCAACTAATGACCTATCGTAAATTTGAATAATAATGTATGTACGCACATGTTCTTCCGATATGCCAAGTTAAATTTTGTTACTAGCTGTGACATTCCTATATTGAATAAGGTCGACACTGCGTGCTGCAGATGGTGCGACCCAGAGGGAGACCCGCCAGAGCTAGGCCCGAGGTGCAAGAGCCTATCCCACCTCTACCCGTTCAGGCCCCTCCACCCCCACCGCCTCAAGGCCAGAATCCACCGCAAGGACCTTTTCCACCCATGATGCCAGACATCAACGCTTTTCAGAATTTCTGCCAAACAGTTACCCAGATTGGACAAGTGATGCTACAGCAGAATAACCCTCCACCTCACAAGCCGGTCAGAGATGTTCAGTACTATTTTGAAAAGTTGAAAAGAGCTAATGTTCCGCCGTTCGAAGGAAAGTCAGACCCTGATGTTGCTGAGAAGTGGCTCGATGAGGTGGAAAATTGTTTTGAACTAATCAGAGCCCCAGAAGAAGTAAAGACTCAAGCAGTTAGGCCGTTTCTGTTGGGAGAGGCCAACCAATGGTGGAAGGCCAATCTACAAGCTTTACCAAGACCAATTCCCTGGGAGAGGTTCCTCCAGGAATTTAACAAGTTCTACATACCACCCTCAGTCAAGCTGCAGAAAAGACATAAGTTTGAATCTCTGATGCAGGAGTCCGGAATGACGGTTGCTGACTACGCTAACAAATTTATAGCTCTGGAAAGATTCCAACCATCCACTATGAACGATGAAGAAACCAAAATGTTGAAATTCGAGAGAGGACTGAACCCTAGAATCCGAACATGGTTGGTCAATGCCAACCCAGCAAACTTTGGTGCCCTTCTAGATGCCTGTTACAAAATTGAAAGAGATATCATCCGTCGGGATGAGTTTAGCCAAAAGAGAGGAAGAGAGGTGTCCGGAAGCAGAGGGCCTCGTAAGTCCGCCAAGCAAAACACAAGGGGGCCAGGGCGTCAAGGGAAGAACCAATTTCAACGCCGCTTCCAGAAAAATCAATCACAGAATCAGGGACAACAATCTACCATTCCAAAATGCTCTCATTGTGGTAAGTTCCATGTAGGAGAATGTTATATCCAGACTGGGAAATGTTTCAGATGCGGCCAGACAGGGCACATCCAAAAGGACTGTCAAAGCAAAGGAACCACCTACTTTGGATGCGGGAAAACAGGACATATGGCCAGAGAGTATCCGGAGAAGGGGGCCCAGCAACAACAACAGCCACCAAAACCTCAGCGTCAGCGTACCAACGCACGAGTCCACGCTATGACCGACGCAGCCGCTGAAGAGGCCGACAATGTGGTAACAGGTATTTTCAGGAAACCGTACTAATTTTCTTTTACAACATCGTTGCCTTATGGTTTCTTAGTAAGAATTATATGATTCAGGAGTTATACTAGTATGTTCAATACCTGCCAACGTACTATTTGATAGTGGCGCCAGCCACTCTTTCATATCCAAGAGATTCGCAAAGAATATTGAGAAAAACCCAACCCATAGCGATGCACCTTATAGAATCCAAGCAGCTGGGGAGCATGTGCTTGTAGCTCACCATATATTCAAAAATTGTGAACTTGAGTATAATAACCATCGGTTTGACGCCGATTTAATTTCCATACCCATGATGGACTTCGATATAATTCTTAGGATGGATTGGCTCTACAAGAATTATGCCAACATCGATTGTAGTGGAAAACAAGTTACCTTTAAGGACCCCACATGTAAAGACGTAACCTTTCAAGGGGGATCAAAGTTACGAAGGAATCCTAAGAACATTTATGTAAATGCCATTCGCGCCAGTAAAACTCTAAATAAAGGACATCAAGGATATCTTGTCTATGCCATAAACATTGATCAAACACCCACAGACCTGACCCAAGTTCCATTAGTTCGAGAATATCCGGAAGTTTTTCCAGAAGAATTGCCAGGTCTTCCCCCGGAGCGAGAAATATCTTTTGAGATCAACCTGGTTCCAGGAGCTAAGCCAATATCGAAGGCTCCCTACAGAATGGCCCCCGCAAAACTGAAAGAGCTGAAGGAGCAGCTACATGAGTTATTGGAAAAGAAGCTGATACGCCCAAGTGTTTCACCTTGGGGAGCTCCGGTACTGTTCGTTAAAAAGAAGGACGGGAGTATGCGATTATGTATTGATTATAGGGAACTCAACAAGATCACTATAAAGAATAAATACCCCTTGCCAAGGATCGACGACTTGTTTGATCAGCTTCGGGGGGCAAGAATTTTCAGTAAGATTGATCTTCGCTCAGGATACTTCCAGTTGAAGATCAAGGCTGAAGATGTCCATAAAACTGCATTCAGAACCCGTTACGGTCATTACGAATTCTTAGTGATGCCATTCTGACTGACCAACGCTCCTGCCGCATTCATGGATCTAATGAATCGAGTTTTTCAAGATCAATTAGACAAATTTTTCGTAGTCTTCATCGACGACATCTTGATATATTCACCAGATGAAGAGACCCATGCACCCCATCTAAGGATTGCTCTGGACATTCTACGAAGGGAACAACTATATGCGAAGTTTAATAAGTGCGAATTTTGGCTACAAAGGGTAGTCTTTCAAGGGCATGTGATATCCGAAGAAGGTATATCAGTAGATCCCAAGAAAATCGAAGCAATCACGGAGTGGCCCAGACCGACAAATGTTACAGAGGTACGAAGTTTTCTCAGTCTCGCTGGTTACTATCGGAAGTTCGTGGAAGGATTCTCTCGGATTGCTATGCCCATGACCCGATTAACCCAGAAGAAAACCAAGTTCGAATGGACCTCAGACTGTGAGAATAGCTTTACTTAATTGAAGAAGAAACTGACCTCCGCCCCAGTCTTAGCACAGCCCATCCCCGGAGGAAACTTTGTTGTGTATAGTGATGCCTCTAAGAACGGGTTAGGATGTGTACTAATGCAAAAAGATCGAGTAATTGCATACGCATCCTGACAGTTGAAACCATTTGAACAAAACTATCCTGTACACGACCTTGAGTTGGCAGCTGTGGTCTTCGCACTAAAAATATGGAGGCACTATTTATACAGCGAAAAGTGCGAAATTTTCACGGACCACAAAAGCCTCAAGTACCTATTCTCCCAAAGAGAGCTGAACATGCGACAACGAAGATGGCTAGAATTAATAAAGGACTATGACCTATCAATTCAGTATCACCCGGGAAAAGCCAATAAGGTGGCAGACGCATTAAGTAGAAAAACAAGCCATCCACGCCAACCACCTTTGCAGTGTGACATGGAAGAATTTGATCTAGAAGAAGTCGATTCAATTGAGGGCATGCTCGCAAAGTTGGTGATAATTCCTTCACTAATAGACAGAATTAAAGAGGAGCAAGAAAAGGATGAAACCCTAAGGAAGATAAAGGACTGGGTACGAACAAAAACCATTGGAGAATTTAAGGTTCGAGATGACAACAGTCTGTGGTTTCAAGAAAGGTTGTGCGTACCCAGTAACGAAGACATTTTGAACGAAGTTCTTAAGGAGGCACATAATTCACGATTATCCATCCACCCTGGGGCCAATAAAATGTACCAAGATTTGAAACGTCGATTCTGGTGGCGTGGCATGAAAAGATAGATTGCAGAATTTGTGGGAAAATGCCTCGTTTGCCAGAAGGTGAAAGCAAAACACCAAAAACCCGTAGGGTTGTTTCAGCCTCTCGAAGTTCTCGAATGGAAGTGGGACCACATTTCTATGGATTTTGTTACTGACCTACCTAGAACGAGAAGCGGTTACGATGCCATTTGGGTGGTTGTTGATCGTCTAACTAAGTCCGCCCATTTAATGGCTATGACAATCAAGGCTCCAATGGAAAAGTTGGGTACAATGTACATGGAACAAATTGTGAGTCTTCATGGAGTACCCCTAAGTATCGTGTGTGATCGCGACCCTCGTTTCACATCACGATTCTGGACAGCTTTTCAGAAGACAATGGGCACTAATGATTCACATGAGCTCGGCATTTCATCCCCAAACGGATGGTCAATCAGAAAGAACTATTCAGACACTGGAAGACATGTTGCGATCTTGCACACTCGACTTGGGAAAAGCTGGGATCGGAGTCTCAAACTAGTAGAATTTTCATATAACAACAGCTACCATCGATCTATAGGAATGGCCCCATACGAAGCACTCTATGGAAGGAAATGCCGATCTCCTCTTTACTGGGATGAAATAGGAGACAAAATTCTCACTGGACCGACCTAGTAGAGAAAACTCGAGAGAAAATAAAAATTATAAAGCAAAAGTTACAAGCGGCCCAAGATAAAAGCAAGGTCTGGGCAAATGAGAAGCGGCGACCGTTAGAATTTCAAGATGGGGAAAAAGTGTTTCTAAAAGTGTCGCCAACGAAGGGAGTTAAAAGATTTGGTATTAAAGGGAAGTTGAGCCTAAGATTTATTGGGCCATATGAAGTTCTTGAAAGGATTGGAAAAGTGGCTTATCGACTCGCTCTACCGCCCACCCTATCTCAGATACATGACGTGTTTCATGTATCTCAACTGCGACGATATGTACACGATCCTAACCATGTCACAAAAGATCAACCTTTGAAGCTGGAAGCCGACACGACCTATGAAGAAGAACCAGAAAAGATAGTTGATCGTAAGGAAAAAGTGCTAAGGAAACGAACTATACCAATGGTTAAGGTGCAATGGAAGAACCATTTTGTAGATGAGTCTACCTGGGAACTAGAAGAGAACATGAAGAACTTGTACCCTCACTTCTTTGATTAGCCCTTTCAAGTTTCGAGGACGAAACTTATAATAAGGGGGGAGAATGTTGTAACCCAATAAGAGAATCCTTCTTGTACCTAAGGTTGAGTTAGTGAACATGTGACAATATACGCTTGCAATTGTAATTGATTAAGTCAATGATCATTATTATAAAGTAAATCACGAAGAGTACTATGTGTATTACAAGAACGGATCCAATATCCCCATGGCCTTTTAGGGTTTCGGCCAATAGCCAAGAAAGGCTATTTCTTAAATCACAATTTAAGAAATAAACAATGGAATGGATATGCATTTTTTTTAGAAAAAAAAGGGGAGGAACAAAGGATTTACTAAGGCTTAGTTGGGGTCATTGAAGACCCCAACCGCCGGCTGGTTTAAGAGGGAAGGGGGAGGATAATTAAGAGAATGGTTGCTAGAATTAATGAACATGTAACCTAACTAGACCTAAAAGTAACTAGGGTTAGTCAAAAGTAACTATGATTAGCATGAAGTAACCGGAGTTAGTAGGAAAGTAACCTTGGTTAACTAAAAGTAACCAAGGTTAGGAACCTAATTTGAGTGGCTAAGGCAAAACCCTCACCCCACCCTTATACCCCAACGGCTAAACATAGCCAAAAGAACAAGAATTCCCTCCAAAACACACTTGAGAATTCTCTTGGCTTTTCAAACAACTTCAAGTGAGCTCCTCCTCTTCCTTTCTCTTCCAACCCCACGGCCAAGAGAGCAACCAAGAAGGATTAGGTTCTTCCAAAGCTAAGTGACATTAGGTAAGTGTTCTTAGCCTCTTGAGAAGATATTTACACTTTCATGAAGGTGAAACTCATGGTGCTATCTCTTTTTGCCCCAAACCGTGACCTTTAATGGTCACTAGGCTCAAGGATCTCAAGCTTTCAAGGGCTCTAGCTTAGAGAAGCTTGGATACTACTCAAACTCCTTTTTGGTAAGCCATTTAGCTCTTTTTTCCTAAAAGGATATTGAGTTAAAGATATAGACTAACTATGCTCCTTTCTTTCTCTCCACCACCGTGAGAATGCTTGCGTAGAGAAGAGAAAGATTTCAACTTTTTACACCTTTCCAAGAAGAGTAAGCAAAGAAGGCAAGTACACTATACTCTTTATGGTTTGGATGTGAAAGTGTGTGCATGAATGGCTAGATGTATTTAAGATCTAATCTTAGTTGTGAAATAGCAAGTTGAATGCCAAAACTTTCGGCCTAAGCCATTTGGGTGTGTAGGAGTGAGACATTGTTCCAAAGATGTGTTCTTTGTGGATTACATGCATTATTATGGGCTAATCTAGGTTGGATGTGTTAAAGATTCTTTATTTCCATGATGAAAGGCTCACGGTGGAAGGGTTAAGGGAGGCATGTGTGATTTTACATGAAAAATGTCAACTTAGTAAGGAAGTGGAGACAAGCTTTGTTCTTGTTGTGTGTTAAGTTTGATATGCTCTTAGTTATATCATTTTCTTGCATGCACCAAAGAATGAGACTTTTGATGAAGGGTGTGTGTGTTCATCCCAAAATTGTTGCTAAGTGTTAATGACCAAAATGTAAGCTAAGGACATTTAGGAAGAACATATGATAACTAGAAAATTTCTGGAGCTGGACAAAAATTTGGGCTGTATTGTGAGACCAGAAAAGGGACCTTAATAACCTTCAATTCCATTGATTTTTGTTATGCTATTAGTTTTATGTGTTTGTTAGATGTGAGAGTTGAAATCACATTAAAAGGAGCCACGATTTATTTTTAATGAATTTTCTACTGAGAATGGTCCTGCTGAAAATGTTGTACTGGACAGAATTTAAGCAACATGTTTGGTAGCCTAAAAACGGACCTTAGAGCTATGAAAATTCACTAGTTTTCGGTATGATGCTAACCCCATGAATAAAGCAAAGGTGGCAGTTGGAATTTTGTCAAAATAAGTTGTGGTTTATTTTTAATAAATTTTCTAGTAAAACGGGTCAAACTGAAATGTGCTGGATGGACAGAATTTGTACAAAAAGTTACATGATCTAGAATAGGACCTTAGAAAATTGAATTAGGGCTAAATTTCGACAGGACGCTAGCTCAATAAGTTTATTAAGATGGAGAGTTGGAATTTCCAGAAAAAGATTAAAGGGTTGGTCACAATAAATTTTATAATAGAATATGGTCATTTCAGAATTCAGGTTACACTGTTTCATGAAAAATAGCAAACGGGTCCCCTATCGACATCGTAACTTCATAACATATGCATGGCAATCACTTACGACATTTACAGAGTAGTATATGCGAACCAATAGGTCTAAAATGTGCATTTTAATAGGAAATTCCTAAGGAGAAGTAGACGCTACTAAGCTGGAAATTTCCAGCATGGCGACGAAACATGTCTATTCGTTTATGTCGTGCACTATGCCGTTGTTGGCACATTACATGTCATGCATCGCATCATCGTCATGTACATGATTTCCAACATGTCTTTTTATGTGAAATAAAGATGAAAAGCGTTTTCAAAAGATGATTTTGTTTTGCAAAGAATGATTCTCCACCGGTACCGTGTGTGAGTATGAACTTGGCCAGTATGAACCCGCTCAGATCCGGGTTAAGCAATCTGACAGTATGACCGTGCAGGACCAGAAATAATAGGCCTGATGATGATGATGACCTTGCAGGTCCGGAAAAGAATAGACCCGGCAAGTATGATGACGTTACCGTTCCGAATCCGGGAATAATAGATTCGAAGGGGAGAAGTTACCGCCTCAGATCCGGGAAGATAGATCTGAACACTCTATTGTTTTACGATGATGATGATTTTAAAGAAAAGCATGAAAGATCATATTCCATTTTATCTCGATGCATCACACGTACATATGCATGCATATTACATTCACGTAGCGACACATGAGATTTAAGTTGTGATGACTTCGTAGATCCTAAGTGATGATTCATATTGTGTTATTCATCAATACGAGTTACAGTTTCTTAATGTTATATTCTGCTTCGAGTGGTGATTTTAATTAAGTTATGATCTTGTTACATTAAGTGATGATCCCTATCGAATATTGGTCGGAGGATAGGTATGCTTCTAAACCAAAATGTTGGGGTTCGGTTCTTGTTCGCACTTTCCATTTAACCCATGATTATTATAGTATACTTGCTGGTGACATTGTCACTCACCCTATTTTTCTCTCCAGAGGTGACAGGAGACAAAGTAGAGTGGATCGATGACGAACCTAGGGTTCCCTACCCGTGAGTGCACTGAAGGATGGCCAGATTTAGGAGACCGAACTTGCCAGCTTTAAGGGATGACTGAGTATGTAATTGAGAGGGAAAAACAATTGGCTTTTGTCACTTTCTGCTACATTTGATGTGGGTTGTAAACTTTAAATGGTTGTGATGATGCTTTTAATTTGAAGCTTTAAATTTTGTCACGGTTTCGCTTACTTGTTTGCGCGTAAGCACGAAAATCCATGCAATTCTATCATGGATCACGACGCGTATGGATGACGCCTAGTACTATCCTTAGTGAAGTACGGCGGGTGCACCGACTTCGGCGGGGCCGGGGTGCGGGGCGCCACACCCATGGTTTGGAAGAGGAAAAGAGAACAATTGTTAGTCTATATTCTTAAGTGAAAGATGCACTAAATAGGGGTTAGATGAACTCACCAAAATGGAACTTGAGTAGTGTTCAAGCCTCTTAAGACTAGCTCCTCACAAAAGCTTGAAAATTTTGACCCTAGTGACCTTGGAGGTCACGGTTTGGGGACAAGAAAAGTAGCACTATGAGTTTCATTCTATGAAAGGTGTAGAAATTCTCTTAAGAAGATTAGGATATACTCGCCTAGTACCACTTGATCTTGGATGAACTAAACCTTCTTGGCTCCTCTTGACCGTGTGCTTGAAGAGAAAAAGAGAGGGAAAGTTCTTTGTAGATTCTTGAGGTGGAGTGGGAGGGTTTTCTTTGGAGAGAATTCTTTCACTTGGCTAAGGTGTAGCCGTAGGGGTCAAGAGGGAGGAATAAGGATTTATCATGGTAAGGTTATGGTAATTAACCTAGGTTACTTTAGTTAATCAAGGTTACTTTGTGATTAACTTGGGTTACTTTATTCCAATCATAGTTACTTTTAGGTTAACCTTGGTTACTTTAACCTTGGGTTGATATAAAGTAACCATGGTAGAGTTTAAAAATCCTCTTTGGTTAACCACATAGGGCAATCCACCGGTTGGGGGTCTTAATGACCCTAACCATGCTTTATTCCAATTTGATAAAAGTGGTTGCCTTGTTTTAAATTAATTATTTTTCGCCTTTTTCTATTTTTAAAATATAAAAATTAGGGAAATCTTGAGCCATTTTGGGCTAAGGGCCGAAATTCATGAGGGTGTTGGAAAAAAAATTTCCCCACTACTTAGACTCTTTAATTTCCATTTGGGCTTATTTTAAGAAGGCCCCTTAAGATTAGCCTTCTTGGAGAAAACCTTCTAAGACCCTCTTTAAACCTTGGGCCGAAATCTCCTAGACCCTTAGGGTAAATTGGTCACTTAACAATTCATGCTCGAATTCCTACACTATGTTTTTCCTCATCACAAATCTATTTAGAGAAGTAATTATAAAAATAAATAAATTATGCTTGAAGATACAACCTTTCCTAAATTCATTTAGACAAATTTCAAGTATAAGGTGGTTCCTCGTTGGGTGCAACATCTTCCTGTAGAGAAAAAGGGGGTTTGAGTGATTTCAAAATATATGATTTAAATGTGCATAAAAACGTGCATGACATAAATGTGCATGATATATTGCATATAACTTGCCCTATATAGTTCATATATAATGTTGCCATACTAACGAGCCATGAAGCGTTAAAGCTTACATCAAATGGCAAACATTTGTTGTGTTTATACTATTTTCAGGTGCCACCATTAATGAACTAAACTAGTTCATGAAGTGAAGTACTTAGTTAATTAAACTAAGTAGTTTGTTAAAAGAAGCAACATTTGGACAAGGCACAAAGGCAACAAGACTAAGAAAGGAAAGTCTCCTCCTCCTCATTTACCACATATATGACACACCTACATATATATATAAATATATATTTTCAGATTTTTTAAAAGGCACATACACATGTATTCCAACGTACTATCGACACAATATATATTTTACGTACGTACATTAATGTCACACCACTATACTTAACTCATATTTATGAGTATATTCAGGTCTTATATCATATGATATAAGTCATGGTGATGACAAATTAAATACGACACGTTAAAAGGTTCTAAACCGAAAATCGTCGTATCGGGCGATACCGAAACTTCGCCAACGTGTCACGTACTTGCCATAAATAGATGGCCAGCCCCTACACCTCAAAAATCATCAAAATTTTCGTGCCTAGGGTGATATTTTCAGTCAAAAATTCTTTCCATGTTGGCACAAACAAATCACCCCAAATTAAGGCCAAATTGTAGAGATTCCAATTTTAATTTTGTCACATGTTAATGGCGCCACTTTAGACCAGCCAAGTGCTGAGATTTAAAGTATATATTATATATATATTATGTGTAACATAATATATATAACATGTGCAAAAAATTAGAATTTAATTAGAGAAAAACCGGTAATCGATAAATATCGAAAATTCGATTTTCTACGTACACAATGTAGGATCTGCAAAGCACCACTAGAAGGGGAGGGGGGGTTGAATAGGTGGTGCGGAAAGTGTGGTTTTTAAAATTTGTTTAAAACTAAACAACTCAACTTCTGAAAATAGATTCTGTTTCCAGGACCAGTTTTAAAACGTTTTTAATACCAGGTTATAGGTCTCCAAAAATTCTGCAATTTTGAGAGAACTTAGCCTCAGATGTTTTAAGGGTCCTCTAAAATTTTCAAATTAAAATTCAACCTTTAACCCCTTCAAAAACTGTTGGTGATCAGATTGCGCGAATCTGCCAGAAACGGTAGGCGGTTTTGAAAAACTTATTCCTATTTGTGTGTAAGTCCAAAAGTACTGAAAATTTAACCCCTAACTCCTTATATACTATATTTATGTGGGTTGAAATAGTTTTGCAAAATTATTTTGGGAAGTAGGTCAATTACAATCAAAGTCTCAACCTTTGCAAGTCTGAGAATCAGACTGCACTAGTCTCCGAACTTTTGATGTTTGATCGATTTATACTTATCCAAAAGGGTTGAAACTTGTGCCAAATTAACCCTAGAACGTGTGGATGTGTTTTATGAAAATTTTGGGATTTTTGAAGTTCGTTTACTATTTTTACGAATGTGATTAAATACAGTAAACAGTGCTGAAACAGAAAATCAGTGCTGAAAGTAAATGACACGAAGAATTTTATAATGGTTCGGTTATCAACAACTTACTCCAGTCTTCGAGGAACACCTTCCTCGGTTCACACTAATCACACAACTCAAAAACACCTTACCACAGGGTTGATGGAGTTACACACCAACTCCAACCCTTTACAAACCTTGTATGTTCAATATAATGCACACAAACACCACCACCTTGCAAGAATGAAGATTGATCACACCTTGATCAATCTTTTACAAAGATATGGAATATGTGGTGGTCTAACATAATCCTATTCAAGAATATGAATATAAGTACAATAGGCTTTCAAGAAGAAGAAAGAAAGAGAGTGTAGAAGAAGAAGGCTAGAACACTTTTGATCTTTGAATTTTGCAACTCTTGTTCTTGTTTTTGTTTTTGCTCTTCTCCTTTCCTTTAAAGCATATGGCCGCCCCCTTGGAGTGCCTTCCCCCTCTTGAAAATTATATTCTAAGTCCTTGGGAGAATGTGTGGCATCATTGTGACATGATCTTGCTTACTTGGCACCTTCTCATTGGATGATCATTTAACCTTTGCTTACTTGGCACTTCATGATTGGTTGAATGTTGTCATCATTTGATGACTTTGAAAATCTGAATATTTCACTAAAACATGTGCAAAAATCAACATAGAATAATTTCCATAATTCACAAGATTGTCACATAAAGTTAGCAAGATAATTTTTTTCACAAAATTGAGCTAAAATTCGGCCATGTAGGATACTTGACATGCTGAAATTTCACCATGTGATACGTGGTGCTTTTATTCAAATTATTTCCAATTTTCTTTGATTTTTCTTTTTGAAATAAATCAGCAATTATTAGAAAATAATCTCATCATTTTTGGAAATGAATTTGGACACCAATATGGACTAAATTTCAGCCACTATACATTACGCACATGCTAAAATTTTCAGCATGTGTGATATTAAAAATATCACTATTTTAATTTTATTAATTAATTCAAAACATTACCATAACATCCTCAATTAATCCTCATGATTCAAGATACAAATTATAGCTCATTTAAAGTGCAAAAAATCGGCCATACTACAACACACATGCTGAATTTTCATCATGTGTCATATATGTGACATAGTTTGAAATGTTACCTTTTGTAGCTCCTTCCTTTATGTCACCAACTTTGTTTAATTGATTCTTGACCAATCAATATGCCAACAAGGCTCCACATATGCTCCATCTCAGCTGTAGGTTGCGTGTATACATGTATATGCATGTGCTGAATTTTATTTTTGCTAACTTTGTAAAATAGTGCACATTTAATAATACACACATGTTATATTCAAATCAGCCCTTAATTTAATTTTCTAGAACACTTTAAGATGTATGACATATGTAAAAAGTGTCTAGATACGTGTCGTATGATGTGCCAAAAATGTTCCATGCATTGTGTACGTAGAAAATCAAATTTTCGATATTTATCGATTACCCGATTTTTCTCTAATTAAATTCCAACTTTGTGCACATGTTATATATATTATGTTACACATAATATATATAATATATACTTTAAATCTCAGCACTTGGCTGGTCTAAAGTGGTGCCATTTATCATGTGTCAAAATTAAAATTGGAATCTTCACATTTTGGCCTTAATGTGGGGTGATTTGTGTGTGCCAACATGGAAAGAATTTTTGGCTGAAAATATCACCATTAGCACGAAAGGTTTTGTTGTACCCCGCGAAAATCGGTATATACTAAGAATCGTATAAAGCGGTTTAAGGAGGAAACAATGTTATACCCCATGGGAATTCGTCTATACCGCCGACTCTTATGAAGGTGAGTCACTAAGAATTAGTCAACCGGTTACATTATTTAAATGTAACCACATTGATTTGACATTCTCCGATAGAATTTCCTTAAAGTAAATATTATAGGAAATCTTATATAGTTATGTAAGTGTGTCGCACGACACCAGTGAAATGACAAAATTACCCTTCCCACATATGTAGAATTCGGCCATGAGGGCCTTGGAAGAGTCTATAATTTTCCTTATTATCACAATTATGTAATTAGTAAGACTACAATAAAATAGGTTGTCTTGGAACAAGAAAAATAAGAAAAGAAAAATTAAGCATGGAAATAGGGCACCCCCAAGGATAAGAAATCGGCCACCCCCCTATGGTTGACCAAGAATGATTACCATGGTTACTTAATGTTACTACAAGGTTGAAACAAATAACTCTAGTTGGGTAAAGTAACTATAGTTGACATAAAGTAACTATAGTTGACATAAAGTAACTATAGTTGACATAAAGTAACTATAGTTGAACTAAAATAACAAACTCTTGTTTAAGAAATAAAATAAAATAAACAAAAAGGAAAGACAAGACAAGTTGTCTTGAAATTAAATAAAACCAAGCATGGGAGACATAGGGAGTTAATGTTTCAAGACACAAAGGAGGCTCTCTTCTCTCAATGCACACCTTGGAAGCTTCATGTCTCCCTTCCCCTCCCTAAGGCACGCCCCCTCCCTTTGTCTTCCCCAAGAAGACTTCTTCTACTAAGAAGCTCTCTTACATCTTCAAGTTCATCCATGGAGCTCTTCTTCATCTCCAAGTTTTGAACACTCTCAAGAGCTCTCATAAGCAAACCATTCAAGACTTATGAAACTTAGACCACTCCTCTAACATCATCATATATTTCGGCCATAGTGGGAGCTAGGAATGTCAAGGCTATCTTCATCTTCAAGTTTCAAGGACTCATCTAGGTAAGTTAAATGTTAAGCTTCTATGTGAGTTCTATATTTCAAAGGATGAAACTCACCTAGTACCCTTTCTTCTTGCACAAAAACGTGACCTTCATGAGGACCCTAGGAGGAGATTCTTAAAGCCACTAAGGAGAAGACAACATCTTGATGGTTTGGATCCATTTCCAAGCTTCATTTGGTAAGATGAATCTAACCTCAATCTACCTCCATTATTCATATCAAATGGTAGCTAATATTCTCCTCTTTCTCATCCTCAAAAACGTGAGCTAGGAATAAGGTGGAGGAGGACTTCACTCCATATCAACCAAGGTGCAAGCTAAGGAAAGTCTCTAAGTTCCAAGGAGGCAAGTATACTCTAGCCAATCTTGCCTTATTTGTGAAGTGCATGCTTGAATGACTAGCCATTTTAGGTTATGAATCCTAGTTGAATATGCTAAGTACAAGACAAGTAAACTAGTTGTTATGAGAAAAGTGGTAGCATGAAGGAAAGATTTGTTACATGAATGTGTTAAGACTGTTTTGATATGATTCATGAACAGGTTCTTATGGTTTAAATCATGTCATGAGGCTTGAAAAAATTATGTTTAAGTATGCATTTGATGGATATTATGTCACCATAAAGAGTGATGTTGATTTGAAATGTTTGAACCATAAAAGTGATGATGTGCTGAAATCACTGGAGCTGGACAGATTTGTGTTGCTGATTGTGTGACTTGAGAACGAACCTTAGAAGTGTTCAATTAAGCTAAATTTTGACATGACACTAGCTCTGTGTGTGTAGTACAAGTGAGAGTTGGAATTGCAGTAAAAAGAGTTATGGTTTATTTTTAATAAATCTTTTGGTAAAACTGCTCAAG
Organism: Eustoma russellianum; assembly: GCA_036186865.1. Lineage (NCBI taxonomy): Eukaryota > Viridiplantae > Streptophyta > Magnoliopsida > Gentianales > Gentianaceae > Eustoma > Eustoma russellianum. The sequence goes on from AP025042.1 coordinate 10,413,617, forward strand.
AAAAAATTACTGGAACTGGGCAGAACAGTGTGACGTTTTGCATGACCTGAAAATGAATCTTAGGAGTATTTACATTGGCTAATTTTTGGTGTGATGTTAGCCTCATATGTATATGAAATGTGTGAGTTGGAATTTCAATGAAAGGAGTTGTGGTTTGTCCTTAATGAAGTTTTTAGTAAGAAGTGGTCAAACAGAAGCACTAGAGATGAGCAGTTTTATGTGTCATGTTGAACGACCTGAAAAAGAACCTTAGGAAGGTGCAAATTGACTAAATTTTGGCATGGTGATAGATTTGTATGTTTATGAAATGTGAGAGTTGGAATCTCATTAAAAGGAGTTGTAGTTTGTCCTAAATGATATGCTTAGTAAGAATTGGTCGAACAGAAGTACTGGTGCTGGACAGATTTATGTTGCTTGTTGAACGACATGAAAAGGGGCCTTAGGAGGGTTCAAATGGGCTAATTTGTGGTATGATGATAGCATTATATGTTTATGAAATGTGTGAGTTGGAATTGTAGTAAAAGAAGTTGTGGATTATTTTTAATGAAGTTCTTGGTAAAACTGCTCAAACAGAGTCGCTGGAACAGGACAGTTTTGAGTAGTAAGTTGTGTGGCTCGAAAATGTACCTTAGGAACGTTCAAATGAGCTGAGTTTTGGTATGATGATACCTTGATGTGTGCATGACATCTGTGAGTTGGAATTTTGGTAAAAGGATATGTGGTTTGGTCACAATTCATTTCGTGATACAACTGGTCATTCCAGTTTCTGCATATACCCATTTTGGGAAAGTAATTAGATAACCCCTTTAAGTTTATTGGATTGCCTTGGAAATTTTACGGTAGTTACTTAAGGTATAGATGTACATGTTCATGTAAATAAATCAGCATAAAACTACCATTTTGATGGTTAACAACTGAGTTGAAGTTAGTGGTACAAAACTGGAAAACAGGACAGTTTGATGTCATAAGTTGTAAGGCTTCGATCTTGCTCTTTTAAGCTTAAATGTGATGTCTAGCCTTAGGAATATCGTTCCGTGGTATGTTAGCTATGTTTTCTAGGTGTTGGATCAAATTGATTAAGGTTTTATGATCCATGAAAATGAAGTAAGGCGGTATTGCCCTGCTGTTTTCAGCAGTACCTTTGATGATACTTGATGTTTTGAGGTCGTTAGACGTTTCGGAATGTTACGAAATTTTTATGGCATGTGTCTAAGACTTCATTATGCATGTGTATGATATGAGTTGATGAAAATGAGCACGAATTGATGAGCATGAGGCTGTATGAACAGAGTATGATTGCTGGACAGTTTTTCCAGCTTAAGAGACGAGTCATCATATGCGTGTTATGATGTATTTGTTCACGAGTCGCATGTTGCATATCATACATCGCATTGTCCATGTTCATACAGTTCACGAAACTGATTTTATGAAAAAGAATGATGAGAAAGACCTTTTGAAAAGAAGTTTTGAGTTTTGAAAGAAAGATCTTTGAAAGAGAGATTTACGATTGCGAAAAGATTCCTATGGTACCATTTATTTCTGGCCAGCTTAACCCGCTCCAGATCCGGGGTTAATTGATCTGAAGAGTTATAAGAACCGATCCAGGCCCGGTATAATAGGTCTGAAGATGATCACGATTATAAGAAGCGATCCAGGTCCGGTATAATAGGTCTGAAGATTATAAGAACCGATCCAGGCCCGGTATAATAGGTCTGAAGATTATAAGAACCGATCCAGGCCCGGTATAATAGGTCTGAAGAGTGTAAGAACCGTGCCAGGTCCGGTATAATAGATCTGAAGGTGATAATGTTATAAGAACCGAGTCATGCCCGGTATAATAGGCTGACACCCTCTCTTGTTTTATAATGAGCATGATTTGAAAGAAAGAAAGAAAGTTTAAGTATTTTCATGATTGAAAGAAAGAATGTTTCCGTTGCATTTGCATTGCATACGCATTCATACGCATTATGCATTTACATACTCATACACATTGCGTATGGTCATGAGCATGATGTCGAGGTGCCCTGAGTAGTGTCTTTACGTGCTACATGACTAAGTTATGATTTTATTGCCTTAGTGGCTATTGACGGAAGGGATGAGATGTTAGCTAAATGCTAGACGAAATGTTACTTAGGTCATGATCTTTCGTTACTTAAGTTACGATCTTATTGTTGTTGTTATGTAAGCTATGATCTTATTCCCTTTATGATCACGTGATGCTTCTGTTACCTTGGTGGCATTTGAATGGAAAGACAGGTATGATGACCAAATTTTTGGGGGTTCGGTTCTTGTATGTACTTTCCATTTAATGCATGATTGTTTATGGTGTACTTGCTGGCGACTTTGTCGCTCACCCCCCTTATTTTTCCTCCCAGAGTTTACAGGAAACGGGGTAGCAAGGATTTATGACGAGCATAGGATCCCACATCCGTGAGAACACGAGTGGAAGACAGCTTAGGGATTCTATTATGATGGATTCATAGTATGACGGATTTATGTTGGAAGCGATGATTGCAGAAGCACACATGTAATGAATGTGGTTGTAAAACTTATGACGGATGTATAGAATGATTTATGTAAAAGTTTCAAATTCTGCCGTATTTTTATCTACCTGCTAAGATTGTGACTTTGTAATCCATGTTTATCCATGGGTTTTACGAGTTAAGTATCGACGCTTTGTACTTTTCCGAAAGGGAAGGTACGGCGGGTGCACCGTACGAGGGTAGCCGAGTACGGGGCGCTACAGGTGGTATCAGAGCAAAGGCTCCAGATCCGGGCAGAATGTCAAACTAAGTGAAAATTATAGTCAACTAAGTTTGATCTTAGACCTAAGTTCTGATCTTAGATGAGAGTTGACCTTAGACCAGGATGATTTAGACTGGAAATTAGAGTTTTGACCATATGATAAAGCCCTAGTCGATGGCCATCTATGGAATGTAATCATGACTGTTTGCATGATCATAAGATCGTATATGGATTACGAATTAAATGGTGCTTATTCTGAATATTTATACCTTAAGTAAGATTCCGACACTTCGTAGTGTGGATGACACCACAATTCAGTAAGATGACATCATCACTGTCACCACAGGAGGCAGTAGACTTTACTAGCAATAGTTAGTAAGAACACGTATTCCAAGGTTTGGCAGGGAATTTAGTTCATAGTGGGCAGAAAGATGGTTAGGTAAAGTTGAAGGTAAATCCATGCTGATACTAGTATTGGATAGGGTAAGAGCAAAGTTCTAAGAGGAGTTTTGTGAGTTCTTCCTCTCTCAGAACATAGTCACGAGAAGGGCTGAGGAATATGACTCACTAAGACAAGGGTCACGCATCACCATACCCATTCATTACTTTGGGACAGTATGTTCCTTTGATTATGAGAAATGAAAGGTTTAAGGTGATCAGATTTGTGCGCGGTCTAGACCCCCAGATCTAATTAGGCTAAGTTAAGTCGTATTCAGAGACCTTTGGTGAATTATTAGAGGACCGCTATGGAGCGGAATGCGATAGTAAAGGAATGAAAGAATGAAAGAAACGATTTAACAAGCAAATGAAGTAGAAGGTGGAAACCATATCCATATAAGGCTAGTTTATGCAGATGACCAAGAAACAACCAAGGTACGCCTAATAAGTGTAAAGTACCTATGTCCTCTGCTCTACTTCCTATTAACCAAGTATGAGTGATTATGATAGTTTTCTTTAAGTTATGATGAGTAGACCACAAGTAAGCAAGTGAGATTATTAGTGATAACATGACTAAGTATGACACTATGTATGGGACTCGAGGTCCTCGCCATAATGCATCACTTTTAACACTTGTACGCATTTTAATGCTGTATAGAGGGAATATGTCATGACTATGAAAACCATGTCTTAAGAAAGCGGGCCACTTCGGATGATTTGAAACATCCTAAAGGGAACATAAGTTTTAAAGGAGAACCCACAACTTCTAGTTCTATTTTATGAAATGATCGCAAAAGGGGGTAAAAGTTATTACGTGATAAGACGATCAGCAAGACAGATAAACGTGGCACATACTTATGAAGAGCTTGGTATGTGTACCTTATGGGAATTATTCCGGATGTCCTTGGAAGCTATTTTGTACGTAGGACGACCGTCACATGATCACTGAAAGGATTTTACAGAAAAGAGATAAAGGTCTATATCCCAGAGTTAATGATCTCTGCCAAGTTTTTTTTTCATATTTTATGAAAAAGGAAATTATAAGCCTACTATGATCATGATTATACGAAATGGATTTTGTTATCAAGTACATAGTACCAAGGTTGCAAGTGCTAGATATGAGATAGATTACGACAACACCTCTAGAGAATAAGGATAAGTTCTGGAGAAATCTCTAAGATGAAAAGAACAAAGCAGTTCTGAAGGAACTAAATAGACGTTTATTGCGATCTTATTTACCCAAAAGAAGAAATCACATGGGAAACGGAAGGCAACATGAGGAGTAGACGCCCCATGTTGTTGACTAGCCTGAAGTTTCGAGGACGAAACTTATATTAAGGGGGGAAGAATGTTGTACCCCGCGAAAATCGGTATATACTAAGAATCGTATAAAGCGGTTTAAGGAGGAAACAATGTTATACCCCACGGGAATTCGTCTATACCGCCGACTCTTATGAAGGTGAGTCACTAAGAATTAGTCAACCGGTTACATTATTTAAATGTAACCACATTGATTTGACATTCTCCGATAGAATTTCCTTAAAGTAAATATTATAGGAAATCTTATATAGTTATGTAAGTGTGTCGCACGACACCAGTGAAATGACAAAATTACCCTTCCCACATATGTAGAATTCGGCCATGAGGGCCTTGGAAGAGTCTATAATTTTCCTTATTATCACAATTATGTAATTAGTAAGACTACAATAAAATAGGTTGTCTTGGAACAAGAAAAATAAGAAAAGAAAAATTAAGCATGGAAATGGGGCACCCCCAAGGATAAGAAATCGGCCACCCCCCTATGGTTGACCAAGAATGATTACCATGGTTACTTAATTTTACTACAAGGTTGAAACAAATAACTCTAGTTGGGTAAAGTAACTATAGTTGACATAAAGTAACTATAGTTGACATAAAGTAACTATAGTTGACATAAAGTAACTATAGTTGACATAAAGTAACTATAGTTGAACTAAAATAACAAACTCTTGTTTAAGAAATAAAATAAAATAAACAAAAAGGAAAGACAAGACAAGTTGTCTTGAAATTAAATAAAACCAAGCATGGGAGACATAGGGAGTTAATGTTTCAAGACACAAAGGAGGCTCTCTTCTCTCAATGCACACCTTGGAAGCTTCATGTCTCCCTTCCCCTCCCTAAGGCACGCCCCCTCCCTTTGTCTTCCCCAAGAAGACTTCTTCTACTAAGAAGCTCTCTTACATCTTCAAGTTCATCCATGGAGCTCTTCTTCATCTCCAAGTTTTGAACACTCTCAAGAGCTCTCATAAGCAAACCATTCAAGACTTATGAAACTTAGACCACTCCTCTAACATCATCATATATTTCGGCCATAGTGGGAGCTAGGAATGTCAAGGCTATCTTCATCTTCAAGTTTCAAGGACTCATCTAGGTAAGTTAAATGTTAAGCTTCTATGTGAGTTCTATATTTCAAAGGATGATACTCACCTAGTACCCTTTCTCCTTGCACAAAAACGTGACCTTCATGAGGACCCTAGGAGGAGATTCTTAAAGCCACTAAGGAGAAGACAACATCTTGATGGTTTGGATCCATTTCCAAGCTTCATTTGCTAAGATGAATCTAACCTCAATCTACCTCCATTCTTCATTTCAAATGGTAGCTAATATTCTCCTCTTTCTCATCCTCAAAAACGTGAGCTAGGAATAAGGTGGAGGAGGACTTCACTCCATATCAACCAAGGTGCAAGCTAAGGAAAGTCTCTAAGTTCCAAGGAGGCAAGTATACTCTAGCCAATCTTGCCTTATTTGTGAAGTGCATGCTTGAATGACTAGCCATTTTAGGTTATGAATCCTAGTTGAATATGCTAAGTACAAGACAAGTAAACTAGTTGTTATGAGAAAAGTGGTAGCATGAAGGAAAGATTTGTTACATGAATGTGTTAAGACTGTTTTGATATGATTCATGAACAGGTTCTTATGGTTTAAATCATGTCATGAGGCTTGAAAACATTATGTTTAAGTATGCATTTGATGGATATTATGTCACCATAAAGAGTGATGTTGATTTGAAATGTTTGAACCATAAAAGTGATGATGTGCTGAAATCACTGGAGCTGGACAGATTTGTGTTGCTGATTGTGTGACTTGAGAACGAACCTTAGAAGTGTTCAATTAAGCTAAATTTTGACATGACACTAGCTCTGTGTGTGTAGTACAAGTGAGAGTTGGAATTGCAGTAAAAAGAGTTATGGTTTATTTTTAATAAATCTTTTGGTAAAACTGCTCAAGAAAAAATTACTGAAACTGGGCAGAACAGTGTGACGTTTTGCATGACCTGAAAATGAATCTTAGGAGTATTTACATTGGCTAATTTTTGGTGTGATGTTAGCCTCATATGTATATGAAATGTGTGAGTTGGAATTTCAATGAAAGGAGTTGTGGTTTGTCCTTAATGAAGTTTTTAGTAAGAAGTGGTCAAACAGAAGCACTAGAGATGAGCAGTTTTATGTGTCATGTTGAACGACCTGAAAAAGAACCTTAGGAAGGTGCAAATTGACTAAATTTTGGCATGGTGATAGATTTGTATGTTTATGAAATGTGAGAGTTGGAATCTCATTAAAAGGAGTTGTAGTTTGTCCTAAATGAAATGCTTAGTAAGAATTGGTCGAACAGAAGTACTGGAGCTGGACAGATTTATGTTGCTTGTTGAACGACATGAAAAGGGGCCTTAGGAGGGTTCAAATGGGCTAATTTGTGGTATGATGATAGCATTATATGTTTATGAAATGTGTGAGTTGGAATTGTAATAAAAGAAGTTGTGGATTATTTTTAATGAAGTTCTTGGTAAAACTGCTCAAACAGAGTCGCTGGAACAGGACAGTTTTGAGTAGTAAGTTGTGTGGCTCAAAAATGTACCTTAGGAACGTTCAAATGAGCTGATTTTTGGTATGATGATACCTTGATGTGTGCATGACATCTGTGAGTTGGAATTTTGGTAAAAGGATATGTGGTTTGGTCACAATTCATTTCGTGATACAACTGGTCATTCCAGTTTCTGCATATACCCATTTTGGGAAAGTAATTAGATAACCCCTTTAAGTTTATTGGATTGCCTTGGAAATTTTACGGTAGTTACTTAAGGTATAGATGTACATGTTCATGTAAATAAATCAGCATAAAACTACCATTTTGATGGTTAACAACTGAGTTGAAGTTAGTGGTACAAAACTGGAAAACAGGACAGTTTGATGTCATAAGTTGTAAGGCTTCGATCTTGCTCTTTTAAGCTTAAATGTGATGTCTAGCCTTAGGAATATCGTTCCATGGTATGTTAGCTATGTTTTATAGGTGTTGGATCAAATTGATTAAGATTTTATGATCCATGAAAATGAAGTAAGGCGGTATTGCCCTGCTGTTTTCAGCAGTACCTTTGATGATACTTGATGTTTTGAGGTCGTTAGACGTTTCGGAATGTTACGAAATTTTTATGGCATGTGTCTAAGACTTCATTATGCATGTGTATGATATGAGTTGATGAAAATGAGCACGAATTGATGAGCATGAGGCTGTATGAACAGAGTATGATTGCTGGACACTTTTTCCAGCTTAAGAGACGAGTCATCATATGCGTGTTATGATGTATTTGTTCACGAGTCGCATGTTGCATATCATACATCGCATTGTCCATGTTCATACAGTTCACGAAACTGATTTTATGAAAAAGAATGATGAGAAAGACCTTTTGAAAAGAAGTTTTGAGTTTTGAAAGAAAGATCTTTGAAAGAGAGATTTACGATTGCGAAAAGATTCCTATGGTACCATTTATTTCTGGCCAGCTTAACTCGCTCCAGATCCGGGGTTAATTGATCTGAAGAGTTATAAGAACCGATCCAGGCCCGGTATAATAGGTCTGAAGATGATCACGATTATAAGAACCGATCCAGGCCCGGTATAATAGGTCTGAAGATTATAAGAACCGATCCAGGCCCGGTATAATAGGTCTGAAGAGTGTAAGAACCGTGCCAGGTCTGGTATAATAGATCTGAAGGTGATCATGTTATAAGAACCGAGTCATGCCCGGTATAATAGGCTGACACCCTCTCTTGTTTTATAATGAGCATGATTTGAAAGAAAGAAAGAAAGTTTAAGTATTTTCATGATTGAAAGAAAGAATGTTTCCGTTGCATTTGCATTGCATACGCATTCATACGCATTATGCATTTACATACTCATACACATTGCGTATGGTCATGAGCATGATGTCGAGGTGCCCTGAGTAGTGTCTTTACGTGCTACATGACTAAGCTATGATTTTATTGCCTTAGTGGCTATTGACGGAAGGGATGAGATGTTAGCTAAATGCTAGACGAAATGTTACTTAGGTCATGATCTTTCGTTACTTAAGTTACGATCTTATTGTTGTTGTTATGTAAGCTATGATCTTATTCCCTTTATGATCACGTGATGCTTCTGTTACCTTGGTGGCATTTGAATGGAAAGACAGGTATGATGACCAAATTTTTGGGGGTTCGGTTCTTGTATGTACTTTCCATTTAATGCATGATTGTTTATGGTGTACTTGCTGGCGACTTTGTCGCTCACCCCCCTTATTTTTCCTCCCAGAGTTTACAGGAAACGGGGTAGCAAGGATTTATGACGAGCATAGGATCCCACATCCGTGAGAACACGAGTGGAAGACAGCTTAAGGATTCTATTATGATGGATTCATAGTATGACGGATTTATGTTGGAAGCGATGATTGCAGAAGCACACATGTAATGAATGTGGTTGTAAAACTTATGACGGATGTATAGAATGATTTATGTAAAAGTTTCAAATTCTGCCGTATTTTTATCTACCTGCTAAGATCGTGACTTTGTAATCCATGTTTATCCATGGGTTTTACGAGTTAAGTATCGACGCTTTGTACTTTTCCGAAAGGGAAGGTACGGCGGGTGCACCGTACGAGGGTAGCCGAGTACGGGGCGCTACAGGTTTGATGATTTTTGAGGGGTAGGGGCTGGCCATCTATTTATGGAAAGTACGTGACACGTTGGCGAAGTTTCGGTATTCGCCCGATACGACAATTTTTGGTTTAGAACCTTTTAACGTGTCGTATTTAATTTGTCATCACCATGGCTTATATCATATGATATAAGACTTGAATATACTCATAAATATGAGTTAAGTACAGTGATGTGACGTTAAGGTACGTACGTAAAATATATAATGTGTCGGTAGTACGTTGGAATACATGTGTATGTGCCTTTTTCAAAAAATCTGAAAATATATGCACTTATATATTTTTTTTTATGAAACAGAATATTTTATTGAGCTGAAACCTCACTTATGGTGGAGGAAAACCATATTACAAAAGTCTGAGAATGCGAATAAAAGAAGCCGACAGCACAGATGAAGAGGAGGTCCTACAGATGTCATAGGCACTCTTGAGTGAAAATTCTCCCAGCGTGGTAGGTATCCATGTGAGTTGATCACCCTGTGTCATTGTGTGCAGGGAGCAGAAAGAATGAATCCGGCAGATAGTCTTCCAGATAGATGAATCTGGTAGCCGGGGATGATAGTCACGTCGCTGACCATATTTTGCGTGCATGAATTTACTCCACAAAGTCGTGTTCTGATGATAAGACCACCAAATACGGCAATGATATGCCTTCTGTAGAACATTTAAATCCCGTAGCCCTAAACCTCCCTCAGCCTATGGCTTGGTAATATTTTTCCAGGAGACCCAATGATAGCGTCGACCCCAATAAAATGCAGCCATCTTACGATGAATTATTTTGATAATCGAATTTGGGATGCCACCCGCCGCCATGACATGAAGAGGTAACGCAGCAATTACCGACTGTAACAGCACAAGTCGGCCTGCAGCCGATAATAGTTTGGAGTGCCACCCTTGAAGTCTATCATCTATATGCTGTAGCAATGAAACACAGTGATGAGAGCGAGAGATACCCTTGTGTAAAAAGGATCCAAGATATCGAAATGGAAGAGATGAGAGACGCATGCCCAGAATATGTATGAAAAGTTGACGTTGTTGCGGAGTAACAGCAGCCGAAGGAATCATACTACTCTTTTGAAAGTTCACTTTCTGGCCTGAAGCAGTTTCATAATGTGTAAGAAAAGTATGAAAGTGTCTCAAATTGAGCTGTGTACCTCGAAGAAATACCAGAAGATCATCCGCATAAGCCAAATGTGTGATTGGGAACGGTATTCGTCCCAGACGGAACGGTTGTACAACACCTGCTGCTGTCAAAGCATTTAAGCCCCTGCTAAAACCTTCTGCTGCTAAAATGAATAATAAAGGAGATAAAGGATCTCCCTGCTTAACTCCTCTAAATGGGCGAAAGTAAGTAGATGGCTGACCATTGATCAACACTGCAAACGTGGTAGCACTTAAGTGATTCAGGATAATCCGCGTGAAAAAGCTTGAAAATCCGAAGGCCTGGAGAAGTAACTCCAAGTATTCCCAGCTAACTCTGTCAAAAGCTTTCATCATATCCAACTTAAGACAAAGTTGTGAACCCCCTCGATCGAGCATATGAATCATCTCACGGGCCAATAAAACTGAGTGTGAAATGTCCATACCAGGAAGAAAGCCCGTTTGTTCTGGAGATATCAAGTGTGGTAATAACTTGCTCAAACGACTAGCAACAATTCTGGTACAGACTTTACTGATAAAATTAGTGAGACATATTGGGCGATAATCACTGAAGGTAGTTGGAGAAGGTTTCTTCGGGATTAATGTAATCAATGCGCTAGCCATTGCTTTGGGCTGCGGAACACCAAGAAAGAATTCTTGTACTGCTAAAACAACATCCGTGTGTATAATTGACCAGCAAGATCTATAAAAATTACCATCAAAACCATCTGGTCCCGCTGCACTATGTGGATCTAAGTGCCAAACCGCTGTCTTGATCTCATCTGGCCTCGGAATTTGCGTGAGAGAGGCGTTGTCCTCTGAAGAAAGCAGAGATGGAATATGACAGAGAATTTGATCATAATTGCCCGTAGCTTCTCGCGCAAATAAAGACGTATAAAAAGACACAGCTTCAGTCATGATATCAGTAGGGGTAGTGCATAGAAGACCAGTAGATGTTTAGATTTGCTGAATCTTAAGATGTAGCCATCGACCTTTGACTATGGAATGATAATAGCGAGTATTGACATCTCCCTCCTTCAACCATCGGACTCGAGCTTTTTGTTTCCAATAATGCATTTCATAAGAAGCTGCTTGTTGATATTCGGCCTTTGCGCGATGATACTCTGTACGGTTTGCCTCTGTTGGCTGCATGTCCCACTGTTGTTCGGCTTGTGTAAGCTGTGCCTCAGCGTGATGGACCCGAGAGAAAATATTACCAAATATTTCCTTGTTCCATCGCTGCACATCCTTTTTGAACATAAATAATTTGTTATAAAAACCATACATACCTCCCGTGGTTGGATACGCAGACCATGCGTCTCGCATGTATGCATGGAAGTCTGGGTGGTGCAGCCATGAATTTAAGAAACGAAATGTGCGTCGCTGTGCGCCCATAGCCTGTCGACAAATTAGTAGGAGTGGTGTATGATCCGAAGCAATTCGGGGGAGATGTGTGAGCTGCAAGTCTTGAAATTTATCATGAAAATCAGAATTGATAAACAACCAATCTAAACGTCGACTCAATCTGCCAAGACCTCTACCATCCGACCATGTGAACCGAGAACCTTGAAATGGTAATGTCATTAAACCACATGATTCTATACAATCATTAAAGTCTTGTAAAATCGAGAGTGAAGGCCGAGAGCGTCCTTCATGATCTGATAAAGAGCGAAATGTATTGAAATCTCTCCCTAAAACCCAAGGAAGCGTCAGACCATCCGAAAAAGTACATAATGATTCCCATAAAGCTCGGCGTAGGAGAGGAGTGTGATTGCCATAGATTGCCGAGAGAACAAAGGTATACTGTAGTTGTCGAAATAGTAGAGTAAAATCAAAAGATGCCTGTAAAGATGAAGAAGAAAATCATGTATTTCATGTAATGTGCGTTCGTAAGGGTTATTTATTCAACCTTTTGAAAATGTCCCTTTTGGTATCCAAATTTGGGTGACCTTTCTAGGTCTTCCAAAAGGTGAGAAAGGCGATGAGAACGCAACATAATATATGTTAGGGCCAAATGTGTTTGGCCTTTGGCCAAGAATCCCATCATGCATATAGTATGGTTTCTGTTTTTGATATACATTTCAGTTTGCATGCACGGGATGTGATCTAGATACATTTTTGTGATATGAGTGTCTCGTATGCATCACTTGTTTCTTCTCATATCTATATGGCACATAATTATATTTTGCATGATGTGAAGAAGAAGCACGTTGAGATGTCATAAGAAAAGGCCTATGCGTCTTCTTAGATGCCACATATATCTTTGATGCATCTATTTTCTTAGATGGGATAAATTTGGTTGGTTTATTTTGTGGCTTACTTTTCTCAACGTATCCTAGTCCGGTTTTGTCACTATCTTGCTTTTGAGAAGAAATGATGTGATCTAGCATGTTTGTTCTCGTGTCAAATTGTTTCACCTTTTTCTCTATATCCGCATTCCTTGATTTCAAGTTTGAAATCTCGGATTTCAATTCAGTGTTCTCGGATGTCAATGATGAAATCTCAGACCTTAATGAATTTATGATGCAAGACGACTCTTCTTTTGAATTGTTTAATTGAGACACAAGATTTGTGTTAGAAGATTCTAACAATTTCTTGTCTTCAATTAACCGTTTCTTTTGTTTTGCAAGAATTCTAGAAAACTTATGTAATTCAAGATATTCAACATATAAATCATCATAAGATAGTTCAGAATCCGAGTCAGAATCAGAATTTACCTCATTTTCAAATAGTGGAGGCATTTGGCTTGACATATCTTTTGCCTCAGTTTCGTGGCTAGTGGTTGCCATCTCACTTGAATCGTTGGATCCTTTGAAGTGAGTGTTCCTGCTCTCTGATACCAATTTTAGGATCTACAAGGCACCACTAGAAGGGGGGGTTGAATAGGTGGTGCGGAAAGTGTGGTTTTTAAAATTTGTTTAAAACTAAACAACTCAACTTCTGAAAATAGATTCTGTTTCCAGGACCAGTTTTAAAACGTTTTTAAAACCAGGTTATAGGTCTCAAAAAATTATGCAATTTTGAGAGAACTTAGCCTCAGATGTTATGAGGGTCCTATAAAATTTTCAAATTAAAATTCAACCTTTAACCCCTTCAAAAACTGTTGATGATCAGATTGCGTGAATCAGCCAGAAACGGTAGGCGGTTTTGAAAAATTTATTCCTATTTGTGTGTAAGTCCAAATGCTCTGAAACTTTAACCACTAACTCCTTATATACTATATTTAAGTGGGTTGAAACAGTTTTGCAAAATTCTTTTGGGAATTAGGTCAATTACAATCAAAGTCTCAACCTTTGCAAGTCTGAGAATCAGACTGCACTAGTCTCAGAACTTTTGATGTTTGATCGACTTATACTTATCCAAAAGGGTTGAAACTTATGCAAAATTAACCATAGAACGTGTGGATATGTTTTCTGAAAATTTTGTGATTTTTGAAGTTCGTTTACTATTTTTACGAACGTGATTAAATACAGTAAACAGTGCTGAAACAGAAAATCAGTGCTGAAAGTAAATGACACCAAGAATTTTATACTGGTTCGGTTATCAACAACCTACTCCAGTCTTCGAGGAACACCTTCCTCGGTTCACACTAATCACACAACTCAAAAACACCTTACCACAGGGTTGATGGAGTTACACACCAACTCCAACCCTTTACAAACCTTGTATGTTCAATATAATGCACACGAACACCACCACCTTGCAAGAATGAAGATTGATCACACCTTGATCAATCTTTTACAAAGATATGGAATATGTGGTGGTCTAACATAAGCCTATTCAAGAATATGAATATAAGTACAATAGGCTTTCAAGAAGAAAAAAGAAAGAGAGTGTAGAAGAAGAAGGCTAGAACACTTTTGATCTTTGAATTTTGCAACTATTGTTCTTGTTTTTGTTTTTGTTCTTCTCCTTTCCTTTAAAGCATATGGCCGCCCCCTTGGAGTGCCTTCCCCCTCTTAAAAATTATCTTCTAAGTCCTTGGGAGAATGTGTGGCATCATTGTGACACGATCTTGCTTACTTGGCACATTCTCATTGGATGATCATTTAACCTTTGCTTACTTGGCACTTCATGATTGGTTGAATGTTGTCATCATTTGATGACTTGGAAAATCTGAATATTTCACTAAAACATGTGCCAAAATCAACATAGAATAATTGTCATAATTCACAACATTGTCACATAAAGTTAGCAAGATAATTTTTTTTCACAAAATTGAGCTAAAATTCGGCCATGTAGGATACTTGACATGCTGAAATTTCAGCATGTGATACATGGTGCTTTTATTTAAATTATTTCCAATTTTCTTTGATTTTTCTTTTTGAAATAAATCACCAATTAGTAGAAAATAATCTCGTCATTTTTGAAAATGAATTTGGACACCAATATGGACTAAATTTCAGCCACTATACATTACACACATGCTGAAATTTTCAGCATGTGTGATATTAAAAATATCACCATTTTAATTTCATTAATTAATTCAAAACATTACCATAACATCCTCAATTAATCCTCATGATTCAAGATAGAAATTATAGCTCATTTAAAGTGCAAAAAATCGGCCATACTACAACACACATGCTGAATTTTCAGCATGTGTCATATATGTGACATAGTTTCAAATGTTACCTTTTGTAGCTCCTTCCTTTATGTCACCAACTTTTTTTAATTGATTCTTGACCAATCAATATGCCAACAAGGCTCCACATATGCTCCATCTCAGCTGTAGGTGGCGTGTATACATGTATATGCATGTGCTGAATTTTATTTTTGCTAACTTTGTAAAATAGTGCACATTTAATAATACACACATGTTATATTCCAATCAGCCCTTAATTTAATTTTCTAGAACACTTTAAGATGTATGACATATGTAAAAAGTGTCTAGATATGTGTCGTATGATGTGCCAAAAATGTTCCATGTGTTGTGTACGTAGAAAATCGAATTTTTGATATTTATCGATTACCCGATTTTTCTCTAATTAAATTCCAACTTTGTGCACATGTTATATATATTATGTTACACATAATATATGTAATATATACTTTAAATATCAGCACTTGGCTGGTCTAAAGTGGTGCCATTTATCATGTGTCAAAATTAAAATTGGAATCTTCACATTTTGGCCTTAATTTGGGGTGATTTGTGTGTGCCAATATGGAAAGAATTTTTGGCTGAAAATATCACCATTAGCATGAAATTTTGATGATTTTTGAGGTGTAGGGGCTGGCCATCTTTTTATGGAAAGTACGTGACACGTTGATAAAGTTTCGGTATTCGCCTGATACGACAATTTTCGGTTTAGAACCTTTTAACGTGTCGTATTTAATTTGTCATCACCATGGCTTATATCATATGATATAAGACCTGAATATACTCATAAATATGAGTTAAGTACAGTGGTGTGACGTTAACGTACGTACGTAAAATATATAACGTGTCGGTAGTATGTTGGAATACATGTGTATGTGCCTTTTTAAAAAATCTAAAAATATATGCACTTATATATGTATGTGCGTGTATATATATTAATGAGAGGAGGAGGAGAAAACTTTCCTTCCTTAGCCTTGTTGCCTTTGTGCCTTTTCCAAATGTGGCTTTCTTTAATGAACTACTTAGTTTAATAAACTAAGTACTTCACTTAATGAACTAGTTTAGTTCATTAATGGTGGCACCTGAAAATAGTATAAACACAACAAATGTTTGCCATATGATGTAAGCTTTAACGCTTCATGGCTCGTTAGTACGGCAACATAATATATGAATTATATAAGGCAAGTAATATGCAATATATCATGCACATTTATCTCACGCACGTTTTTAAGCACATTTAAATCATGTATTTGAAAATCACTCAAACCCCTTTTTCTCTACACACAACACATGGAATATTTTTGGAACATCATATGACACGTATCTAGAAACTTTTTACATATTTCATACATCTTAAAGTGTTCTAGAAAATTAAATCAAGGGCTGATTGGAATATAACATGTGTGTATTATTAAATGTGCACTATTTTACAAAGTTAGCAAAAATAAAATTCAGCACATGCATATACATTATACACGCCATCTACAGCTGAGATGGAGCATATGTGGAGCCTTGTTGGCATATTGATTGGTCAAGAATCAATCATACAATTTTGGTGATTTAAAGAAAGAAGCTACAAATGGTAAGGTTTTAAACTTTGTCTTATTTGAAACACATGCTGAAAATTTCAGCATGTGGTGGTTATAGCTAGCCAAAATTTTGCATTAAAATGCATATAATTTGTGTCTTGAATTATGTGGATGATTGGAAGAAGAAATGGAAGAAATTTGAATGAAATACAAAGCCATAAATTGTGATATCTTCAATATCAAACATGCTGAAAGTTTTCAGCATGTGTAATATGTATCTTGGCCGAAATTGAGGCCATGAGGGTGTCCAAATTTTATTTCCAATTTGTAAGTATATTTGCTATCAATTGATGATTTATTTTAAAAAGAAAAATCAAAGAAAAATGGAAGTATTTTGAACTTAAACACCATGTATCACATGATGAAATTTCAGCATGTTAATCACTCATTATGGCCGAATTTTTTTCCTCCTTTTGTGAGATATTATCTTGCTTAACTTTATGTGACAATCTTGTGGATTATGGAAATTATTTTATGTTGATTTTTGACACATGTTTTGAGTGAAATATTCAGATTTTCCAAGTCATCAAATGATGACAACATTCAAACTATCATGAAGTGCCAAGTAAGCAAAACTTGAATGATCATCCAATGAGAAGATGCCAAGTAAGCAAGATCATGTCACATTGATGTCTTACATTCTCCCAAGGACTTAGAAGACAATTTTCAAGAAGGGAAGGGCCTAGAGGGGACTGCTGCAATGTGTTAGGAAGGAGATGAGCAAAAACAAAAGACAAGAACAAGTGTTGCAAGTTGAAAGATCAAAAGTTTTTAGCCTTGTCCTTCTACACTCTCTTTCTTTCTTCTTCTTGAAAGCCTATTGTATTTATATTCTTATCCTTAAATAGGCTTGTAATATACCACCACATACTCTTTATCTTTGTAAAAGATTGATCAAGGTGTGATCAATCTTCATTCTTGCAAGGTGGTGGTGTTCGTGCGAATTGTATTCATCGTACAAGGTTTGTAAAGGGTTGGAGTTGGTGTGTAACTCCATCAACCCTGTGGTAAGGTGTATTTGTGTTGTGTGACTAGTGTGAACCAAGGAAGGTGTTCCTTGAAGACTGGAGTAGGTTGTTTATAACCGAACCAGTATAAAATTCTCAGTGTCATTTACTTTCAGCATTTATATTCTGTTTCTACACTGTTTACTGGTTTTGTTCGCATTCGTAAAAATAGTAAATGATTTTCAAAAATCACGAAAATTTCCAGAAACATAGCCACACGTCCTAGGGTTAATTTGACACAAGTTTCAACCCTTTTGGATA
>AP025042.1:10431494-10513775 GCA_036186865.1 Eustoma russellianum
TTTGGAAGAATATATGGCATCATTGTGACATGTTCTTGCTTACTTGGCACCTCCTCATTGGATGATCATTTAACTCTTGCTTACTTGGCACTCATTGATTGGTTGAATGTTGTCATCACTTGATGACTAGGAAAATCTGAGAATTCTACTAAAAACATGTGCCAAAATCACCATAAAACAATTACCATAACTTCCAAGATCATCACATAAATTCAGCAAGATAATATTTCTCCAAACATGGTGAAAAAATCGGCCATAAGGGACACTTTACATGCTGAAATTTCAGCATGAAATACATGGGTGTTCATTTCAAACTATTACCAAGTTTTCTTTGATTTATCTCTTAAAAATAAATCACCAATTAGTAGACAATATTTTCATCAATTTTGGGAATAAAATTGGACAATAACATGGCAAAAAAATCAGCCTAGGCACATTCACACACATGCTGAAATTTTTCAACATGTGTGATATCCAAGATATCACAATTTTACTTTCATATCTTATTCAAATCAATTCCAATTTGTCTTCCAATTAATCACATGTTTCAAGAAACAAAATATAGGTCATAATGATAGGAATTTCGGCCAGCCTATAATCCACATGCTGAAATTTTCAGCATGTGTTACAAATGAGATAAAATTTGAAGCATTACCTTTTGTAGCTTCTTTCTTTAAGTCACCAACATTGTATGCTTGATTCTTGACCAATCAATATGCCAACAAGGCTCCACATAGGCTCCATCAAGCTGATATAGGCGTGTATAATGTGTAGATACATGTGCTGAATTTTATTTTTGCAAACTTTTTAAAATAGTGCACATTTAATAATACACACATGGTATATTCCATTCAGCCATTAATTTAATTTTATAGAGAAAAACACTTTAAGATATATGACATATGTAAAAAGTGTCTAGATACATGTCGTATGATGTGCCAAAAATGTTTCATATGTTGTGTACGTCGAAAACCGAATTTTCGATGTTTATCGATTACCCGATTTTTCTCTAATTAAGTTCCAAATTTTTGCACATGTTATATATATTATGTTATACATAATATACATAAATTAAACTTTAACATTCATCACTTGGATGGTCTTAAAGTGGCGCCATATACATGTGACAAAATTGAAATTGGAATCTCCACAATTTGGCCTTAATGTGGGGTGATTTGTGTGTGCCAACATGGAGTGATTTTATGGCTGGAAATAACATCAAACCCACGAAAATTATGAGTATTTTTGAAGTGTAGGGGCTGGCCATCTATTTATGGCAAGTACGTGACACGTTGGCGAAGTTTCGGTATTCGCCCGATACGACAATTGTCAGTTTAGAACCTTTTAACGTGTTGTATTTAATTTGTCATCACTATGACTTATATCATATAATATAAGACCTTAATATACTCATAAATATGAGTTAAGTATGGTGGTGTGACGTTAACGTACGTACGTAAAATATATAACGTGTCAGTAGTACGTTGGAATAAATGTGTACGTTTGTTTTTTGAAAAATTTGAAAATATACATATATAAATATATATATATATATGGCGTGTATGTAGAAATATGAGGGTTTGAGTGATTTCAAAATAAAGAAATTGAATATAAATATATATATATATAAACGTTGGATATATATATATACACAAGTGTACATGTATGCATGATAACTTGCCTTATTTAGCTTATATATTGTGTTGCCGAACTAACGAGCCATGAAGCTTTAAAGCTTACATCATATGGCGAACATTTGTTGAGTTTATACTATTTTCAGGTGCCACAATTAATGAACTAAAGTAGTTCATTAAGTGAAGTACTTAGTTTGATAAACTAAGTAGTTCATTAAAGGAAGATGCATTTGGAAAAGACATGAAGGCAACATGGCTATGGAAGGAAAGTTCTCTCCTCCTCCCCACATCATTTCACACGTTTTTAATACATAATATATATATATAGTTTCGGATTTTTTAAAAAGGCACATACACACTTGTTCCAACGTACTATCGACACGTTATATATCTTACGTACGTACGTTTACGTCACACCACTATACTTAACTCATATTTATGAGTACATTCATGTCTTATATCATATGATATGAGATATGGTGATGACAAATTAAATACGACACGATAAAAGGTTCTAAACCAAAATTTGTCGTATCGGGCGATACCGAAACTTCGCCAACGTGTCACGTACTTGCCATAAATAAATGGCCAGCCCATATACATCAAAATTTATTAAAAATTTCGTGCCATACACTGTATATTGAGACAAAAATACTTTCCATGTTGGCACACACAAATCATCCCACATTTAGGCCAAAATGTGAAGATTCCAATTTTATTTTTGTCACATGTTTATGGTACCACTTTAAATCAGCCAAGTGCTGGAAATTAAAGTACATATTATATATATTATAATATATATATCATGTGCAAAAGTTGGAATTTAAATTAGAGAAAAATCGGGTAATCGATAAATATCGAAAATTCGGTTTTCTACGCACTTGACATGGAACGTTTTTTTTGAACATGATGTGGCACGTATCTAGACACTTTTTACATATAATATACATCTTAAATTGTTCTAGAAAATTAAATTAAGGGCTGATTGGAATATTACATGTGTGTATTAATAAATGTGCACTATTTTTCAAAGTTAGCAAAAATAAATTTCAGCACATGTATATACACTTTCTCAACGCCACCTACAGCTTATGTGGAGCACATGTGGAGCCTTGTTGGCATGTTGATTGTTCAAGAATCAATCATACAATGTTGATGAATCAAAGAGAGAAGCTACAAAAGGTAAGTTTTCAACATACACCTCTCTTATGTCACATGCTGAAAATTTCAGCATGTCACACTAGCTATGGACGATTTCTTCATCATTAAGGAATATATTTTGTTAATTTTGCATTAAGGAATAAATCAAATGATTTATGGAAATGTTTTGAATACTTTATGGAATAAAGGAAGTGATATTTTTGAATATCACACATGCTAAAAAATTCAGCATGTGTGTAGTGTATATGGCCGAAATATAGGCCACATGGTTGTGAAGTTTTATTCTATGCATGATGAGAATATTGTATACTTAATGTTGATTGAATTCTTGAATTAAAACAATGCAAAATAGGCAACATTTTGAAGAAAGAGTGGATGTTACACATGCTGAAATTTCAGCATGTGCAAGACATGTTTGTGACCGTATGTGACATCACAAACTTGTAGCAAGACTTGCCCTAAATATTGGTTGTATTTTTATGGAAGAAATTCAAAGAAAAATGGAAGAAATATTGATTTAATCTCACATGGTAAATGCTGAAAATTTCAGCATTAACATGTTGATATGGCCGAATTTTTTGAGATGGAAAGAGAGAGATTTGTGTGTCTCAAACTTTATGACATATTGTGACTATTTTGGCATGATTTGATAATTGATTATTTGGCATATATTTAGTGTTTTTTTCAGAATATCCATGTCATCAAATGATGACAACAATAAGCCAATCAAAAGGTGCCAAGTAAGCAATGACTAAATGATGGTCCAATGGAGTGATGCCAAGTAAGCAAAATGTTGTCACCATGATGTCTCACATCCTCTCAAGCACTTAAAAGGAAATTTTCAAGATGGGGAGACTACCCTAGGGGGACGGCTGGACTTGATTAAGAAGAGAAGAGAAGAACAAACAAAAGCAACACCAAGAATCATATTCAAAAGTGATAAAAGTGCAAAAGCTTTCTTCTCCTACACTTTCTTTCTTTCTTCTCTTATAAAAAGCCTATTGTATTTTATTTCTTTCATCCTTGAATAGGCTTCATAGAAACCACCATTCATATATCTTTGTACAAGATTGATCAAGGTGTGATCAATCTTCATTCTAGCGAGGTGGTGGTGTTCGTGCAAATTGTACTCACAATACAAGGTTTGTAAAGGGTTGGAGTTAAGGTGTAACTCTATCAACCCTGCGGTAAGGTGTACTGCGTGTGTGAAATTAGTGTGAACCAAGGAAGGTGTTCCTTGAAGACTGGAGTAGGTTGTTTATAACCGAACCAGTATAAAATTCTTGGTGCAATTTACTTTCTGCATTTACGTTTCAGTTTCTGCGCTGTTTACTCATATTGTTCACGTTCGCAAAAATAGTAAACGTTTTCTAAAAATTATAAAAATTTCCAGAAACATACATAAACGTTCTAGGGTTAATTTGGCACAAGTTTCAACCCTTTTGGACAAGTATAAGTCATCCAAACATCAAAAGTTCTGAGACTAGTGAAGTCTGATTTTCAGACTTGCAAAGGTTGAGACTTTGGGTGTATTTGACCTACTTCCCAAAAGAATTTTCAAAAACTGTTTCAACCCATTTAAATATAGTGTGTGAAGAGTTATTGGTCAAAGTTTCAGATCATTTGGACATTCACACAAATAGGAATTAATTTTTCAAAACCATCTACCGTTTCTGGCAGAATTGTACAATCTGAGTGCCAACGGTTTTTGAAGGGTTAAAGGTTGAATTTTGATTTGAAATTTTTAGGGGACCCTCACAACATCTGAGGCTAAGTTCTCTCAAAATTTCATAATTTTTGGAGACCTCTAACCTAGTTTTTAAATCGTTTTAAAACTGGTACTGAAAACAGAATCTGTTTTCAGAACTTGAATTGATTAGGTTTAAAGAAATTTTAAAAACCATATTTTCCGCACCACCTATTCAACCCCCCCCCCTTCTAGTGGTGCCTTGCAGATCCTACAAGTGGTATCAGAGCGCAGGAATACTCACGACAAGGAATCCAACGATTCAGTGAGATGGCATCCACAAATCTCAAAACCGAACAAGAAGGTATGTCAAGCCAAAGGCCTCCACTCTTTGACGGTGAGTCTTTTATTCAATGGAAACTTAGGATGAAATTATTTCTTATGGCTATAGACATAGACCTTTGGTCAATAATTGAAGATGGTCCATATGTCCCGTCTAAATTGTCTACTGTAGATGGAGTCACACTAGAAGTAATTAAAACAAGACAAGACTATACTAGTGAAGACAAAAAGAAACTGAGTATGAATGCTAAGGCCATGCAGTTACTCTTAAATGGTTTAAGTAAGAGTGAGTCTAGTTATGTGTCTAATTGTTCGAGTGCACAAGAAATGTGGAGAATTTTAGAGATGAAACACGAAGGCACGAGTCAAGTAAAAGAGTCTAAAATTAATATGCTTATGTCTACGCTTGAGTCTTTCAAGTTGTTGCCTAATGAGTCAATTGTTGATATGGATCTTCGTTTGACTAACATCTATAACTCTCTTGAGTCTCTTGGTAAGGCCTTTACAACGCAGGAAAAAGTACAGAAAGTCCTAAGGAGCCTCCCTTCAGAATGGGATCCTAAAGTGACTGCCATAGAAGAAAGCAAGGAGACTAAGTCAATAAAAATGGAAGAACTCATTGGTTCACTAAAAGTGTATGAAAACAAACTCATTATTCGGAAATCGGAATCAACCAAACAAGGTAAGACAATTGCTTTTAAATCAAATGAATACGTCTCCCCTCCCTCCGATCACATAGATGATAGTGATTCCGAATCGGATAATGATGACTTAATTCTATTGGCAAA
The DNA here is from genome assembly GCA_036186865.1 of Eustoma russellianum. Classification (NCBI taxonomy): domain Eukaryota; kingdom Viridiplantae; phylum Streptophyta; class Magnoliopsida; order Gentianales; family Gentianaceae; genus Eustoma; species Eustoma russellianum. Next base: position 10,437,107 of record AP025042.1, read on the forward strand.
AGGACTAAGAAGATTCATGAGAAAATCATTTAGAAATAAAAACAAGGGCACTACATCTTAGAGAAATAAAAACAAGTCAAATGATAAGGACATTAAATGTTATGAATGCGGCAAACTCAGACACTTATCATATGACTGCCCAAACAAAGAAAAGCAAACTAATAAGTACCCTGACAAGGAGCGGAACAAAAATAGACCCGTCTCAGATCCTAAACAAAGGAAACGTGCACTAAAGGCCTCCACATGGAGTGACTCATCAGACTCTGAAATTGAGACCGAAGAGGAGACCGCTCAAGTTTGCTTCGCTTCAAAGGCGTCTAATGAGGTATCATCCGATTCTGACTCTGACTCTGAACCTTCTTATGATGATCTTTTTAGTCAGTATCTTGAATTACACAAATTTACTAAGACTCTCGCAAAAGAAAAGAAACGTTTAATTGAAGACAAGAAACTGTTAGAATCTTCTAACGAGAATCTTGTCGCTCAATTAAGCGATTCAAAGAAAGAGTCTTCATGTGTCATCACTGCATTAAAAACCGAGATCTCATCATTGACTTCTCAAAATAATGAAATGAAATCCGAGATTTCAAATTTGAAATCAAGGAATACAGACTTAGAGAAAATGATGAAACAATTCGATACAGGGTCAAACATGTTGCATCGCATCATATTATCACAAAAGCATGACAGTGACAAAACTGGATTGGGATACGTTGATACTAACGAAGTATCAACCAAACCAACCAAATTTGTTGTGTCTAAAAAGGTAGACACCCCTAAAGTGGCGTCTAAGATGACGCAGAAAGCACCCCCTTCCACACGCCCTACTCCCTCATATCATGTGAAATATAATGTTGTACCATATAGATATGAGAAGAAGAGATCAATGCATACACGGAATACATATCATCCACGCACCACGCACGCACACACAATGACATATCACAAACGTCCTTCATACAATGAGTATAGGGGAGTCCTTGGGCAAAGACCCAAAGTACATGCACCACATGTATACTATGTCGCACCTTCATCCACTTTCTTGCCATATAATAGACCGAGAAGGATCACCCAAGTATGGGTACCAAAAGGTACCTTTACTAAAAGGTGATTAACTAACTCGAAAGGACCCAAAATTAAAAGGGTACCTAAATCACCTTTTTACATTGCAGGGAGACCACTCATCAAAAAACACATCAATAAAGTGGTTCCTTGACAGTGGTTGCTCGAGGCACATGACAGGTGACCCGAGCCTCTTCTCCAAATTAAAGAAGGTCACAAAAGGCGGATCCGTGACCTTTGGAGACAACAATGAAGGCAAGATCATTGGTAAAGGTACGATTGGAAATCCGGATACACTTCAAATCTCCAACGTGTTTTTGGTAAGCAACTTATCTTACAATCTTCTTAGTATTTCGCAATTTGTTGACAATGGTTCCAATGTGTGTTTTACTCACCCTTACTGTAATATAATAAATAAAAATGGAGAAACTGTTTTAAAAGGAAAACGTGAAGGAAATATATTCACACTATCTATGGATGATGTAGTCGATGCCAAAGTTAAATGCTTTATGTCAAATGAACCCAATGTGAATTTGTGGCATAGACGTCTAGGACACATATGTATTTCTACACTAGAAAAATTGCAACGAAAGAGCCTAGTACGGGGATTGCCTAAGCTTGATTTAGACAACTTTCAGTTGTGTGAATCTTGCATAAAAGGCAAACAAACACGTGAGTCACTTAAGCCTAAAAATGAGATAAGCACGACTAGAATACTAGAACTATTGCATATCGATTTGTTTGGTCCTAGTCGCACTACAAGCCTTGGTGGGCGTCACTATGCATGCGTAATTGTTGATGATTTTTCTCGCTATACTTGGACTTTATTTCTTGCACATAAGGATGATAGCGCCGCAGAAATCGCTAAATTAATTAAACAACTTGAAAATCAATACGGCGTAAATGTGAAAAGAATAAGAAGCGATAGAGGCGGTGAGTTTAAAAATAAAGAGATGAGTTCATTTTGTGAAGAAAAAGGAATTAAACATGAGTTTTCGCCACCTAGAACTCCACAATTAAATGGAGTAGTAGAAAGAAAGAATCTCACACTACAAGAAATCACTAGAACCATGCTTTGCGAAAATAAATTGCCTAGATTTTTGTGGGCGGAAGCCGTAAATTGTGCATGCTATATTGTAAATCGCCTATCTATAAGAAAGAAAATAAACAAGACGCCTTACGAAATTTTGAATGATCGTATGCCTAAGATAGATTATTTTCGTGTGTTTGGATGCAAATGTTTTGTCTTGAATACAAAAGATAACTTAGATAAATTTGAATCCAAGTCAATTGAGTGCATTTTTATTGGGTATTCCATAAATTCAAAAGCATATAGATGTTATGATCCTCTCACTAGACAAATCATAGAATCTATTCATGTTAAATTCAATGAATTTGGAGAGATTGATAAAGAAAAGGAATATGATGATGATTTTGAATTGAAACCCGTTTTGGATGAAGAAAATGATTCTTTTGATATGCATGAGATGAATGAAACACTAGAGATGCATGATCATATAGAAATGCATGATAACTTAGAAAATAATCAACCAAGATGGCATAGAGATCACCCACATGATCTCATCATAGGCGACATCACTCACGGTGTGCGACCACGTAGAAGAATCACTTCGGATGAAATAAATGAATTTCATGCTATGATTTCTGAAATTGAGCCTAAAAATGTGCATGATGCTTTGAGTGATTCATTTTGGATTGATGCTATGCATGACGAACTTAATCAATTCGTTAGAAATGATGTATGGGATTTAGTGCCACGACCACAAGATAAGACAATAATAGGCACAAAGTGGGTGTTTAGGAACAAAATGAATGAAGAAGGAAAGGTCGTTAGAAACAAAGCAAGACTCGTAGCTCAAGGATATAATCAAGAAGAAGGAATAGACTACGATGAAACATTTGCACCCGTAGCACGTTTAGAAGCTATACGACTCTTACTTGCTATTGCTTGCATGAAAGATTTTAAATTGTATCAAATGGACGTCAAAAGTGCTTTTCTAAACGGATTTATACAAGAAGAAGTATACGTGAAGCAACCACCCGGTTTTGAAGATTTGAAACATCCTGATCACGTGTACAAACTAAAGAAGGCACTATATGGTCTAAAGCAAGCGCCTAGAGCATGGTATGATCGTTTTGCTACTTTTCTTTTGGAAAATAATTTCAAACGTGGCACTATATGTTGTACCCCAACGATCATGTACTTGAGACTATGATTAAGTAAAAGCGATGATTCCTTCCCGAGCATGTTACCTGAGTCACATTTGTCGCTTTCTTATTCAAATTCTTTAAGTTCATTCAGGACGGACACTAAATAGTTATACAAGCGAACATCACGAGGTGTGTAATACCCCTTGTGAATTCGGCCAAGGGCCATTGATCACCCTTGAAATAAACTAGTTCTTATACAAACATAGACAATCCTCACAAAGCAAAAGATTGAAATCAAAATTAAATGATATAAATAACATTGTAAATTATATAGATGTGGGGTAGGATAAATGTGAAATGACCAAAATACCCCCCAAACACCCAAGAATTTCGGCCAAGACATAGGAGGATCTAGAATCCTCCACACTCTTCCAAATAATTTATAATTAACAAATTACATAAAATAATTGAAATATTAAAAAAACAACTTGCATGCAAAAGAAAGGATAAAATAAGAAAAGAGGAGGCTAGTGTGTAAGAAAAAGTAAGGCCTAGATCCCCTTTTTCCCCCTCCCATGCACCGCCGGGTACCCTTCCCCAATCCCCCCTACATGTTCCATTTTAACTACACCTAGAAGCTTAATCCAATCTCATCTCGAGACATTCTCAAACAAGCCAACACTCAAGAAGTTTTCTCTTCCCCCACACACTAAAACATTTCGTTCCCTCCATCCTAGAAGGCTAAGAGATTCAACTTCACTCTCATTTTCAAGCTCAAGAAGTGTTTAGGTAAGTTCTCTTCTAAGTTCTTAAGTGGATTCTTCATACAAAAATGGTGAAGCTCACATGGGTGCTATCTTTTTTCCCCAAACCGTGGCCTCCATGTTCAAGGAGGTGAAGATCTTCAACACTCTTAGGTGAAGCTATCTAGCTACACTTGAAGCTCCATTCCAAGACTACTTGGGTAAGATGTTTTGGCCCAAATAAAACTCTATTTTCACTATTTAAGGAAGACTAATCTTTTTCCTCCCTCTTCTTCAAAACCGTGTGTTATAGGGAGTAAGAGGAGAAGGATTTTCAACTCAACTCACTCCAAACCAAGCAAAGGCAAAAACTTTGGCTTGAAGAGGCAAGTATACACTAATCTCTCATGATTTACCTAAAGGATTAGTGTGTTGAATGGTTAAAGTTTCAAAGATGTGATCTTTAGTGGTACCCCTTAAGTTTAAGCTTGTATCTTAGTCATTTCTTAAGAATAATGTCTTGCATGTGGTTTATTGTGTCCAAGATGGTGTTATCTCCTACATGCAATATGATTTAAGGCTGATTTAGAATAACATAAAGTTCACCTAAGTGAGTCTAGGCAAGAGCAACTCTTGGATGGAATTTGGAAGGTTCTAGGAGTGCATGCATGTGATAGATATGAGTCCTATGAAGATTTTCTTTAGGATTGAACTAAAATGACTCTTGAAGGTGTTGCATGTTTGAATATATGTTGTGAAATGTGGTTAAGGTATCACCTATGTTCCGGCACTAAGGATGGAAGGGAAGATGAACATTGATTTCAAGAAAGAATGCTTGTTTTATGTAGATTTGATACTAGCTTGGGTTATTACTTACAAACTGTTTATTATGATGCAAAGGTGATCTTATAACAAGCATGCAATCTGGATATTTATGTTACAAAGGGGTATAAGTGCTAACTAATGACCTAGTTCATAAGAACAAAAGGAATGGTGAGCATTTGACTTAAACCATGACAACATAGTAAACAACTGGAACTAGGCAGATTGGGATGACATCTTCAACGACCGTAGAACTGGACTTCCAGACCTTCAATGAAGCTAATTTTTGGCACAACGTTAGTCCTATGAAGGTAGCACGATTGAGAGTTGGAATTTCATTAAAATAAGCAAAGGATTATTTTTAAGAAATTTTACGGTAAAACTGCTCCAGTAGGGAATTCTGGAGCAGGGCAGAATTGGTTCCTTGGTTTAACGAATTTAAAAAGGATCTTTTGAACCTTCAATAAATCTGGTCTTTGTCACAGAGCTAGCCCCATGTGTATAGTAGAGTTGAGAGTTGGAATTTTGGAAAAATAAGTTATGGTTAATTTTTAATAAAATAATTGGTAAGACTGCTCAGACTGTAAATTCTGGAACAGGACAGAATGATGTAACGTTTTGCATGGCCTAAAAAGAGATCTTGTAGATGTTAAAAAAGGCTAATTTTCGGTGTGATGATACCATTATGTGTTTAGGAAATGTGAAAGTTGGAATTTTAGAAAAAAGAGTTGTGGAATATTTTTAATAAAATATCCACTAAAGCTGCTCAGACTGGAAAGTCTGAAACTGGCAGAACAGAACATCATTTTTGTTTTATCCGAAAAAGGACCTTGTGAATAACCAATAACGCTGGTTTTTGGCATGATAGTACCTCTATGAGTCTAGAAGACATGCCAGTTGGAATTTCAGTAAAAAAAGTTCTAGATTATTTTTAATGAATTAATTGGTAAAACTGCTCAACAGGAATTACTGGAAACACCTTTAAATTTGCAACGACTTTCCAGGCTTAGAAAAGGAACTTAGAGACATGCAAATGGGCTGAATTTCTGTAGGACACTAGTCCCACGTGTTTATGACGTATACGAGTTGGAATTTCTGGAAACGGAATTACGGAATTGCCACAATTAAATTTTTAGTAAAGTTGGTCAGCCCAGCCTCAGCACTTATAATAAATCGTAAAGTAAGTAAGTAAGCCTTTTTGGTTATTTAAATTAATTTCCATTTCTACGACTTGTATCTATGACTTCACCTAACGTACTTGTGACGAAAGAGGTTAGCCTAACCGTCCTATATAAATAAAGTACGAAATATGGAGTTATTCGTCCAAACCCATGTACGTTAACATGTTATAAGGAATGCATATGATCGTTTATGTCATGGCTTGCATTTCATATCACGGCATGTATCATGCATGATCACGAACCTGATTTTCATGGATTTTATGATGCAAGCAAGTTTTACAAGTGATTATCTTTTCGTTATGCATGAAAAGCTTTTACGGTCCCATATTTTAAAGAAAGCTTCATGACTCCTTTGCCGGCTAAGCATGCGACTAACCCGACTCCAGACCCGGGGTTAATTGGTCTGATGACATGATATCTGTTCTGGACCCGCTCAGATCCGGGGTTAATTGATCTGATATCTGTTCTGGACCCGCTAATTGATCTGATATCTGTTCTGGACCCGTTCAGATCCGGGGTTAATTGATCTGATATCTGTTCTGAACCCGCTCAGATCCGGGGTTAATTGATCTGACACTCTGTTTTTATGACATGACTTTTTATGGGACCATACTGATGTTTTGACACGACATGACACGACATCATGCATTGCATATTGCATAACTCACGATCATGTTAATATGTGGTATGATACAGCTAAGGACTTAATAAGCCAATAGTGGTTAGCACTATCTAGAATTATGCTTAGTCCATACCATCAGTTGACTTCAGGACTTAAGACAGGTATGAGCTGCTATTCAAGGATTTATGTTGACACATTCACGTTCTAATTCTTTATGTATTTCATGGTCGTTTATTGTATCCTTGCTGGGTGATTTTTATCACTCACATTTTATTTTTCCCCCCAGATAATGCCAAGATAGAGTGGATTGAAGATGAGCCGAGGGTACCGTATCCGTAAGCGTGAAGACATGAAGGGAGATGAACTTAAGGACTTTTGTGCTGCTTAGATGTTTGTACTATGACTATGTTGGTACTTTGTGGGATGTGACTATGATGTTTTGTGTGACTATGATGTTTTGTGTGACTGCTACTTCGGGGACTTAGTTATTGCGTAACGCATGTCTAATTTGGAAAGTTTTAATTCTGCCTAAATTTTACTGTCATGTTAATTGTTAACATAGGAATCCATGGCTTATTATGGATTTTCGTATGTTACGCATGACGCTTTGTACTCTCCTTAGTGAAGTACGGCGGGTGCACCGTATCTGGACGAGGCCCGGGTGCGGGGCGCTACAGGTGGTATCAGAGCCAAGGCTCTAGATTACGGGCAGAACGTAGAACTAAGTTATGATCTTAGAAATCTAAGTTTGATTGTAGACCTAAGTCCTGATCTTAGATGAGTGGTGACCTTAGAATAGGATCACTTAGACGGGTTAGGATATTATATGATAACTAATCCTAAACTATGGAAGCTAGGTCTACTGCATAAGACGTGTCTTTTATCTTCTTTACCTCAGGATTCTCGATTTTTGGCCATTAGTCTAATTAAATTGATTCTAATTCCGATGATCTAAATAGATGTTAAACTTTTAAGTGCAGATGGTGCGACCACGTGGCAGACCTCCGAGAGCACGACCAGTTGCTCAGGAGCCCGTTCCACCGCCCCAAGCACAGGTCCCACTGCCACCTCAGCCGGACCTGAATCCTCCACCACCAGCCCCACAAGCACCAGTCCCTCCGGTCATTCCCGACATGAATACCTTTCAGACCTTTTGTCAGATTGTTACTCAGATAGGGCAAGGCCTGATTCACCAGAATGCTCCACCTCAGCCACATCAGCCAGTCAGGGATGCCCAATACTACTTTGAGAAGCTTAAGAGGGCTAACGTACCCCCGTTTGAAGGAAAGCCAGACCATGACATTGCAGAAAAAATGGCTAGACGAAGTTGAAAACTGTTTTGAGCTGATCCAAGCCCCAGAAGAGATGAAAGCTCAGGCCATCCGACCCTTCTTGATCAGCGAAGCCAATCAATGGTGGAAGACAAATCTGCAGCCCTTACCTAGACCGATCTCCTGGGAAAGATTCCTACAAGAGTTCCATAAGTTCTATATTCCCCCATCTGTCAAATTGCAAAAGAGGCATGAATTCGAATCTTTGAAACAAGAATCAGGCATGACAGTGGCGGAGTACGCTAACAAGTTCATAGCCCTTGGGAGATTCCAGCCCGTTACAATGAATGATGAGGAGACGAAAATGCTGAAGTTTGAAAGAGGTCTGAATCCGAGGATTAGGACATGTCTGGTTAATGCAAACCCTACCAATTTTGGAGCACTTCTAGATGCATGCTACCGCATCGAGAGAGATATTATCCGAAGAGATGACGTGGGCCAGAAACGAGAAAGACAAGGGACCGGGAATGAGAGATACAAAAAGGTGGCAAAGAAGAACTTCCGAGGATCGGTTCGTCAAGGACAGAATCAGTACCGCAAGCAAAATCAAAATAATCATCAGAAGAATCAGACCTCATCACAACAGCCAGCAATCCCAGTATGCTCTCACTGCCAGAAGAGGCATGTGGGAGAGTGCAAGTGGAAAACAGGAAAATGTTTTGGATGCGGCAAGGATGGACACATGATTAAAGACTGCCCAGAAAAAGGAGCACAGCCGCAGCAACAACAGAGGAACCAGCGGCCCCGTACAAATGCAAGAGTGCACGCTATGACCGACGCTGATGTCGAGGAGACTGCTGATGTAGTGACTGGTAAGATTTTAAGTTTTATGCCTTCAATACATTTCACTATTGCGTGTCTATCATACTGCTTAGTAATTGTGCATGGTCCAGGAACCATATTAGTATGTAGCATACCGGCAAATGTGTTGTTTGACAGTGGTGCTAGCCACTCCTTTATCTCAAAGAAGTTTGCTAATAATATCGCCCATGATGCACTTCGACTAGAGACACCCTATAGAGTACAAGCAGCTGGCGACCAGGTGCTTGTTTCCCATCACCTACTCAGGAACTGTACACTTGAGTTTAATGGTCAGTTATTCGAGGCCAATTTGATCCCTATATCAATGAGTGATTTTGACGTGATTCTCGGAATGGACTGGCTCTCAAAGAATCATGCCCACATCGATTGCCGAAACAGGCAAGTCATCATTAGGAACCTAGTTCGAGATGAGATAACATTTCAAGGAGGAGCCAAATTAAAGAAACCATCTAAGAAAGTCTTTGTTAACGCAGCTCGTGCCAGCCAAGCACTAAGGAAAGGTCATGAAGGATTCCTGATTTACGTTCTAAGTGCTGAGCAAGAAGGCCCTACCCTTGCACAGGTCCCAATTGTCCAAGAATACCCTGATGTATTTCCTGATGATTTGCCCGGATTACCTCCCGATCGGGAGATCGCTTTCGAAATAAACCTTGTCCCAGGAGCGGAACCTATATCGAAAGCCCCTTATCGCATGGCACCGGCTGAACTAAAGGAATTAAAGGAACAGTTACACGAACTGTTAGAGAAGAAACTGATTCGCCCCAGTGTTTCACCATGGGGTGCTCCGGTGCTATTCGTGAAAAAGAAAGATGGAAGTATGCGCTTATGCATCGATTACCGGGAGCTCAACAAAATTACCATAAAGAACAAGTATCCGTTGCCCCGGATCGACGACTTATTCGACCAGCTCAGGGTAAGTAAATCATAAGTTTAACTTGAGTAAGATTTAAATATTTCCCCTAAACCCTACTTAAAGTATCTTAATGCATGGATCCCGAATTTTTAGTAAGATTGACCTACGGTCGGGATACTTCCAGTTGAAGATAAAGGCGGAAGATGTTCCTAAGACTGCTTTCAGAACCCGATACGGACATTATGAGTTCCTAGTCATGCCTTTTGGCTTGACCAATGCCCCTGCCGCCTTTATGGATCTCATGAATCGAATCTTCCAAGAGCAGTTGGATAAATTCGTGGTAGTCTTTATTGATGACATCTTGATATATTCACCCGATGAAGAGACCCACGCAGCTCATTTGAGGACAGTCTTAAATATTCTAAGAGCGAGACAGCTATATGCTAAGTTCAGTAAATGCGAGTTTTGGCTGCAAAGCGTATCGTTTCTTGGTCATGTGATATCAGAAGAGGGGATTTCAGTAGACCCCAAGAAGATTGAAGCAATCACCGAATGGCCTCGGCCCACAAATGTTACTGAAGTAAGAAGTTTTCTCGGGCTGGCCGGATATTATAGAAAGTTTGTGGAAGGATTCTCGAGGATAGCCATCCCTCTCACCAGACTAAACCAGAAGAAAACCAAATTCGAGTGGAGTGCCGACTGTGAAAAGAGTTTCTCCGAGCTAAAAGCAAAGTTGACATCCGCACCTATCCTAGCTCAACCCACTCCTGGCGAGAAGTATGTAGTTTACAGTGATGCTTCGAAGAATGGTCTCGGATGTGTCCTTATGCAGAATGACAAAGTGATAGTGTATGCATCCCGACAGTTGAAACCATTTGAACAAAACTATCCTGTCCATGACTTGGAGCTTGCTGCAGTGGTTTTCGCATTGAAAATATGGAGGCATTACTTGTATGGCAAAAGATGCGAAATTTATACAGACCACAAGAGCCTGAAGTACCTATTCACCCAGAAGGAGCTTAATATGCGGCAGCGCAGATGGTTGGAGTTAATAAAGGACTACGATCTCTCCATTCAATATCATCCAGGAAAGGCTAATAAGGTTGCTGATGCATTAAGCCGGAAGACAAGTCACCCACGGCAACCACCTCTTCAGCGAGACATGGAAGAGTTTGGTTTAGAAGAAGTTGACTCAGTCGAAGAGGTCCTTGCCAAGTTAGTCCTTATCCCTTCATTAATTGATAAGATCAAAGAAGCTCAAGGGAGAGACGAAACGCTGAGAAAAATCAAAGAAAGAATGAAGGTTAAGCCACGAGACGACTTTGAGGTCTGTAATGATGACAGTTTATGGTATCAAGGACGGCTGTGTATTCCTGAAGATAAAGAACTCAAGGAGGAGGTTTTGAAAGAAGCTCATAATTCACGACTGTCTATACATCCCGGAACTAATAAGATGTACCAAGATCTCAAACAAAAATTTTGGTGGCCCGGTATGAAGAACCAAATAGCAGAATTTGTTGAGCGCTGTCTAATTTGTCAAAGAGTGAAAGCCGAGCACCAGAGACCTGCTGGACTATTGCAACCCCTAGAAGTGCCGGAATGGAAATGGGATCACATCACCATGGACTTTGTGACCGATTTACCCAAGACCAAGTATGGGAATGATGCTATATGGGTCATCGTAGACCGTTTGACTAAGTCCGCACACTTTCTGGCCATGACGATTAAGGCATCTATGGAGAAGTTAGCCTCTATGTACGTTGACCATATCGTTTGCTTGCACGGGGTTCCCATAAGTATCGTATGCGACCGTGACCCCCGTTTCACTTCCAGATTTTGGACCGCCTTTCAAAAGGCAATGGGCACAGAGATTAGGATGAGTTCCGCCTTTCATCCTCAAACAGATGGACAGTCGGAAAGAACAATCCAAACCCTAGAGGATATGCTCCGCGCTTGCATCCTTGATTTCGGAGGAAGCTGGGATAGAAGCCTCAAACTCGTCGAGTTCTCTTATAATAATAGCTTCCATAGGTCCATCGGGATGGCACCATACGAAGCACTGTATGGACGAAAATGTCGGTCCCCACTCTATTGGGATGAAATTGGAGATAAGATCTACACGGGACCCGACATAGTTGAGCACACACGAGAGAAGGTGAAGCTTGTCCAGCAAAGACTAAGAGCTGCACAGGATAGGATGAAGATATGGGCAGACGAAAGAAGGAGACCTTTGGAGTTCCAAGAGGGAGAGAAAGTTTTTCTAAAGGTTTCTCCGACTAAAGGTGTTAAAAGGTTTGGCATTAAAGGAAAGCTAAGCCCAAGATTCATTGGACCTTATGAAATACTTGAGAGAGTGGGCGAAGTTGCTTACCGCTTGGCGCTACCACCATCACTTTCTCAGCTGCACGACGTATTCCACGTTTCACAACTTCGGCGATATGTATATGACCCCAGCCACATCCTTGAAGATCAACAGTTGAGGGTTGATAAAGACGTATCTTATGAAGGAGAGCCCTTGAGGATAATTGATCGGAAAGAGAAGGTGCTAAGAAGGAGAACCTTACCCATGGTAAAGGTACAGTGGAAGCATCATTCAGAAGCAGAAGCAACATGGGAAACGGAGGAAGACATGAGGAGTAGATACCCGCATCTTTTTGATTAGTTCAGAAGTTTCGAGGACGAAACTTATAATAAGGGGGGAGGATGTTGTACCCAAACGATCATGTACTTGAGACTATGATTAAGTAAAAGCGATGATTCCTTCCCGAGCATGTTACCTGAGTCACATTTGTCGCTTTCTTATTCAAATTCTTTAAGTTCATTCAGGACGGACACTAAATAGTTATACAAGCGAACATCACGAGGTGTGTAATACCCCTTGTGAATTCGGCCAAGGGCCATTGATCACCCTTGAAATAAACTAGTTCTTATACAAACATAGACAATACTCACAAAGCAAAAGATTGAAATCAAAATTAAATGAAATAAATAACATTGTAAATTATATAGATGTGGGGTAGGATAAATGTGAAATGACCAAAATACCCCCCAAACACCCAAGAATTTCGGCCAAGACATAGGAGGATCTAGAATCCTCCACACTCTTCCAAATAATTTATAATTAACAAATTACATAAAATAATTGAAATATTAAAAAAACAACTTGCATGCAAAAGAAAGGATAAAATAAGAAAAGAGGAGGCTAGTGTGTAAGAAAAAGTAAGGCCTAGATCCCCTTTTTCCCCCTCCCATGCACCGCCGGGTACCCTTCCCCAATCCCCCCTACATGTTCCATTTTAACTACACCTAGAAGCTTAATCCAATCTCATCTTGAGACATTCTCAAACAAGCCAACACTCAAGAAGTTTTCTCTTCCCCCACACACTAAAACATTTCGTTCCCTCCATCCTAGAAGGCTAAGAGATTCAACTTCACTCTCATTTTCAAGCTCAAGAAGTGTTTAGGTAAGTTCTCTTCTAAGTTCTTAAGTGGATTCTTCATACAAAAATGGTGAAGCTCACATGGGTGCTATCTTTTTTCCCCAAACCGTGGCCTCCATGTTCAAGGAGGTGAAGATCTTCAACACTCTTAGGTGAAGCTATCTAGCTACACTTGAAGCTCCATTCCAAGACTACTTGGGTAAGATGTTTTGGCCCAAATAAAACTCTATTTTCACTATTTAAGGAAGACTAATCTTTTTCCTCCCTCTTCTTCAAAACCGTGTGTTATAGGGAGTAAGAGGAGAAGGATTTTCAACTCAACTCACTCCAAACCAAGCAAAGGCAAAAACTTTGGCTTGAAGAGGCAAGTATACACTAATCTCTCATGATTTACCTAAAGGATTAGTGTGTTGAATGGTTAAAGTTTCAAAGATGTGATCTTTAGTGGTACCCCTTAAGTTTAAGCTTGTATCTTAGTCATTTCTTAAGAATAATGTCTTGCATGTGGTTTATTGTGTCCAAGATGGTGTTATCTCCTACATGCAATATGATTTAAGGCTGATTTAGAATAACATAAAGTTCACCTAAGTGAGTCTAGGCAAGAGCAACTCTTGGATGGAATTTGGAAGGTTCTAGGAGTGCATGCATGTGATAGATATGAGTCCTATGAAGATTTTCTTTAGGATTGAACTAAAATGACTCTTGAAGGTGTTGCATGTTTGAATATATGTTGTGAAATGTGGTTAAGGTATCACCTATGTTCCGGCACTAAGGATGGAAGGGAAGATGAACATTGATTTCAAGAAAGAATGCTTGTTTTATGTAGATTTGATACTAGCTTGGGTTATTACTTACAAACTGTTTATTATGATGCAAAGGTGATCTTATAACAAGCATGCAATCTGGATATTTATGTTACAAAGGGGTATAAGTGCTAACTAATGACCTAGTTCATAAGAACAAAAGGAATGGTGAGCATTTGACTTAAACCATGACAACATAGTAAACAACTGGAACTAGGCAGATTGGGATGACATCTTCAACGACCGTAGAACTGGACTTCCAGACCTTCAATGAAGCTAATTTTTGGCACAACGTTAGTCCTATGAAGGTAGCACGATTGAGAGTTGGAATTTTGTTAAAATAAGCAAAGGATTATTTTTAAGAAATTTTACGGTGAAACTGCTCCAGTAGGGAATTCTGGAGCAGGGCAGAAATGGTTCCTTGGTTTAACGAATTTAAAAAGGATCTTTTGAACCTTAAATAAATCTGGTCTTTGTCACAGAGCTAGCCCCATGTGTATAGTAGAGTTGAGAGTTGGAATTTTGGAAAAATAAGTTATGGTTAATTTTTAATAAAATAATTGGTAAGACTGCTCAGACTGTAAATTCTGAAACAGGACAGAATGATGTAACGTTTTGCATGGCCTGAAAAGAGATCTTATAGATGTTCAAAAAGGCTAATTTTCGGTGTGATGATACCATTATGTGTTTAGGAAATGTGAAACTTGGAATTTTAGAAAAAAGAGTTGTGGAATATTTTTAATAAAATATCCACTAAAGCTGCTCAGACTGGAAAGTCTGAAACTGGCAGAACAGAACATCATTTTTGTTTTATCCGAAAAAGGACCTTGTGAATAACCAATAACGCTGGTTTTTGGCATGATAGTACCTCTATGAGTCTAGAAGACATGCCAGTTGGAATTTCAGTAAAAAAAGTTCTAGATTATTTTTAATGAATTAATTGGTAAAACTGCTCAACAGGAATTACTGGAAACACCTTTAAATTTGCAACGACTTTCCAGGCTTAGAAAAGGAACTTAGAGACATGCAAATGGGCTGAATTTCAGTAGGACACTAGTCCCACGTGTTTATGACATATACGAGTTGGAATTTCTGGAAACAGAATTACGGAATTGCCACAATTAAATTTTTAGTAAAGTTGGTCAGCCCAGCCTCAGCACATATAATAAATCGTAAAGTAAGTAAGTAAGCCTTTTTGGTTATTTAAATTAATTCCCATTTCTACGACTTGTATCTATGACTTCACCTAACGTACTTGTGACGAAAGAGGTTAGCCTAACCGTCCTATATAAATAAAGTACAAAATATGGAGTTATTCGTCCAAACCCATGTACGTTAACATGTTATAAGGAATGCATATGATCGTTTATGTCATGGCTTGCATTTCATATCACGGCATGTATCATGCATGATCACGAACCTGATTTTCATGGATTTTATGATGCAAGCAAGTTTTACAAGTGATTATCTTTTCGTTATGCATGAAAAGCTTTTACGGTCCCATATTTTAAAGAAAGCTTCATGAATCCTTTGCCGGCTAAGCATGCTACTAACCCGACTCCAGACCCGGGGTTAATTGGTCTGATGACATGATATCTGTTCTGGACCCGCTCAGATCCGGGGTTAATTGATTTGATATCTGTTCTGGACCCGCTCAGATCCGGGGTTAATTGATCTGATATCTGTTCTGGACCCGTTCAGATCCGGGGTTAATTGATCTGATATCTGTTCTGGACCCGTTCAGATCCGGGGTTAATTGATCTGATATCTGTTCTGGACCCGCTCAGATCCGGGGTTAATTGATCTGACACTCTGTTTTTATGACATGACTTTTTATGGGACCATTCTGATGTTTTGACACGACATGACACGACATCATGCATTGCATATTGCATAACTCACGATCATGTTAATATGTGGTATGATACAGCTAAGGACTTAATAAGCCAATAGTGGTTAGCACTATGTAGAATTATGCTTAGTCCATACCATCAGTTGACTTCAGGACTTAAGACAGGTATGAGCTGCTATTCAAGGATTTATGTTGACACATTCACGTTCTAATTCTTTATGTATTTCATGGTCGTTTATTGTATCCTTGCTGGGTGATTTTTATCACTCACACTTTATTTTTCCCCCCAGATAATGCCAAGATAGAGTGGATTGAAGATGAGCCGAGGGTACCGTATCCGTAAGCGTGAAGACATGAAGGGAGATGAACTTAAGGACTTTTGTGCTGCTTAGATGTTTGTACTATGACTATGTTGGTACTTTGTGGGATGTGACTATGATGTTTTGTGTGACTGCTACTTCGGAGACTTAGTTATTGCGTAACGCATGTCTAATTTGGAAAGTTTTAATTCTGCCTAAATTTTACTGTCATGTTAATTGTTAACATAGGAATCCATGGCTTATTATGGATTTTCGTATGTTACGCATGACGCTTTGTACTCTCCTTAGTGAAGTACGGCGGGTGCACCGTATCCGGACGAGGCCCGGGTGCGGGGCGCTACACTATAGATAGTACACTATTTTTGAAACAAGAAAAATCAGATTTACTTATTATTCAAATTTACGTAGATGACATTATTTTTGGTTCTGCCTCACATAGACTCGTCAAGGATTTTGAAAATTGTATGAAAGCTGAATTTGAAATGTCTATGGTTGGTGAACTTAATTATTTTCTTGGCTTGCAGATTAAGCAAACGAGTAAAGGAATTCATATAAGCCAAGCTAAGTACGTAAACGACATGATCAAGAAATTCAATTTTGAAAATTTGAAACCATCCCCCACGCCTATGAGTGTCACTACTAAATTAGACAAAGATGAACATGGTAAAGATGTTGATAATGGATTATATAGATCTATGATAGGTTCTTTACTATATTTAACTGCTAGTAGGCCTGACATCATGTTTAGCGTATGCATGTGTGCTCGTTTTCAAAGTCAACCTAAGGTGTCACACTTAAATGCGGTAAAAAGAATATTTCGCTATATTAAGCACACGCCCACCTTAGGTATTTGGTACGATAAGGATTCTACATTCGACTTACATGCTTACACTGATGCAGATTATGGTGGCTGCAAAATAGATAGAAAAAGCACGAGCGGAACTTGCCAATTTATAGGAAATTCCCTTATTTTGTGGTTTTCCAAAAAGCAAGCAAGTGTTGCTTTGTCCACTACTGAGGCTGAGTATATGGCTCTTAGCCTTTGTTGCACACAGTTGTTGTGGATAAAACAACAACTTTCGGACTTTGGAATTACCGTAGATAAAATTCCTATTTATTGTGATAGTATGAGTGCAATAAATTTGTCTAAGAACCCCGTATTACACTCTAGGGCTAAGCATATAGAAGTTTGCTATCATTTTCTTCGTGATCACGTTAACAATGGTAATATTGTCATAGATCACGTACGCACAGAATCACAAGTAGCGGATATATTTACAAAGGCCTTAAATCAAGCCACATTTGAATCTCTCCGTTCTAAATTAGGCATGCTTCCTGTTGATGTGATTTAATGCGATATCATTTGATTTACTTTCCTTTTTGACAGGAATCTTTTGATTAACTTTCCAAAATAAAGGGGGAGGGAGAAGCATGATTTAAGGGGGAGAGATTTAAGGGGGAGAGAGATCACTGATTGATCCTAATTGCATGAATCAAGGGGGAGCCGGATTTGAAATTCGAAATTCAAATTTCAAATCTGTGCATAATTCAAGGGGGAGAGATAACACTTAAATCATGTACACTAGTTATTTTGAAAATCATCAAAAGGGGAAGATTGTAGAAATATGAGGGTTTGAGTGATTTCAAAATAAAGAAATTGAATATAAATATATATATATAAACGTTGGATATATATATATATACACAAGTGTACATGTATGCATGATAACTTGCCTTATTTAGCTTATATATTGTGTTGCCGAACTAACGAGCCATGAAGCTTTAAAGCTTACATCATATGGCGAACATTTGTTGAGTTTATACTATTTTCAGGTGCCACAATTAATGAACTAAAGTAGTTCATTAAGTGAAGTACTTAGTTTGATAAACTAAGTAGTTCATTAAAGGAAGATGCATTTGGAAAAGACATGAAGGCAACATGGCTATGGAAGGAAAGTTCTCTCCTCCTCCCCACATCATTTCACACGTTTTTAATACATAATATATATATATAGTTTCGGATTTTTTAAAAAGGCACATACACACTTGTTCCAACGTACTATCGACACGTTATATATCTTACGTACGTACGTTTACGTCACACCACTATACTTAACTCATATTTATGAGTACATTCAGGTCTTATATCATATGATATGAGATATGGTGATGAAAAATTAAATACGACACGATAAAAGGTTCTAAACCGAAATTTGTCGTATCGGGCGATACCGAAACTTCGCCAACGTGTCACGTACTTGCCATAAATAAATGGCCAGCCCATATACATCAAAATTTATTAAAAATTTCGTGCCATACACTGTATATTGAGACAAAAATACTTTCCATGTTGGCACACACAAATCATCCCACATTTAGGCCAAAATGTGAAGATTCTAATTTTATTTTTGTCACATGTTTATGGTGCCACTTTAAATCAGCCAAGTGCTGGAAATTAAAGTATATATTATATATATTATAATATATATAGCATGTGCAAAAGTTGGAATTTAAATTAGAGAAAAATCGGGTAATCGATAAATATCGAAAATTCGGTTTTCTACGCACTTGACATGGAACGTTTTTTTTGAACATGATGTGGCACGTATCTAGACACTTTTTACATATAATATACATCTTAAAGTGTTCTAGAAAATTAAATTAAGGGCTGATTGGAATATTACATGTGTGTATTATTAAATGTGCACTATTTTTCAAAGTTAGCAAAAATAAATTTCAGCACATGTATATACACTTTCTCAACGCCACCTACAGCTTATGTGGAGCACATGTGAAGCCTTGTTGGAATGTTGATTGGTCAAGAATCAATCATACAATGTTGATGAATCAAAGAGAGAAGCTACAAAAGGTAAGTTTTCAACATACATCTCTCTTATGTCACATGCTGAAAATTTCAGCATGTCACACTAGCTATGGACGATTTCTTCATCATTAAGGAATATATTTTGTTAATTTTGCATTAAGGAATAAATAAAATGATTTATGGAAATGTTTTGAATACTTTATGGAATAAAGGAAGTGATGTTTTTGAATATCACACATGCTAAAAAATTCAGCATGTGTGTAGTGTATATGGCCGAAATATAGGCCACATGGTTGTGAAGTTTTATTCTATGCATGATGAGAATATTGTATACTTAATGTTGATTGAATTCTTGAATTAAAACAATGCAAAATAGGCAACATTTTGAAGAAAGAGTGGATGTTACACATGCTGAAATTTCAGCATGTGCAAGACATGTTTGTGACCGTATGTGACATCCTTTTGGTGTCCAAATTCATTCTCAAACTTGTAGCAAGACTTGCCCTAAATATTGGTTGTATTTTTATGGAAGAAATTCAAAGAAAAATGGAAGAAATATTGATTTAATCTCACATGGTAAATGCTGAAAATTTCAGCATTAACATGTTGATATGGCCGAATTTTTTGAGATGGAAAGAGAGAGATTTGTGTGTCTCAAACTTTATGACATATTGTGACTATTTTGGCATGATTTGATAATTGATTATTTGGCATATATTTAGTGTTTTTTTTCAGAATATCCATGTCATCAAATGATGACAACAATGAGCCAATCAAAAGGTGCCAAGTAAGCAATGACTAAATGATGGTCCAATGGAGTGATGCCAAGTAAGCAAAATGTTGTCACCATGATGTCTCACATCCTCTCAAGCACTTAAAAAGAAATTTTCAAGATGGGGAGACTACCCTAGGGGGACGGCTGGACATGATTAAGAAGAGAAGAGAAGAACAAACAAAAGCAACACCAAGAATCATATTCAAAAGTGATAAAAGTGCAAAAGCTTTCTTCTCCTACACTTTCTTTCTTTCTTCTCTTGTAAAAAGCCTATTGTATTTTATTTCTTTCATCCTTGAATAGGCTTCATAGAAACCACCATTCATATATCTTTGTACAAGATTGATCAAGGTGTGATCAATCTTCATTCTAGCGAGGTGGTGGTGTTCGTGCAAATTGTACTCTAAATACAAGGTTTGTAAAGGGTTGGAGTTAAGGTGTAACTCTATCAACCCTGCGGTAAGGTGTACTGCGTGTGTGAAATTAGTGTGAACCAAGGAAAATGTTCCTTGAAGACTGGAGTAGGTTGTTTATAACCGAACCAGTATAAAATTCTTGGTGCAATTTACTTTCTGCATTTACGTTTCAGTTTCTGCACTGTTTACTCATATTGTTCACGTTCGCAAAAATAGTAAACGTTTTCTAAAAATTATAAAAATTTCCAGAAACATACATAAACGTTCTAGGGTTAATTTGGCACAAGTTTCAACCCTTTTGGACAAGTATAAGTCATCCAAACATCAAAAGTTCTGAGACTAGTGCAGACTGATTTTCAGACTTGAAAAGGTTGAGACTTTGGGTGTATTTGACCTACTTCCCAAACGAATTTTCAAAAACTGTTTCAACCCATTTAAATATAGTGTGTGAAGAGTTATTGGTCAAATTTTCAGATCATTTGGACATTCACACAAATAGGAATTAATTTTTCAAAACCATCTACCGTTTCTGGCAGAATTGTACAATCTGAGTGCCAACGGTTTTTGAAGGGGTTAAAGGTTGAATTTTGATTTGAAATTTTTAGGGGACCCTCACAACATCTGAGGCTAAGTTCTCTCAAAATTTCATAATTTTTGGAGATCTCTAACCTAGTTTTTAAATCGTTTTAAAACTGGTACTGAAAACAGAATCTGTTTTCAGAACTTGAATTGGTTAGGTTTAAAGAAATTTTAAAAACCATATTTTCCGCACCACCTATTCAACCCCCCCCCTTCTAGTGGTGCCTTGCAGATCCTACAGTGTATATTTATGTGAGAGGAGGAGGAGGAGACTTTCCTTTCTTAATCTTGTTCCCTTTGTGCCTTGTCCAAATGTTGCTTCCTTTAATGAACTACTTAGTTTAATTAACTAAGTACTTCACTTAATGAACTAGTTTAGTTCATTAATGGTGGCACCTGAAAATAGTACAAACACAACAACAAATGTTTGCCATTTGATGTAAGCTTTAACGCTTCATGGCTCGTTAGTGCGGCAACATTATATATAAACTATATAAGTCAAGTTATATGCAATATGTCATGCACATTTATGTCATGCACGTTTTTATGCACATTTAAATCATATATTTTGAAATCACTCAAACTCCTTTCTCTCTACATTGTACTCATGCTCATTGGTGTGCTTACACTCCTTCCATCCTCAAACTTGTATTTCTTGAGGAGATCCTTAATATACTTTGTTTGAGATATGTATGCTCCATCTTGAGTTTGCTTGATTTTAAGTCCAAGAAAGTAGTAGAGTTCTCACATCATACGCATCTCAAATTCTCCTTCCATTTATTTGGCAAAATGCTTACAAAGAGAACCATTAGTAGCACCAAATATAATATCATCAACATATATTTGAACAAGTAATTGATTATTTTCTTGTTCTTTAATAAAAAAATATAGTATCAACTTTTCCTCCTGAAAAATCATTTTTAAGAAAGAAGTTTCTTAATCTCCCATACCATGCCCTACGAGCTTGTTTAAGTCAATAAAGATCATTTTTAAGGTTGAATACATGACTTTGATAATCATGATTTTCAAAACCTGGTGGTTGAGCTACATATACTTCTGGAATTATTTCATTCAAGAAGACTGAGTTTACACCAATTTAATGTAGTTTGAAACCCTTATAGCATGCATATGCTATTAACATCATAATGGCTTCTAATCTAGACACGAGAGCAAAAGTTTCATCATATAATCTATACCTTCTTCTTGTCTATACCCTTGTGCTACCAACTTAGCTTTGTTTCTAGTTTATTTCTTTGATCATCCATTTTGTTTCTAAATACCCATTTAGTGCCCATTATAAGATGATCGCTAGGCTTTGACACTAACCTCAAAACATCACTTCTTTCAATTTGATTTAGCTCTTCTTGCATGGCTACCATCCAATCTTCATCAATTATAGTCTCTTTTATATTTTTAGGCTCAACTTGTGAAATAAAGGCATTTTTATAAAATTTTATTCTTGTTAATATGTCTTGACTTGTTTCTTCTAATATCAACTCTTTTAGGTTGTTTTTCTTATATTTATATGATTCCAATAAATTTGAAGTATCACCTTTAACCTTTTTCTCTTCTTCTATCTTAGTCCAATTTCAAGTGGGTCAGTTCTAAGATCAACAAGAATGTCGCCTTTTGGATTTTCAAGATTTTGTATGTGACTTATTTCAATTCCTTCACTTTCTTCATCATTATTAAAACATGGTCCATCATCAAGGAATTCACTAAACTTAATGTGAATTAACTCTTCAACTTTCATATTTCTTTTGTTGTGTACTCTAAATTGTTAGGAAATCAACAAGATCGATGCTATCAAAAATGCGCTACAGAAAAAAACTCGACTCTAATTCCCTACCTATGATCAATGTTGTTTGTTTAATTCGATGAAAGAAATTCAAAAATTAACCTCTGTACATTCGAAATCTGCAAACGAAGGAGGTGCGATGATACGATCACCTTCTGTCGGTATCCACATGGATGCTTCTGTGGGAGTGCTAGCTCTCTAGAAGGAGCGGCTAAAACTCGTTTTTCTCTAAAACCGACTTAGGGTTTTTTGTTTTTCCTCTCTAATCATTCTTACGTGATATAGCAACATATATACATATATATAAACCTTAAAGTCCGATTCCAAATCGGATCGGTTAAGGCTAATCAAAATCTATATTAGATATGGATTCTCTCAGGATTGGATAAGACCATTCAAACTCCATATCAGATATGGATTATATTGATATTATCCAATAATATATATGAATATATTTTAAAAATGAATAATAATAATTAATATCTAGTAATAATAATAATAATAATAATAATAATAATAATAATAATAATAATTTATTATTATTATTATTATTATATTCAACTTTATTTACAAAACAGGAAAGATGCCAGATGAGTGGAGAAAGAGTGTCGTGGTCCCCCTATATAAGAACAAAGGAGACGCACAGTGTTGTGGAAACTATAGAGGGATTAAGTTGCTAAGCCATACCATGAAGTTATGGGAGAGAGTAATCGACACTCGAATTAGGTGAGAAACTCAGGTAACGGTGAACCAATTTGGTTTTATGCCGGGAAGGTCAACTACGGAAGCAATACACATTCTCAGGAGATTAATGGAGAAGTATAGGGAGAAGAAGCACGATTTACATATGGTTTTCATCGATCTTGAAAAAGCATATGATAGTGTGCCACGTAACCTGATATAGGATAGTCTGGATGCAAGAGGGATCTCTATGAAGTATATGGACATAACTAGAGATATGTATGCTAGGACAAAAACAACCATTCGTACGCCTGTGGGGAATACAGACTTTTTTCCGGTAGAGGTCGGTCTCCATCAAGGGTCTGCGTTGAGCCCATTTCTTTTTACAGTTGTCCTTGACCAGTTGTCAAAGTCGATACAGGAGGCAGTTCTGTGGTGTATGCTTTTTGCTGATGATATTGTATTAGTCGAAGAAAGTAGACATACCCTGAGTATGAGATTGGAGCAGTGGAGAGGTGTTTTAGAGAGAAATGGCTTAAAGATTAGCCGTTCTAAGATTGAGCATCTGCACTGTGACTTCATCGGCATAGTAGACAGTGAGGATAGTCAGCTCACCATCGATGGTCAAGTGGTACCACAGGTAAGTAATTTTAAGTACCTAGGATCATTTGTGCAGCAGAATGGAGACATAGATAATGATGTAGCACATCGAGTTCAAGCAGGCTAGTGTAGATGGAGGGCGGCCTCAGGGGTGCTGTGTGACAAAAATTTCCTAACTAAATTAAAGGAAAAATTTTATAGGGTGGCAGTGCGACCGGCAATGCTATATGGGACAGACTGCTGGGCAATCAAGAGATCGCAATTACAGAAGATGGAAGTGGCAGAGATGAGGATGTTAAGGTAGATGTGTGGGCATACAAGGCTAGACCGGATCAGAAACGAGGTGTTTCGAGAAAGGTTAGGCTGGCTAGTATAGAAGATAAGATAAGGGAGGGAAGAATGAGATGGTTTGGGCATGTCAAGCGGAGACAGACAACTGCGGCAGTCAGAGCAATTGAAAGCCTCACTGTAGAGGGAAACAGGAGTAAAGGCAGGCCCAAACTGACTTGGGATGAGCAAATAAGGCACGACCTACTAGATTTGCGCCTCTCTGAGGACATGGTCTAGGATAGGAGTTCATGGAGACATAAGATTAAGGTTAACGAGGTATAGGCCATATATAGGGACACTTTAGAGTATATTTTGGGACATAAATAGGCGTATACACTATCTACGCTTTAGGTTGACTTTCCACTTGGTTGCGTATGTTATACCGTTGTTTTACATTACATGTACATATACACGTGATGTGTATTTTAATATCGAAAGACTTTTTTATTTATTTTTATTATTTTTTATTCCTTGAATTTCCTCACTAGTACACTAGCACATAATATCTTTATTATTATTATGTCATTTATGCAGGTACATATAGAGCCGGGGGTCTCACTGGAAGCAGGCTCATCTATCCTTTGTGATAGAGGTATTGTATGCCTACCAATTACCCTTCCCAGACCCTAACGATAGCTTTTGCTGTCGTTGGGATATACTGGGTCCGGACGATGACGATGATTAATCTCAACCTATACGCATTCTTGTGTGTGACCCGATAAGACCATATTAATTACCAGTTGGTTAAATCTCTATTAAACCAACAAGTCGTATTTGGCCTCTAGAAAGGCATTACGACTACCCAATTAATACGAGTACTGCGCAACTAGACTAATAATAGTACATGTATTAATCCTTTTGTCACACTATATCTAGTTTGAACATAAGTCATGATCAACGTCATACTTATATTGTTCAAATGTATATTACTCGATCTCCAAGTACACTAATAAATCAAATGATATTGATCACACTATCAATTCATTTGAACATGGCCATGCATTTCACAATCTTACTTATCGAGGGGCCCAAAAGATATCTATCTCAAAATCATCATCATCATCATCATCATCCGTACCCAGTATATACCAACGACAGCAAACGCTATCGCTAGGGTCTGGGGAGGGTAATCATATCTTGATTGTTCAATATTTTCTACATAATATATATCATATTCAATCATGACCTTTATTATTATCCAATTATGGATAATGTTTGATCATGTTAAAATATAATAGTCCTTATGTCGGTAATCTGACAATCTCAAGTTTAAGGATTAAAACATAACTGTCATGAGATTTATTTATGAGCCAATCCATACAGTAATCTCATGATGGGTCTATCCAACACATTGTTCTTTAACAAGTATCTATGAAATTGATTTGTATTATCATACACATAATCATCTAATTATTATCAAATCAATACTCATACTTGTCATAAATTATTTTATCTCTATAATAATAATGAACCAAGTACATATCATAATTGTGTAACATACTAACCAGCAATAATGATAATAAAACCTCGTTATTAATAATAAATGTGTAACATAAAGATCCAAATCAATGGCATATGGTACATACATTAACAATCACCCACTTGCACTAGGCCTACAATTGTCTGAGACCTATAGATCTAGTGTGATGATCATGCTTGACCCGTGAGAGAGGCTTAGTCAATGGATCCGATTATCATTTGTGTCAACTTTGCAAATTTTGGCATCTCCTTTATCGATTATGTCACAAATTAGATGATAGCGTCTGAGTATATGTTTACATCTCTGATGGGACCTACGCTCTTTTGCTTGTATAGCATAATTTTTGACACAATAAATGTCCACAGGATTTGCAATCCTGGGTATCACTCCTAGCTGATTCATGAACTTCTTCATCCAAACTGCTTCCTTAGCTGTATCTGATGCTGCTGTATACTCAACCTCCGTTGTAGAATCAACCACAGTGCTTTGTTTTGAACTCTTCCAACTAACAGCTCCACGATTCAATGTGAATACAAAACCTGACTGTGATCTGAAATCATCTATGTTGGTTTAGAAATTAGCATCTGTGTAACCATTTACAACTAACTCATCATCCAAACCTCCAAAAACCAGGAATACATCTTTAGACCTTCTAAGGTACTTAAAAACATTCTTGACAGTTGTCTAGTGATCTTCACCAGTATCAGCTTGATATCTACTTTTTGTGCTCAATGGATATGATACATCTGGTCTGGTACATAACATGGCATACATAATTGATCTTATAGTAGAAGCTTAAGGAATTTTATTCATTCGATCTCGCCCATCAGATGGCTGAGGACATTTATTCTTGCTGAGGTGAATGCCATGAGACATAGGCAAGAATCCTTTCTTGGACTTTTGCATGTTGAACCTCTTCAACATTTTATATATGTATGTACTTTGACTCAAACCTTTTATCCTTTTAGATAAATCTCTATAGATCTTAATACCTAGGATATAGGTAGCCTCACCTAAGTCTTTCATTGATAAAGAATTTCCTAACCAAGTCTTAACCTTTTACAAGGTAGGGATATCATTCCCAATAAGCAACATGTCATCCATGTATATAACTATAAACACTACTGCACTCCCACTAACCATCTTATAAATACAAGGTTCATCTTCATTCTTGATGAAACCAAAGTTCTTAACTTTTTCATCAAAACGAAGATTCCATCTTCGAGATGCTTGTTTCAATCCATAAATGGATCGTTGAAGCTTGCAATCCTTCTTTGAATTTCGGGATTTACAAAAACCTCAGGTTATGTCATGTACACATCCTCAAGTAAATTTCTATTAAGAAAGGTAGTTTTGACATCCATTTGCCATATTTCATAATCATAGTATGTTGCAATGGCAAGGAGAATTCTAATAGACTTAAGCATAACAACAGGTGAAGAGGTTTCATCATAGTCTATACCATGAGTTTGCTTGAAACCTTTAGCATCAAGCCTTACTTTGTAGGTTTGTACATTCCCATCCATATCATTTTTCTTCTTAAAAACCCATTTGCAACCAATAGTCTTAATACCCTCTAGAGGATCAATTAAAAACTTGGTTATCAAACATGGATTGCATCTTAGAATTCATGGCTCCAAGCCATTTGTTTAATCTGGACTAACACAGATTCTTGATAGGTAGTATTCTCATCTTGATCTATAAACATAACTTCACAATCATCGTTCACAAGAAATCCATATATCTCTGGCTGATGATGTGTTGCACCCCATCCGGGACTAGGGTCTCGGCACGGTGCACCCGCCGACTCTACTATGAGAAGTACAAGACGATGTCATCATACATGTACAAATCGGAATAACATGTATTGATAAACGGAAACAAAATGACATAAGCAAAAATAAACGTCAATAAGAGTATATTCTAATACATCCGCATGAGTGTCGTACACACATCCATAGTACAAAATAACAAAATACAGAGTTGAATATCCCAAAATACAAAAGAGGTCATAGCCAGCTACTAATCAGCTCCATACGTCTAGTCTCTGGACTCGTCTTCAATAAACTCTAGTTCAGGGTCCTGTGGATCTGCGTGGTGATATAAAGGGGTGAGCGATAACGAATCGCTCAACAAATAGTTCTACCTAGGTCCGTCAAGTGGATCATACATGAGGGCCGGGGTTGTGGATGATACAGTATGGTGTGACGCAAGTATTATAATGCTCAATGTAGACAGGAATAGTAAAGCATAAAGCAAATGTTGAAGAATAAAGCATAGTGTATGTGTAGAAATAATAAAGTAGATATCATGTATTACTATCACAAATCGAAAACATCATAAAAGGAACATACTCTACTGCTAAACAAACTTGTCTTACCTACTTCGTTCTGGTGTGCGATCTTCCTTGGATTTCTTTCTGGTGTGCGATCTTCCTTGGATTGTTCTTGTTATTATGTAATCATACTTGTCTTGTTTTCGATATTTATGATTTAGAGTTATTCGGGGGTACATGATACATGATCGTGATGTATGCATCATGAAACTTTTTGAACAAGAAAGCATTTCATTTCATACTTGCATAAACATGACATTTCATAATTGCATAAACATGACATGACATGGATGGTCCATGACATACCGAATGATTCCATGAGTATCCACGAGTACTGTCTATGAATCTCGATGGTCCAACCATGGTGTTACATCATACGTACATAGGACTAACGGTGACACACTATAGTAGAGAACCCAGGTCCCGGACACGGTGTTACAATCTGCGATAACGTATTTTGCCCCTGACATCCTCTCCCAGGACCAGACATCAGGCATCGCTCCATACTGAATGTCGTAGACATAACAGAAAAGGCAGATAACCCTTACCCGGGCAAGGTGTTACCCTCTGCCTGCATATCATGCGTATAAAGATAGGTAGAGAGCACTTGTCCCAGACAAGGTGTAACACTTACCTATGGATACATGCATAAGTCATATAGAATCAATCGTCTCGCGGTACAAATTCTTAGAATCATTTAATTTTTAAAACATTTCATGCAGCAGTTATAAACATGTCTTGAAAACACTTTAAAATGATGAAAAATCATGAGAGCATCATGCATGAGAGAATGTGGTATGTAGTTTCTTTATTCGTGTGCAATCTTTAACTTCTTATAGATACTTTTATTCTGTTGGGTTGTTATGATCTGGTTAACTTGCTTACTAGGATGAAACGTATACCATGACTTGAAGAATTTTCATATTCATAAGGTTGGACATTCAAGTTACATTATGTAATCAATTAAACTACTATTAAAACATGTTTAGCTCCTATTTACATAATATGTCCAAGGTTGTCTTTATTAATGAAGGGGGCCCAAAATTGGGCTTAGGGTCGAAGGCCCTCTTGCTCCAATTTTCCTTTGGCCATTCTTTTCTTGTAAAATGTCATTGGATCTTAATTGTCTTAGACATTTATAACTTATGATAACATTATGGTCTTATGGAAATTAATTCTTGTTTGATCTTTGGGAGTTTAATTACCAAAAAGGCCTTAGGGCCGAAATTAGTGTGGTCCAAGGTTTAGAATTTTCACATTATGTTCTTGTGGCACTTATGGCCATTTTCTTTTTTATTGCATGTCATAGTTACAAAATATACTTCAATATTAAGTTGTACATTTAGCTTAACTATTTTAGGCCATCACCGAAAGTGGGGGAAAAATTATTTCCAGTAAGGCTCTTCTACATAAATAATCAACTTGATGCTAATGTTGATCATAATGTATATCACATACTAATGATGGTATGTTCAAGACATATCATACATCTATTGTAATGCTCACCAAAATGACATGCATGATGATAACTGTACTAGAAGTGACATGCAAGAACCTACAATGTAGCATATTATGATGATGATCATGCTACACATAACATACAACATATGAAGCTAAAAATAGAGATTTCTATGTCATTTCTCCTTTCTAAGACCATGATCATCAAAATACTCATCATGATGATTGTGATGAATTCATGGACTATGAAGGGGGTCATGGCCGTCCCCTTATGGAAAGGAAAATGATGATGCTAACATGAATGATGTTCAAAGGTAGCATCTTGGTATATACG
This sequence comes from Eustoma russellianum, assembly GCA_036186865.1. Lineage (NCBI taxonomy): Eukaryota > Viridiplantae > Streptophyta > Magnoliopsida > Gentianales > Gentianaceae > Eustoma > Eustoma russellianum. Next base: position 10,466,740 of record AP025042.1, read on the forward strand.
CATGAGAGAGTAATCAATATTGCATCATTATAAGACTACCATTCTCTATTTTCATGATAATGTTTTCTATTACATTTGAGTATAGAAGAAATGACATGCATGTATCAAAATGACAAAGGAGATGACTCTTAGCACACCTATTAGCATAATATAATCATATTTCTACCATTTTGCATCTATGTGTGGAGATAATAGTAAAGATGCATTCTTCTTGACATGCACGAACTAGATAGTCCATAAGTGACCAAATTTCATCTTGCATTTTAGATTAGAGTAGTATTCTAAACACACTTGACGGTTTCATTCAAGAAAAGAACACATGCATCAACAATTTCAACATGCAAGCCTTCTTTCATGTCAACAATACTTAGAGACCATAATTTTAGTTGCATGCATGATCCATTAGCTATTAATGAGCATACTAAACTTAAATTTCAATTTTCTTAAAGAAACTAGGAAGAATACTTGCCTTCGAGTGCTTGAGTCTTACACTAAATGGTGAAAGATTTCTTCTTTGGCCACTAGCTTGAAGGTTAGGGCCTTAGAGGCCAAAGTGAAGAAAGGAATAGTCTTTTATGAGGAAGATAAGAGTATAATTGTTTTAAGATTCAATATAGGTGAACTTTACCTTGGATTATCTTGAATTTCCTCGCTTGTTGAGTTGAAGAACTTCTCCTACTCCCTTGTTGAAACCTACAGTTTAGAGGATTAAATGGAAGACATAGAGAGTCTTTGGAAAGGAGATGAGAATAAAAGAAAAGGATATAAATACTGAAGAGGATGTTCTTACCTAAAATGAAACTTGATGATGTCTTGAAAATGGAAGAATTTCTTTGTTCCTTGGCTATGCTCTCACGGTTGGAGGATGAAGAAAAGGGGAAAAACTTTGGTTGCTAGAGAGAGAGGAAAAGTGGGGTGAATATTTGGAGAGTGAAACTTTGAGACTGAATCTTAAAAGAAGAGAGCAAGGAATGAAATATAGTCTTGCCCCAAATTCTTCTTATGGCCGAAATTTTCCAAGATGATGGGGAAATGATGATTGCCTTCCTTGGTAGAAGGAGTGGGCGAAGGTAAAAATGTTTGCATGAAAGGAGAATGGTTGGGGGTTTTATTTGTGTAAGAAAAGCAATGATGGGGAGAGAAAAATGAAAAGAAAATGGACAAAATGAGTGAGTGAAATTGTAAGAAAAAAGAAGCCATACATGGATTTTGATTGGAAGGATCCTTTAAGGGTGTAAAAGGTGGAGTGGAGAGAGAGGAAAATATTCGTCTCTCCCCTACTTGGGTGTAGATGAAATTATGAAGGAGGAAGGGGGAGTCTTCCTCATTTTGTCTTGGTTTGAGATTGGGTATGGTGAAATGTGTAAGTGTCTAAGTTAGAAAGAGAAAAGAGGTAAGGTAAGACAAGTTGTCTTACCTCAAAAAGGGAAGGGGCGGTGACAGGGTAGTATGTGGGTTTGGGGCAGAGCAAAAATGAGAGATGTAAGAAAAGTGAAAGATGGTGTAAAATGAAATGATGGATAAGAGAGAAATGTAATTTTGTCCTACATGGGGGGTGCCGGCCATGATTTATGTAAGGTGGGTGTATCGAAAATTTTACCCCTTACTATTTTTCCTATGTCCTAGTTTTCTTTTATATTTATTTAGTTGTAAGATAATTTATGTCTGAAGGGTGTTCTTATTAATTATTAAAATATCACAAATTCCTAGGGTCATGGTTTATTTGTATCGATGTCGAACAAAAATTTTATCCCAACCTTTTTGCATGACGCAACGATCTTGTTTTGGGTGCCGTCATAAATTTTTCTTTGTTTGGCTTTCTCAACTGGCCCGGGAGTGCGGGTCGTAACATTTCTCTCCCTTTATAAAAAGTTTCGTCCTCGAAACTTGTAGAATCAATCGTAATCCACTACTCAATGTCTCCTTACAGATTTTACTCCTATCACATGTTCCGATCCTTGTTCAGTTCCCTGATCCGGCGTTTCGGACATGCTTTTCTAGAGTCATATCTTGGTAGTTTTATATTGAAAATTCTTTCCATAAATGGAGTGTTGTAGCATAATGTAGTCTCCAAAGAATTTATTTCATTACGTATCCAGGGTTTTCTAGCCTTTGTACCTTTTCGGTGTTATTCAGAGCAGTGAAATTTTTGGCATGGTCATTTTGACTTTCTTGAACAGATTTAAATTCCCCCTTTGCTAACAATAAGCCAAGTAATTTACGAACTATTAGATACCTGTTTTAATATTAGCCATCCAGATTATCGGTGTCCAGTAGCTCCTAATGCTGGGCATTGGTCTGGGAGGGTTCTTCTTGCGGCATCATTCTCATCGCATCTCTTCTTCTCCTTGGGCAGTTACTGTCCATGTGCCCAGTCTTGCTGCATTGAAAAAAAACATCGGTCCCTACGCAGCATTCACCAACATGTTGTCTTTGACACCTCTGACATATCAGAATCGCCGTTGCGGTCCTCCATCGTTGCTGAGACTGGTACTAATTGGATGACTACTGGTGAGGTTGTCTGCCTACCTTCTGATGGTATGGACCCCATCTCTCAATCTGATCCGCAATGCCATTCCGAGTTCTCCTGTTTCTAACATCCCAGTCTGGTATCACAACAGTGCGCTCCACCTTATAACAGCCCTCCAGTAGTCTCTCAAAATTGGCTGGGTGTGTACCAATTAACCAATTCAAGATTCGAGGATTTAAACCACGTCGGAACCTGACCATCCTCAGCCTATCATCAGTCATTATCTCGGGAACATAGCGACCCAGGGTGGCGAATTGCCAGAAATACTCCAAAACTGATCCATCTATCTCTTTCTTATGGTATCAAACTCCCTTTCTCTATGTATAATCATTGTTGGGGAGAGGTAAAAACTGCAGAACTGTTCCAAGAACAGCGCCCAAGTCACCAGTTGAGGCAGTGGCCGAATGTAATTCGTCCACCAATGATTGGCGCTACCCACCATAACGGGAAGTACAATTTGTGGCTTCACCTCTTCAGGAACCCGTGCTAGTTGGAAGCCCCTCTCGGTGTCATCCAGCCATCTTTCTGCCTTAACAGTATCAGGTTCTCCATCAAAACTAAGAACACTGGCAGCACCAGCTGTCCATATATGAAGTCAATGTTCATATGGAACTCTGACTGAATGGATGACGGTGAAGCTTGTGTAGTCTCGTTTACTTGGCAGATTCATATCAGAGCTTCGATAAATGTCCGGAGTATCTCCCTCGGGAATTGAACCACCAGAGATAAAATCTGTGCCGGCAAAGACAATGTCCTCACTAACTCTGGTGATGACCCATGTAGGACAAGTGACGATGTCTGCCTATCAGATGAGGATGACATCCTATTTCAAACAAATAACTTAGTACCGTTAGTCAGTAAGTTATAAAATATCTTAAATTTTAAAGGTTATTCATATTCAGAGGGAAATATTCATTTATTATGACCCTAAGTTAATTTACATGGCGCTAAGTTGAGGTATGATTATCCTGATATATGTATATTTTTTTATTTTTTTCCTAATCCATTCTAAGGGGCCTATACTAAGGCTGTCGCACTCAGTCTAAGAGTCGTATACCTAGATTCTACGATCCTTGCTTAGGTTCTAAAATCATAACCTAGGTTCTACGGTCACAGACTAATACATGAAGTCGCTTCTCTTATGCTGTCTGTTGTGGATCTAGAGCCTCGGCTCTGATATCACCTATAGCACCCCATCCATGACTAGGGCCTCGGCATGGTGTACCCATCTTACTCTACTATGAGAAGTACAAGGCGATGTCATCATACATGTACAAATTGGAATAACATGTATCGATAAGCGGAAACAAAATGACATAAGCAGAAATAAACGTCAACAGGAGTACATCCTAATACATCTGCATGAGTGTCGTACATACATCCATAGTACAAAATAACAAAATACAAAGCTAAATCTCCCAAAATACAAAAGAGGCCATAGCCGGCTACTAATCAGCTCCATACGTCTAGTCTCTGGGCTTGTCTTCAATGAACTCTGGTTCAGGGTCCTGTGGATCTGCATGGAGAAATAAAGGGGTGAGCGATAACGAATCGCTCAGCAAGTAGTTCTGTCTAGGTTCGTCAAGTGGATCATACATGGGGCCGGGGTTGTGGGTTATACAGTATGGTGTGACGCAAGTATCATAATGCTTAATGTAGACAGGAATAGTAAAGCATAAAGTAAATGTTGAGGAATAAAGCATAGTGTATGTGCAGAAATAATAAAGTAGATATCATATATAAATACATCATATATGTACACAGCGAAAAATAGAGATGACGATAGGCGGCTCTGGGATCACCATGGCAATCGTACATGACCTAGAAAATCATATATGTTCGCGTTAAATGCTAGAAAATCATCTGGAGTTCTGTATCAACGCATATTATCATCGAAGTTGGGATCTTTTCTCATCAAAGTTGGGATCTTTTTGGCATATCCTATGGAATCGCATGATAATTCACCGGATCATGCAGGGAAGAAATCTTTTCTGCAAGCCTTATCTAAAAACCTGGAGCGGCCTCCTTCTGCACCTTCACGGCCTGTGAATCGATACAAAGGTCTACTTTCTATTAATTTCACAGCAGAAGAGGTAACTAAGTATTCAATTCCTTATCAACATGCACTTATAGGCTCTTTTTGGCATGAAGAACAACATGAAACAGATGGCTATATGCATGGAGAGAATCGGTTTCAAAAACACACCAAAATTGGGATTATTGGATGATAAACATGTATTAATCACTTTCTCAAATGTTGAGGATTATCAACGATGTTTTCTACGCCGCACTTGGATGTTGAGTGGTTATTAGATGCGAATCATGAAGTGGACGCCTGACTTTGATCCGCAGGTGGAAAACCTATTGTTCCAATATGGATATCAATCCGAGGTCTTCCTCTATACCTCCATAACAAATCTGCATTGTGGGATATAGCGCATATGATAGGTTACCCCCTAAAAATGGATACTGCTACTGCTCAGGGATTAAGGCCATCAGTTGTGAGAATATGCTTGGAGTTGGATATCTCAAAGCCATTACCACCTAAACTGCACATACAAGCAGGAGATAAGGAGTTCTACCCTACAGTAGAATATGAAAATGTACCTCTGTTTTGCAATTCATGTAGAACACTGGGTCATGAGTAGAAAACTTGCCTGCAAACCACCACTTCAAAAGTTGCAGATGTAATTGAACCCTAATCAAAGATACATGCTGCACCTGTTTCTCAGAGATAGACACCAAAAAAACTAAGCCAAAAACAACACTCAAAGAACTAGATGGTGAGCTGCCACAATCTGAGGAAAATCTTATCTCAGATGATCAGTTGTATTCGGGACACCAAACTACCTTGGAAATAAATGTGCCCACATTGCCTACTCGCGCAGTGGAGGTCAATAAGGACCCTCCTCGTAAGGATCCCTCTACATCACACAATATGGTTGCTCAAGAAGTGGCGAATATTACAGAAACTTCATCAAACTTGGATAAAGAACCATTAGAATGTCAGACTACAGTGCTACACAATAAAAGAGATGGTGCGGATATCAACGAGCTGACCACAGACATGGATCATAATGCTGATGAACCTCTGCCAAATGTGGGGAGCTCCGTAGAAGTGACTGTTCTTGATTATGACAATCTTTTATACACCACGGTATCCGATACGGAGCTCTTTTACCCACAAGAGAGCGTGCATGCCAAACCAATACATCTAATGATGACACACAGCAAGGAATAGTACAGCCAGAAACTTTAAAGGCATGGGTGCTAGCAGCATCAGAGGAGTTCCAACGGATATTATCATCATGTGAAAGGAGTCCACGTCCTTTAACAGAACTATTGAATATTGTGCAAGATCTCCCTCATCTTAAACCGAGAAGACGACATGCAAAGCAGGAGATGATAAACTATTATCAACCATCAGTGGACAGGACTACTCGCTCTTCAAGCTCTCAAACTCAATTTGATCAATGAATTGCTTACTTTAGAATGTATGTGGTTTAGCCACATCCTTAGTCAGATTGAAACGATTGCTTAAAACCCATAAAATTCAGTTGCTCATGATTATTGAACCAAAAAATTAGCAACACAACTAGATCGATTTCATCTTAAACTTAGCTTCTCAAATGCAGAGGTAATATGTGCAGGGAAGTTTGGGTGTTTTGGAATCATTCTTCTCTGCGGCTACTAGAGACTATCCAAGCAGAACAATGTTCCTTTTTCGGCTTTCATCTAATTGAGTCAGATAACATAACTTGGTTTACCCCGGTCTATGGCTTACATACAATCACAGCTAGATGAAGATTATGGGCTACGATGCAGCAGCATTATGACACACACTGAACCTTGGTTAATAGGGGGCGATTTTGATACTTTCCTTTCAGTGGATGAACATGCTGGATTGTCAACCCCAAATATCTCCTCCTTGGAGGAATTTCAAGATTGTGTCACTCACTGTGCTCTCATTGATCTGCCCTTTGAGGGATCAATGTATACTTGGTCTAGTGGACGAGGATTAGGAGTTGTAAAAAGAAGGCTAGACTGATTTTTATGTTCAGAATCTTTTAATACTCGGTTCAAATCTTTGTGAGTGAAACATTTGTCTTGGCTTACTTCTGATCATGCTCCGTTATTATTACGATGTTTGCAGCATCAACAGCAGGTCCAAAATCTTTTTGTATCCTTAATGTTTGGATTGATCATCCAGACATTATGCCTTTTGTGCAAGCTACCTGGGCTTCATATCCCACTCGAGGAGGTATGAGAGGTTTATATGACAAGCTACTTTTATTAAAACGGGATCTGCGTACATGGAATACGACAGTATTTGGAAATGTTTTTGACAAGCTATAAGAGGCCAAACAAAGTGCAATTCATCATGAGAAAATATATGACAATCATCCATCTCCAGAAAACCGTCAGGCATATCAACAAGCTCAAGCTCAATACAAAATAGCAGCCAGACGAGAACTATTGTACTAGGAACAGCGGGCTAGATGAAGAGATATTCCTAAACGTGATACCCTCTTTGATTACCACAGAGGAAAATGCACAATTGATAGCCTTGCTGCAAATACCTGAGATTCAAGAGGCGGTATGGTCACTGAATCCGAAAAGTGCCCTAGGGCCAGAAGTCTATAATGGACAATTTTTTCGTACATGCTGGAATTTTATAAAGGAGGATATGCTAATGGCAATGCAGGAATTCTTCCTAGGACTTCCTCTTCCTCGGGCCATGGGTAGTACATTGATTACACTCATTCCAAAAAAGACCGCGCCACCAAAATTTTTAGACTTCAAGCCCATTAGCTTGGCAAACTTTGTCTCTAAGGTGGCAACATGAATTCTTGCAACAAGACTCCAGCCAATACTACTGCGCATTACATCAATAGAACAAGCAGGATTCTTAAAAGGAAGAGACATCACAGATCATATTTTGATGGCAAAGGAAATGACGCGTTACTTAGACAAAAAAGTGCGAGGTTCAAACGTAATGATCAAGTTAGACATGATGAAGGCCTTTGATCGGGTAAATTGGCAATTTCTGACAGAACTCCTCCACCGCTTTGGGTTTGATTCACGATTGATTACAATGATTTTCAATCATTTGCAAGGTACCTATATATCCATCCTTATCAACGGAGAACCTGCTGGTTTCTTCAAGCCATCACGTGGAGTCAAGCAAGGGGATCCTTTATCTCCACTATTATTTATCCTAGCATCTGAAATATTTTCAAGGGGGTTAAACCATTTGATCAATCAAGGCGCATTACAGTATATTAACATTGGTAGAGCACACCTCTGCTTATCTCATTTTGCATTTGCGGATGACCTTCTGATATTTCTCAATGGAAATTTGAAAAATCTTGAGAGATTTTGGCAGTATCTACAGCTTTATCAAAATGCGTCGGGACAGGCGGTTAACTATCACCAAAGCCAATTTGTAGCACCCTCCTATATTCAAGACTCGCAAATCCAAAGAATGGAGCACTACATTCATATGCAAGCAGTTTCATGGCCAATTAAGTACTTGGGCGTTACACTTTTCAAAGGGAAGCCTTGAGTTTCTTACTACAATTCTTTGATAACCTCCTTTCAATCAAAACTGAGCATGTGGCAAAATAAGTTCTTGAATTACACAGGGCGACTGATTTTGATCAAACATGTACTTGCTGCTATTCCATTACATCATTTAGTAGTTTCTCTTCTTCCTACAAGATTGATTGCTTTATTGCATATAATGATGACTAAATTCTTTTGGGGAACTTTTGATGGTATAAAGCGCCATTCATGGGTTTCAATGGAAAAACTGTTTTGTACTACCGAAGAGGGCGGACTGGGACTTAGAAGTTTGGAGAACTTACAGTTGGCTTACTCTTGTCGGTTGTAGTGGAGATATCAAACATATTTCTTCGCTCTTTTTTACACTCCAAATATGGGGGACGAGACACTTTTTCTTTTCGAATTATAGATTCACCAATATGGAAACATATATTTCGTATACACCCTACATGTATCGCCCTTACATCTTCGGTATCAGACGCAATCATTTGGCCAGGCATGCCAGAGGGATCCTTCACTCTGAAAGTTGCTTATGAACAACTACGACCTACGGGAGTTAAGCTATTCTCGCATAAATTTGTTTGGCATAAGCTTATTCAACCAAAGCAAAGAACATTTTTTTGGCACTTCTACCATAGGGCCTTGCCCATCCCGTCGAACTTAGCAAGGTTTGAAGTGGTGTTTCCTACCCAGTGCCCTTTCTGTCTGACGGAAGCCATAACTACTGATCATATTTTCTTAACATGTCCGGAGGTGTCTTCAATTTGGGACTACTATAGTCTTCGTCTGGATGGTCCTATGGTCACATCAACAAGGATTTACCCGTTCTTAATGCAATGGTGGAAATCTTCTCAGGGTAAATCCCTTATAGGACAACTTCGCATTATATTACCAGCGCATCTTATGTGGGAAATATGGAAAGCATATACATCTATTGTATTTGGCGAAGGCCGCTGGTCTAAACGAGTGGTGATAGAACTTATTAGATGATCAATATATGAATGGACGATCGAACAAAAAAGGGAAGAAATATATATTGCTGGATGATACTTTGGCTCAACTGGGACTAATCCCAGCATTAGCAATGCCCTGTTGTAGGGTGATCCACTGGAAAACTCCACCCCCTGGTCGTCACAAACTTAACGTAGACGCAACCCATGGGAAATACACCGCAGCAGCAAGTGCTCTTCTACGAGATTACACTGGAGCCTTTATCAGCGCTATATCTTTCTGATTGCCCACCTCATCTCCAGACCAGGCAGAGATCTAAGCTACAGTGTTAGCAGTTTTACATTTTGCTTCCTTTGGCTATCATTTGGATGTTGAAGTTGATGCTCAGAGTGTCTTAACAAAAGTTCAAGAACGGCGATCATCACTAGCGCGTATCTTGCATGAACTCTTGACTACACAGGCATTTACATTAGAGTATATACCGAGGGACATTAATAAGGCGGTGCACTACTTGGCTCAGCATGGTCAACAACATCCGCTGCTAACTCATTTTTCATAATTAAGGGACTTACCACCTCTAGTGCGGGCAACACTACAGACTAACGATATCCCCAACTTGCGCCATGGATAAAAACTTTACTTTTGATTATTGCCCATGCCTTGAACTGGTATCGGCAACCCGGGTATGTTTCACTGCTAAAGCTTTGAGTGCGTGTGTTTCTGGCTGGTTGTCTGTATCATTGTATACAGGCAACGGGGTAGTACTCTCTCATATTATGGATTCGCTATTTTTGCTAAAAGCTATTCTCTGTTGCTTACAATGTTTCTCATACCATGCATGTGTTGGCGCTTGGCTAGCGGGAGGAGATATTACGAACATGGGTCTTCACAAGTTTAGAGCTTATCTCCACGCATTGGACGAAGTAGCACTCTTGGACTGTACAAATCAAATTCACTATATCCCTTCACACGAGACAGGGCAATGACTATGGACGTATACTTGTATTACTTTCGAGAACATCATATAGATAGATTCTCCTTTCATATAAATATGCACGCTTTTTCCTTCGCCAAGGTTTTATCCACAAGCGCGGTTTTACTGGCAAGTTTTTAATGCGACATATCATATATGATTGGAGATTACAAATTATCATTGTGTTATACTCACATTTTGCATATGATGACATGTAATATGTACTAAGGTATTCCTCCGCCACAAGTGAGGGGTATATTAATAAAATCAATTCTTTGCCTTAAAAAATAATAAAGTAGATATTATGTATTACTATCACAGATCGAAAACATCATAAAAGGAACATATTTTACTGCTAAACAAACTTGTCTTATTTATTTCGTTTTGGTGTGCGATCTTCCTTGGATTTTTCTTGTTATTCTGTAATCATACGTGTCTTGTTTTCGAGATTTATGATTTACAGTTATTCGGGGGTACATGAGACATGATCGTGATGTATGCATCGTGAAACATTTTGAACAAGAGAGCATTTTATTTCATACTTGCATAAACATGACATTTCATACTTGCATAAACATGACATGACATGGATGGCTATAGCACTTTGCATAACATAAGAATGGCACCCACGACATACCAAATGATTCCCCGAGTAGCCACGAGTACCGTCTATGAATCCCGATGGTCCAACCATGGGTTACATCATACATACATAGGACTAATGATGACACGCTATAGTAGAGAACCCGGGTCTCGGACACGGTGTTACACTATGTGATAATGTATTTTGACTTTGACATCCTCCCCTAGGACCAGACATCAGGCAGCGCTCCATACTGAATGTTGTAGACGTAACAGAAAAGGCAGATAACCCTTACCCAGGCAAGGTGTTACACTCAGCCTACATATCATGCGTATAAAGATAGGTAGAGAGCCCTTGTCCCAGACAAGGTGTTACACTTACCTAGGATACATGCATAAGTCGTATGAAATCAATCGTCTCGCGGTACAAATTCTTAGAATCATTTAATTTTTTAAACATTTCATGCAGCAGTTATAAACATGTCTTGAAAACACTTTAAAATGACGAAAAATCATGAGAGCATCATGCATGAGAGAATGTGGTATGTAGTTTCTTTATTCGTGTGCAATCTTTAACTTCTTATAGGTACTTTTATTCCTTTTTCATGAGAGCATCATGCATGAGAGAATGTGGTATGTAGTTTCTTTATTCGTGTGTAATCTTTAACTTCTTATAGGTACTTTTATTCCATTGGGTTGTTATTATCAGGTTAACTTGCTTACTAGGATGAAACGTATACCATGACTTGAAGAATTTTCATATTCATAAGGTTGGACATTCACGTTACATTATGTAATCAATTAAACTACTATTAAAACATGTTTAGCTCCTATTTACATAATATGTCCAAGGTTGTCTTTATTAATAAAGGTGGCCGAAAATTGGGCTTAGGGTCGAAGGCCCTCTTGCTCCAATTTTCCTTTGGCCATTCTTTTCTTGTAAAATGTCATTGGATCTTAATTGTCTTAGACATTTATAGCTTATGATAACATTATGGTCTTATGGAAATTAATTCTTGTTTGAGCATTGGGAGTTTAATTACCAAAAAGGCCTTAGGGCCGAAATTAGTGTGGTCCAAGGTTTAGAATTTTCACATTATGTTCTTGTGGCACTTATGGCCATTTTCTTTTTTATTGCATGTTATAGTTACAAAATATACTTCAATATTAAGTTGTACATTTAACTTAACTATTTTAGGCCATCACCGAAAGTAGGGGAAAAATTATTTCCAGTAAGGCTCTTCTACATAAATAATCAACTTGATGCTAGTGTTGATCATAATGTATATCACATACTAATGATGGTATGTTCAAGAAATATCATACATCTATTGTAATGCTCACCAAAATGACATGCATGATGATAACCGTACTAGAATACATGCAAGAACCTACAGTGTAGCATATTATAATGATGATCATGCTACACATAACATACAACATATGAAGCTAAAAATAGAGATTTCTATGTCATTTCTCCTTTCTAAGACCATGATCATCAAAATACTCATCATGATGATTGTGATGAATTCATGGACTATGAAGGGGGTCATGGCCGTCCCCTTATGGAAAGGAAAATGATGATGCTAACATGGATGATGTTCAAAGGTAGCATCTTGGTATATATGCATGAGAGAGTAATCAATATTGCATCATTATAAGACTACCATTCTCTATTTTCATGATAATCTTTTCTATTACATTTAAGTATAGAAGAAATGACATGCATGTATCAAAATGACAAAGGAGATGATTCTTAGCACATCTATTAGCATAATATACTCATATTTCTAACATTTTGCATCGAAGTGTAGAGATAATAGAAAAGATGCATTTTTCTTGACATGCATGGCCTAGATAGTCCATTAATGACCGAATTTCATCTTGCATGTTAGATTACAGTAGTATTCTAAAAACACTTGATGGTTTCATTCAAGAAAAGAACACATGCATCAACAATTTCAACATGCAAGCCTTTTTTCATGTCAACAATACTTAGAGACCAAAATTCTAGTTGCATGCATGATCCATTAGCTATTAATGAGCATACTAACTTAAATTTCAATTTCCTTGAAAAAACTAGGAAGAATACTTGCCTTGGAGTGCTTGAATCTTACACTAAATGGTGAAAGATTTCTTCTTTGGCCCCTAGCTAAAGGTTACGGCCTTGGAGGCCAAAGTGAAGAAAGGAATTAGTCTTTTATGAGGAAGATAAGAGTATAATTGCTCTAAGATTCAATCTAACTGAACTTTACCTTGGATTGACTTGAATTTCCTCACTTGTTAAGTCGAAGAACTTCTCCTACTCCCTTGTTGAAACCTACGGTTTAGAAGATTAAATGGAAGGCATGGAGAGTCTTTGGAAAGGAGATGAGAATAAAAGAAAAGGATATAAAGAGTGAAGAGGATGTTCTTACCTAAAATGAAACTTGATGATGGCTTGCAAATGGAAGAACTTCCTTGTTCCTTGGCTACGCTCTCACGATTGGAGGATAGAGAAAAGGGGAAAAACTTTGGTTGCTAGAGAGAGGAAAAGTGGGGTGAATATTTGGAGAGTGAAACTAATCTTGAAAGAAGAGAGCAAGGAATGGAATAGAGTCTTGCCCCAAATTTTTCTTATGGCCGAAATTTACCAAGATGGTGGGGAAATGATGACTGCCTTCCTTGGTGGAAGGAGTGAGTGAAAATAAAAATGTTTGCATGAAAGGAGAATGGTTGGGGGTCTTATTTGTGTAAGAAATGCAATGATGGGGAGAGGAAAATGAAAAGAAAATGGACAAAATGAGTGAGTGGAATTGTAAAAAAAGGAAGCCATGCATGGATTTTGATTGGAAGGATCCTTTAAGGATGTAAAAGGTGGAGTGAAGAGAGAGGAAAATATTTGTCTCTCCCACTACTTGAGTATAGCCGAAATTATGGAGGAAGGGGGAGTTTCCTCATTTTGTCTTGGTTTGAGATTTGAAGAAGATGAAATAATGGTGGAGTGTGTAAGTGTCTAAGTTAGAAAGAGAAAAGAGATAAGGTAAGACAAGTTGTCTTACCTCAAAAGGGGAAGGGGCGATCAAGGGGTAGAACGTGGATTTGGGGAAGAGCAAAAACGAGAGGTCTAAGAAAAGTGAAAGATGGTGTAAGATGAAATAATGGATAAGAGAGAAAGAAAATTTTATCCTACATGGGGGTGGGTCCAAGGTTTATGTAAGGAGGGTGTATCGAAAATTTTACCCCTTACTATTTTTCCTATGTCATAGTTTTCTTTTATATTTATTTAGTTGAAAGATAATTTATGTCTGAAGGGTGTTCTTATCAATTATTAGAATATCACAACTTCCTAGGGTCGTGGTTTATTTGTGCAGATGTTCAACAAAAATTTTATCTCGACTGTTTTGGTTAACGCAATGATCTTGTTTCGGGTGCCGTCATATATTTTTCTCTGTTTGGCTTTCTCAACTGGCCTGGGAGTACGGGTCGTAACACGATGTATCCTATCAGATCTGCATTGGACTTGTATTACGTTTTCAACATCAACAACTGTTTGTGGTTTTGAAATAGGCTCTAGAGGTAGTTCGATGATATCTTGTAGAACTTGATTTTTCTGAAGTTGTACAATATTCCCACTAATTCTCTTTGAGAGAAACTCCTTTTCTAAAAATATTCTATTTTGAGAAACAAACACTTTGTCCTCGATGGAATATAGGAATAGTACCCTTTAGTTTCCTTAGGATACCCTACAAAAATACATTTGATAGTCTTTGGATCTAGCTTATCTGATACTAATCTTTTCACTTAAGCTTCGCAACCCCAAATATTAAGAAAAGACAAACTGGGTGTCTTACTAGTGTTGAGAAATCGGGGTTTGAGTGATTTGAAAATGCATGATTTAAATGTTACGTGTTTACGAAATTCACGAATTAAGTGTTCTTGATATATGTACGTGATAAAAATGCCTTACATGTTTATATATAATGTTGTCGTACTAGTGTGCTATGAAGCGTTAAAACTTAGATCAAATGGCAAATATTTGTTGTCTTTATACTATTTTCAGGTGCCATGATTAATGAACTAAACTAGTTAATTAAGTGCTTAAGGAGATGAACTAACTAGTTCATTAAATAAAAACATATTTGGAGAGAACTATTTGGCAACAAACTTGGAATGTAAAGTTTTCTTTCCACACCTATACATACGGCTTATATATATATATACATATTTTTATAACGACAAACTATATACTTATATTGTTGAGAAAAAGTGTTTGAATGATTTACAAATGCATGATTTAAATAGTACGAGTTTACGAAATGCACGACAAAATTATTACTTGACACGTTTTTGTGATATACATGCCTTATATGCTTTATATATATTGTTGCCGTACTAACAAGCCATGAAGCTTTAGAGCTTACATCATATGGCAAACATTTGTTGTCTTTGAACTATTTTCAAGTGTCACAATTATTGAACTAAACTAGTTTATTAAGTGAAGTACTTAAGTTAATGAACTAACTAGTTCACTAAATTGAGATATATTTGGACAAAGCTTTATGGCAACAAATTTGGAAATGGAAAGTCTCCTTCCTACTCATCTCACACGCCTATATATATATATATTATATATATATATTAAGATTTTTTTAAAAGGCACAATACCCATATATTCCGACGTACTACCGACACGCTACATATATTACAAACGTATGTCAATGTCACACCATTATATATACCTCATATTTATGAGTATATTCAGGTCTTATATCATATGATAGAAGTCATGGTGATGACAAAATTATAACGACACGTTACAAGGTTATAAACCAAAAATTATCGTATCGGGTGACTACCGAAACTTTGCCAACTTATCACGTACTTGCCATATAAAGATGGCCAGCCCATATACTTCAAAAATAGTCAAAAATTTCGTGGCTCACAAGTTAAATTAAGCCACTAAATCATTCCATGTTGGCACACACAAATCACCCACAATTTAGGCCAAATTGTGGAGATTTCAAATTCAAGTTTTTAACACATGGGGACGACTCTAAGTCAGACATTATAGCTGAATATCTAATTTATTTTATGCATATTACGTGTGACATAATATATATGACATGTGCAAGAAGTTTGAATTTAATCAGAGAAAAATCGCGTAATCAACGAAAGTCAAAAATTCGGTTTTCTACAAACACAACACATGAAACGTTTTTTTGGAATGAGTTGTAACATGTATGTAGACACTTTTTACACATTCAAGACATGTTAAATTTTTCTAGAAAATTCAAATTAGGGCTGGTTTTTATTTACCATATATGTGTGAATATTGTGCATTATTTGACAAAGTTGACATAAAAGAATTCAGCACATGTGCAGCCTATTTCACATGCTTAGTTCAGCATTTTTGGAGCCTAGGTGGAGCTTATTTGGCACTTTAATTGGTGGAAAACAAGCCACACATGATTGGTGACATTGAAGAAGGCAACACACAAGGAAACAATTCAAAATATACACATGTTGAAATTTCAGCGCAAAAGGCAACACACAAGGAAACAATTCAAAATATACACATGCTGAAATTTTAGCGCATATTGATGTTATGGCCAAATTTTGACTCTCTTTTGTCTTCAATTTGCTTCCCAAAATTCAAGGGATTGAATTGTGGTTGTATGGTAATATTTTGACTATATTTTGGAACATGTTTTGCAAGTTATTCTCAGATTTTACAGCTCATTAAAATAATGACAAGTTGGACCAATCATCAAGTGCCAAGTAAGCAAGGTCAAGTCATTCTTCCAATCATAGTGCACCAAGTGAGCAAGATGGTGTCATATCTACACAAGGAAATCTTCCAAGAGCATTAAAGAGAATTCTCAAGAAATGGAAGAAGCCCTAGGGGGCAGCCACACATGATTAAAAGGAAGAGAAGTAGTGCAAACAAGGCCAAGACAACTCTCATATTCTCTCAACGGTAAAAGGGGCTTCTATTCTCTTCTTCTTATTTTCTTTCTTCTTATTCTTCTCTCAAGCCTATTGTTCGTATATTCAAAATATCGTATAGTCTTTGATTATACCACCCACACTCATACATTATTGTAAAAGGTTGATCATGGTGTGATCAAACCTTCATTCAATATGTGGTGGTGTTCGTGATCCAGTGTGCTTGACTGTATCGTTTGTGAAAGGGTAGAGTTGGTGTGTAACTCCAGAAACCCTTGTGGTAAGGTGTTTTATTGTGTTAAGTGATAATCGAGGAAGGTGTCTTCGAAGACTGGAGTTGGTTGATTTAGCCGAACCAGTATAAAATTCTTGTTGTTCTTATTTTCAACACTTTACTTTCAGTTTCCTGTTTTCTGCATCGCATTCATTGCAACGGTAAAAATAGAAAAAATTTTAAAAAATCATAAAACTTTGCAGAAACATAGCCACACCTTCTAGTTTTCATTTGGGGCAAGTTTCAACTCATTTGGATAAGTATAAGTCAATCAAACTTGAATAGTTCTGAGACTAGTGCAATCTGATTTGCAGAGTTACAAAGGTTGAAAACATCAACGTGATTGATATATTTCCCAAAGGAATTTTCAAAAACTGTTTCAACCCATTAAAATAAATATCTTGATGGTCGTATCATTATAGTTTCAGACCATTTGGAGACACCAATTAATTGGAATAAAATTTTCAAATCGGAATACTGTTTGTGGCAGATTTGCACAATCTGGCCAAAAAAGTATTTTCAAAGGGTTAGAAGTTGAATTTTAATTTGAAATTTTTATGAGATACTCATAACATTTGAGAGTAGAATCGTACTAAATTTTATAATGTTTGGAGGTATGTAACTAGGTCTTTAAATCATTTCAAGTCAGAATCTGAAAACAGAAACTGTTTTCATAAGAGAGGTTTTTTGTTCAAAAGTTTTTAAAAACCAAATTATCCGCACTCACTATTCAATATCCTTTCTAGTGGTGCTATACAGATCCTACATATATTCTGACGTTTCACCGACACGTCATATATATTATAAACGTACGTCAACCTCACACCACTATATATGCCATATATTTATGAGTATATACAGGTCCCATATCATATATTACAAGTCATATTGCTATCAAAATTATAACGACATGTCATGAAGTCATAAACCAAAAATTGTCGTATCGGCTGACTACCGAACCTTCACCAACAAGTCACGTACTAATCATATAGAGATGTCCAGCCCATATAAACTCAAAATACTCAAAAATTTGTTCTCCACATGTCAGATTCAGCCCCAAAGTCATACCATGTTTACACACATCAATCACCCACATTTTGGCTAGAATTGTGGAGAATCAAACTTAAATTCTTTTTAGCACATGGCTTTTTTTTCTTCATCCATAGGAGATGAAAATAAAATTTATTGTATATATATTATGTGTGATATAATATATATCACATGTCTAAGAAGCTTGAGATTTTTTGGAGAAAAATCATATAATCGACGAAAGTCGAAATTTCGGTTTTCTACACCTCTACATACATGGGACGGTTTTGGTGTGTATGTAACATGTATCTAGACAATTTTCAACAATTCAAGACATATTTAGAGATTCTAAAAAATCAATTTAGGGCTGATTGCAATTTACCATGTGTGTGAAGATTATGCATTATTATTTTACAAAGTTTACCAAAAGAGAATTCAGCACATGTTGCAGCTCATGTACGCGCCTATGACACCTCATTTGGAGCCAAGATGGAGCTTATTTGACACTTTGATTGATGAAGGATGAGCCACATGTGATTGGTGACATTGAAGAGGGCAAGACACATAAGGAAACATTTCAAAATCAAACAAGTGCTGAAATTTCAGCACATGGACTATCATGGCCAATTTTTGGTGCCATATTGTCTTCAATTGTCTTCCAAAATTTAAGGGGAATCACATTATGTTTGATTGGTAATTAACATAATTGGTTTTGACATGTGTTTTCAGATTTTTAAGGTGAACTTCCAGTTCATTTATGGAGTGCAAAGGTGGAGTAAAGATGACCAATCATGAAGTGATAACTAGGCGAAGACAAGTCATTCGTCCAATTATATTTCACCAAGTAAGCAAGAGAGTGTAATCATTTATACAAAGCAATCTTCCAAGGGTGTTCAAGACAATTTTCAAGGAAGACTATAACCCTAGGGGGCGGCCATTCAACAATAAAAGGAGGAAGATGATTCAAGCAAGGCAAAGCCAACGTTCATATTCATTCAAGATCAAGCAAGACTATTCTCTTCTTCTCTTATTCTTTTCTCTTACTCACAGCCTCAAGCCTATCATTCTTATATTCCATATACTATATAGGCTTTTTTCATACCACCCACATATGTTCATCTCTTGTACAAAGTTGATCAAGGTGTGATCAAACCTTCATTTGTTCGATGGTGGTGTTTGTGTTGTTGTGATTGTTTGTTTGTTTGTAAAAAGGTGGAGTTGGTATTTAAATTCAGTCACCTTTGTGTCAAGTTGTTGTTTGTGTTTAGTGAATACCAAGAAAGGTGTCCTCAAAGACTAGAGTAAGTTGATTTAACCGAACCATTATAAAAATCTCAGTGTTATTTACTTTCAACACTTTTACTTTAAGTTTTCAGTTTTTTGAACCGTTTCCATACTCACGGGAAAAATAGCACAAATTTTCTAAAAATCACAAACTTTTGCAGAAACATAGCCACACGTCCTAGCTTTCATTTGGGACAAGTTTCATCATATTTGGATACATATAAGTCAGTCAAACGTTAATAGTTCTGAGACTAGTGCAATCTGATTCTCAGATATGTAAAGGTTGAGAACATAACCGTGGTTGACATACTTACCAAGAGGATTTTGAAAGATGTTTTAACCCAATAAAGTACACAGCTTAAGGGTCATACCATAGAATTTTTAGGTCATTTAGAGTCATCAATTAACAGGAATAAAATTTGCATTTCGGAGCACAGTTTCTGGTATATTGACACAACCTGTGCAAAAACTGTTTTTCAAGGTGTTGCACTTAGAGTTTTAATCTGAACGTTTTGTGGAATATTAACAACATCTGAGAGCACATTTTCACCAAGTTTCATAAGGTCTACAACTAGGTCATCTAGATAATTCAAATCAGGATCTAAAAACTGAAACTGTTTTCGAAAATAAGTTATTTGGTCTAAAAAGATTTAAAAACCGAATTTTCTGCACTCACTATTTAACTCCCTTCTAGTGGTTTTATGCAGGTCCTACAAATTGTATCAAAGCGAGGTTCACTCACTAGAAGAAGATATAACAATTTTTGTGAGATAGCATCTACTAGCCACAAAACCGAGAAAGAAGATATGTCAAGTCAAAGGCCTCCACTTTTTGATAGAGAGGTAAATTCTGATTCTGATTTTGATTCCAAACCATCTTATCATGATTTGTATTTTCAATATCTTGAGTTGCATAAGTTTGCTAAGGCTCTTAAAAAAGAAAAGGAACGATTAATTGAAGACAATAAATTGTTAGAATCTTCTAACATAAATCTTGTATCTCAAATAAACAATTCAAAAGAAGAGTCGTCTTGCATGATCAATTCATTAAAGACTGAAATTTCATCATTGACATCCGAGAACACTGATATGAAAGCCGAGATTTTAAATTTGAAATCAAGAAACGTGGATTTAGAAAAGACGGTAAAACAGTTCGATATGGGTACTTGCATGCTAGATCATCTTATCTCCTCCCAAAAGCATGAAATTATAAAACCGGTTTATGGTACGCTGAAGATAATTAAGTACAAAATAAGTCTGCAAACTTTATTCTATCTTCATCCAAGAAACCGCATGTGTAGTGCCCCGTACTTGGCCATCCCGCGTATGGTGCATCCGTCGTAATTCGCCACGGAAAGCACAAGGCGTCAATGCATAACATGTCATAGCCCATGACAAAATCGTGGACTACTATGTCATCATCCTAACAGGTAAGCAAAATTTAGGCAGAGTAAAAACTTTCAAAGAAAACATTTCCGAACATCTGATATTGAGTTTACAACCAAGTTCGCAAAATAAAGACAAATCCGAAATCAAAGTTCCAAAATGAGTTCACAAAACATAGGCCCATCATAAAAGTCCTTAAGCTGCAATCCACTCTCACGACTACGGATACGGAACTCGAGGCTCATCATCAATCCACTCTACACCATTCCCTGCAGGCTCTGGGAAAAATTAAAGGGTGAGGTAAAAGTCACCAGCAAGTATACCATAAACAATCATGACATAAATGGAAACAGTACACAAGAACCAAATCCCAGGAATATCAACTTTTCCGACATACCTGACCTTCAACCCAATAGCCGCAATGGTAACATGATCGTAACTCAGGCAACAATAGGCTAAGCATTCTACTCACAATTATATGCAACACATATGAATATACAAATGCA
Organism: Eustoma russellianum; assembly: GCA_036186865.1. Lineage (NCBI taxonomy): Eukaryota > Viridiplantae > Streptophyta > Magnoliopsida > Gentianales > Gentianaceae > Eustoma > Eustoma russellianum. Next base: position 10,487,747 of record AP025042.1, read on the forward strand.
ATGCAACATGATAGGATGAAAACCAATTTCGATCAATCTTACTCTCAAAACATAATCCTCATAAAACAAGGAATAGAAAGGGTTCAGATCTATTGTCTCCATATCTACAACAGTCATACCATTCCCTTCAGATCTATTATTTTCGGATCTTAAAACGGTCATACAATCAATCATCATTATCAGTTCCATTATCCCCAGACCTGGACGGTCATCAATCGTCATTATCAGGTCTATTATCTCCGGACCTGGACGGTCATCATCAGGTCTATTATCTTCGGGCATGGACGGCCATCAATCACCATCCTCAGATCAATTAACCCCAGATCTGGAGCGGGCTGTGATGGCCAGGAAGTAATGGTACCATAGGAACTTTTCTTTCAAAACAGAAAACTTATCTTTACAAAGAGAGCTTTCTTACAATTCTTTGGCATAAAATCAGTTTCATAAATCACATGAACATGGACAATGCAATGCATGATATGCAACATGAAATTCATGAATTAGTACACATAGATAACATATACGGACATGTCTCTTAAGATGGAAAATAGTGCAGCAACAATGCCTTGTTCACACTGCCTCAAAATCACCAATTCAGAGCCTATTTCACAAACATTTTGCCACAAACATGCATAATGGAATCTTATGTACATGCCATAAAAATTTCGTAACATTTTGAGATGTCTAAGGTCCTCAAAACATTAAATTACTATCAAGGAGTACTGCAGAATTCTGCAGCATAGTACCCGCCTCACCTCAGTTCCAAGGACCATAAAACAGCATTCAATTAATACTATCACCTGGAAGACATAGTCAACATACTAACGAACAATATCCATATGCCCAATAATCACATCTAAGTCTAAATAAATAAGATTAAGGCCTCACAACGCACAAAATCAAACTACCCTGTTTTCCAGTTCTGTACCACGACCTTCACCTCAGTTGTTAGCTCTTAAAACAGAGGTTTCAAGACAATTTCTTTACATGGACGTGTGCATATATGCCTTAGGTAAGTACCATAAAAATTTCAAAGCAATCCGACATGTTTAAAGGGGTCAAATAATTATTGTTCTCAGTCTGGGTACCTGCAGAATCTGCAGTGACCTATTCTTACTAAAAATTCCAGTGGGGCCAAACCACAAGCTCATTTGCATATTTTCCACCACACAAACTCACTAGACACATCAAGATACTAGCAAACCAAAATTCAGCCCAATTACACATTCCTAAGGTTTATTTTAAGGACAAGCAAGTTGTTACCAAAACAGTCATGTTTCGAAGAATCTTATTATCAACACTATCACTCTTCAAAAATTTCCCAAACCCACTCCAACTCCTAAAATAACTTGCTAACCACCAAGTTCACATTTTAACATGAACCTTTCAGGTCTCATGGTATTTCTTAAGCTACACACTACCCCCACGCCAAACAGCCCCATAAGCTACACGTAGGACATGACATTTTCCTAAAGATGCCAAGTATCCTTTTATTAAGTCAAATAACTATCATAAGCAATATTTAACCCAAATTCCAACCATGTATCATGAAATCTTTAGTTCCAATCATATATTAAAATAATGAGAAGCAAGATTCAATCTTTCCCCTACTCCTTAAGAAAGCCGAAATTACCAAGCTCCCAATTCCTTCAATTTTAACATGCTTGACTCCTATATCAATAATGCTCATTAAAGGTCCATAGAACCAACTTATTAGCGGAACCAATACTCCATTTTTAGCATAGGTTGGCATACAAAAGGGGCATTTTAGGGTCGTTCAACACTACATACCAAATGGTCCACCATTCATGCATTTCTATACATTTTATACCTCATAAAGTCTATTCCTAACAAGGACTATTTCACCATTCAACTAATCATCAAAACAGCCCCTTTTAAGTGAAGAATAGGTCTCATATTATGTTTAAATTAGGCACATAACACATCCATAGGGAGAACTACTCAACATGCCAACAATTTCCCTTATAAAACATATAATTTCTCATGATTTGCACTTAGTACTCCATCTAAGGTTGATAACCTAAAGCAACTAGACATTCAAGCATACAATTTTACAAATAAATCAAGAGTGTCTAGAGTAGACTTGCCTCTTTTGAGCTTAGCAATTCTTCCTAGCTTGAGCCTTGGGTTTAAATGTATTGAAGTTTCCTTCAACTTCACCAAAGAGGCACACGATTTTGGTGAGGAGAAGAAGGGTGAACATTAGCTACTATTTGAATGAACAAGAGAGCTAGATTGAGGCTATATTTCCTTATCAAAATAGAGCTTAAATGAAGATTCAATGAGGTCCAACCCACCAAGATGCTAGCACCACCTAATAGCTTGAAAAATCTTCACCTAGTGACCATTAGAAGGTTACAGTTTTATAGAGAGAAAAAGGGCACAAAGTAAGCTGCACAATTGCAACTTGGAATTCATTTTGTAATTTAGAATACAATTTACCTGGATAAGTTTCTTTTGAGCTTACTACGATGATGGTCTTGAATCTCCTTAGCTTCAAAGCTTGCCGAATGGAGTGTTGAGATATGCAAGGGACCTTTAAGGAGTTGCTTGGGTGAATCTTTGAGAGTATAGAGTTTCTAGTATAGTCTTGAGGGATGTTCTATGGAATACCCAGGGGGTACCCGGTGGTTTAAAAAAAGGAAGGAGACTGTTCAATAACTTGAGGCATAATCATGAAGGGTATTTACTCCATGTTTAACTTTTGAGGATAGTTTTAAGAGGCTAATAAAATGGTTAGTTGGGCATTAAGAGTAAAGATGGTTTTAAAGTCTCCAAGACTCTATGTAGGCCGATTTCTACAAAAGGGTTGGGAGGGTATAATTGGCATTGCACTTGCTCTATGGGACATACTTATATAATTATATAATTTCTTAAAATATTTACTTTAAGGAAATTTTAATTGAAGAATAAATAATGCTATTTAATAAAATGCACTTGGAAGGACTGATATTTTATTAAACCACTTCATAAGAGTCGGAGATATAGAATGATTTCTGTTGGATACAACAACATGCATTTAAGACAAATGTACATCCTAAGAAGATGTCTAGCGCACCATCCATTGTATCTCGTGGTATTCCTTCTTTTTCATCACATACAAAGCATAATCATGTACCATATATGATGAGGATCAAGGGTCCAATGAGGATCAAGGATCCCATCAAGAGGTCAAAGGTCCTATGACAAGAAGGAGGGCAAGAGAACTTTGTCATCAAGTTGCCACCTTCTTGTACAAGCATGTTCAAGATGAACCTAAGATTCATTGGGTTTCACCTTGAGCGTGTATAAGCATGCGTGTGTTCATTAATTTTGTTTTTGTCTTGTTTTTTTGTGATCTTTGTTTTTATGTGTTTGCTGTGTAGGTAAATTAGGTAAATGGAAGATCCAAATGGCCGTGTGTTTCAACATGGAAGACAAAAGGAATAATGTCTTGAAGAGAATGTTTGTCTCCACAAAGACAAATTCAAATGTGTCCAAGATGGAATCTCTTATTCAAATTGAGATCAAAATCATCTCCAAATACAACAAGGGGGCCGGCCATTTTGAAGCAAAAGGATGATGATCAAATTGAATTTAAGTTCAAAGCTAAACTTGAATTTAAATTCAACCATGATTTGAATTCAAGTTTCAACCAATTGGAGACTTAAATTCCAAGAAGATTTCAGCCTATTTCTCTATCCATTCCCACGCCAACTTGAAGGATAAGGAAGATGAGATCACAATTCAAAGTTGAATCCAAGTTTGAATTCAAATTCAAGTTCAATTTGAATTCAATCTCCAACCAACATTTGAATTCAACATCTCAGCCACTTGGAGACCTTCTCACACGCCATTTTGTCCCTTCCCATGCCAAATTGGAGAACAAAAGAGGTGAGATCAAAATTCAAGGATTGAATTCAAGTTTGAAGTCAGGTTCAAATTCAATTTGAATTCAATCTTCAACCAACCTTTGAATTCAATTCCCACCACTTCATCTACATCAAGATCAAGTCTCAAACGCCAGCTTCATCATCATACACGGCTAGATACATTGAGGATAATGTCTTGCAAGATTTTCAGATTTTAGCTAGAATTTGTTTTAGTTTTGAATTTCAAATAATTTTCAATTTTCATACATTGTTGTCTATCTTTATTTTGAATTAATTCTAGACATTTTAAGGCTGATAGGACATCAATCTCAGCCTATAAATAGAGCCTTTTCGGCGCATAGGAAGACAACTTTTGGATGAATAACAATTCTTGATATTTTCTTCACTTATGATTCTGGAAAGTTTCATAATTTTTGAAATTTGTTTACTATTTTTACGAAAGTGATCAAAAATGATAAACAGTGCTGAAACTGAAAGTAAGTGCTGAAAGTAAATGACACCAAGAATTTTATACTGGTTCGGTTATAAACAACCTACTCCAGTCTTTGAGGACACCTTCCTCGGTTAGTATTAAACACACAACACCAAATAACACCTTACCACATGGTTGTTGGAGTTACACACCAACTCCAACACTTTACAAACCTTGTATAAGAATTCAATGATCACAAACACCACCACCTTGCAAGTCCAAGATTGATCACACCTTGATCAATCTTTTACAATAAAAAAGAATATATGTGCTGGTCTATAAGAAGCCTATTCAAGTATATGAATATAATTACAATAGACCTTTAGAGAGAAGAAAGAAAGAGAGTGTAGAAGAGAAGGCTAGAACACGTTTTTGATCTTTCAAATTGCAAGACTTGTTCTTGTTTATGCTTTTGCTCTCTTACTTCCTTTTTATCATTTTGGCCGTCCCCTTGGATGATCTTCCCCTCATGAAAATTATCTTCTAAGTCCTTGGAAGAGTATATGGCTTCATTGTGACATGTCTTTGCTTACTTGGCATGTTCTCATTGGATGATCATTAAGCTCATGCTTACTTGGCACTCATTGATTGGTTGGATGTTGTCATCACTTGATGACTAGAAAAATCTGAGAATAACACTTAAAACATGTGCCAAAATCATCATAAAATGATTACCATAATTCACAAGATCATCACACAAAATTAGCTAGCCAAATAACTTCAAGAAGGCATGAAAATTTCGGCCATAACCACATCTTGCACATGCTGAAATTTTAGCATGTGTAACATTCACCTTTTATTCAAAACATTGCCAATTTTAACTTGATTTAATCCAATAAATGAATCACCATTTAGTATAAGACATCTTTATCAATTTTGGAATAAAAATTTGTCACCAATAAGGCCTAGAAATCGGCCTACATTCATCCACACATGCTGAAATTTTCAGTATGTGTGATATTTGAAAATATCACCTTATTTGTTTCCATAGAATATTCAAAACACTTTCAAATTATCTCCCAATTATCCACATTATTCAAGACAACAAAATATAGCTAATTAAAGAGATGAAAATCGGCCGGCCTTTAGCACACATGCTGAATTTTCAGCATGTGTCACAATTGTGACAAGATTTGAAATGTTACCTTTTGTAGCTCCTTTCTTTAAGTCACTATCATTGCATGCTTTGTTCTTGACCAATCAAGATGTCAAAAAAGCTCCACATATGCTTGAACAAGGATGTTATAGGCATGTGACATGGTTGTGCATGTGCAGAATTTTATTTTTGCAAACCTTGTAAAATAGTGCACATTTAATCATACACACATGGTATATTCCAATCAGCCTTTAATTGAGTTTTCTAGAACACTTTGAGATGTATGAAATATGTAAAAAGTGTCTACATACATGTTATATGATATGCCAAAAACGTTCCATGTGTCGTGTACGTAGAAAATCGAATTTTCGACGTTTATCGACTACCCAATTTTCTCTAATTAAATTCCAACTTTTTGCACATGTTATATATATTATGTTACATAATATATATAAATTAAACTTTAATATTCAGCACTTAGTCTTATCTTAAAGTGGCACCTAAACCATGTGACAAAATTGAAATTGGAATCTCCACAATTTGACCTTAATGTGGGGTGATTTGTGTGTGCCAACATGGAATGATTTTATGGCTGTACATATCATGAAAGCCACGAAATTTGTGGCCATTTTTGAAGTGTAGGGGCTGGCCATCTATTTATGGCAAGTACGTGACACGTTGGCAAAGTTTCGGTATTCGTCCGATACAAATTTTCTATTTAAAACCTTTTAACGTGTCGTTAGTACGTTGGAATAAATGTATATGTGCCTTTTTCAAAAAATCTGAATATATATATATTTTTTTTAATCAAAAAAGATATTTATTATAAGCAAACCTCTCTTTTGGCGGAGGAATACCAGATTACAAAAGATAATAAATCAATGATATGAAAAGAGATAGTGTAAGAATGCTATGATTCCTAATCTCCAATCGTGCATGATATGCCGCATTAAAACCTTGCCAAGTAAAACCACCCTTGTGGATAAAACCTTGGCGAAGGAAAAAGCGTACATATTTGCACCATTGGAAGAAAAGCATTGTATCTGAGAATCAACTATAGTATGTCTAAAGGCGTGCCAAAAAATAAACTAAGATGTATGATACCCATCCGAGGCAGTTGTGTTAGTATAACGAAAGTGTGGCATAGTGGCATCCGTCCGTATGAGTCCACGAATATGTGTTGGCAATGAGGCAAGATTTGCGTAGAACATTGGTGTAGAGATAGACATGGCATGCTACGAAAGAGAATGTGCAACTTGATTGACCTCCCTCGGTGCGTATGTGAGTGACAGAGACAATTGATGTAGCACTGAACGCAATCGGTATATGTCCGGAGCTAGTGGCCCCGAAGAAGATACTAATTGGACTAACTCCAAGCAATCAACTTCAACCAAGAATCCTCCATAGGCCGGTCCATAATAAAGGATAGAGAACAATGCTGCCTGTGCCTCGACACGAAGGGGATAATCATGTCTAAGCGGCAGGGATAAGGCATGAATATATATATATATATATATATGATGGCGTGTAATATATGTGTGGAGAGGAGAGGGAGAACTTTCCTTTCTTCAACTTGTTGCCTCTGTGCCTTTTCCATTGCTTCCTTTAATGAACTGCTTAGTTTAATTAAATAAGTACTTCACTTAATGAACTAGTTTAGTTCATTAATTATGGCACTTGAAAATAGTTCAAACACAACAAATGTTTGCCATTTGATGTAAGCTTTAAAGCTACATGGCTCGTTAGTATGCCAACATTATATATGAACTATATAAGGCAAGATTTATGCAACAACGTGTCATGTCATAAAATAAATCATGCATTTCTTTGTAACACGTTTATTTAAATCATGCATTTTGAAATCACTCAAACCCTTTTTTCTCAATAGAATGTACTCTAAATGCTAAAACCCTAATTGTTCAAGTTTGAATGATAAAATTTCAGATGTTTGATGCACAAGTTAGATAAACGTGACACTAGACAAGAATCAACAAAGATGCTAGACAAAATGCAAATGACTCAAACAAGACTCAACAAAAATGCAAATGACTCAAACAAGACTCAACAAAAATACAAATGACTCAAACAACTGGACGTTTTGTTTGTTTTTTTTGTATGAAATGCAAGACAAATGGCGTGTAGAGTGAGGGGTAGAAGAAGGACACAACTGAACTTGAAAATACTAGACTCAAACGAAAAGGAAATGATAGATGGTGGAATAGAGTAACCTGGCTCTGATACCAATTTGATGCGTGCAAGGCGTGGGCTCTAACAATTCCACCTTCCAAACGTCCTTCACAAAGGGTTAGGCACAAGGAAGAAGACTTCCCCTTGCTTCCTTAGTGATAAAAACGTGTGGATCAATGAGCAGGACCAACACTTCAAGATGGTCATTGATCAGGCAAACCAATATAGCCCTCCTGGATGCCACCTTTTAGCAATGGAAACACCTTCAAAATGCTCAAGTTTGAAGGATATTAACTTAGGTTTTTAATGCAAAACCAAGAACAAAAAAGTCTCACTTTGGCACAAGTTTCAATCCTTTTGAACAAGTATAAGTCATCCAAACGTCCAAAGTTCTGAGACTAGTGCAGTCTGATTTTCAGGCTTGCAAAGGTTGAGACTTTGATCGTATTTGACTAACTTCCCAAAAGAATTTTTCAAAAATGTTTCAAACCATTTAAATAAAACTTATAAGGGGTTAGTTTTTAAATTTTCAGAGCATTTGGAGTTACGTACAAATAGGAATTGATTTTTCAAATCAGACCACCGTTTCTGGCAGATTTGCGCAATCTAACCACCAACGATTTTTCAAGGTGTTAGAGGTTGAATTTTGATCTGAAATTTTTAGGAGATACTCATAACATCTGAGGCTAAGTTATCTCCAAATTTCAGAATTTTTGAAGACCTTCAACCTAGTTTTCAAATCGTTTTAAAACTAGTCTTGAAAACAGAAACTGTTTTCAGAAGTTGAGTTTTTGGTTTAAAACTATTTTAAAAACCTCATTTTCCACACCCACTATTCAACCCCCCATTCTAGTGGTGCCTTGCAGATCCTACACATTCATCTCTTTTTAATTACTACAACCATCAGCCTATAAAGCTACCTCGGTTTCAAATCATCTTGTTGCTACCGAAGCTTTTAGTTGGTAATGATTGTATGCATCTTGTGATTCGCATTGTGATAGATTTCATGCTTTAAATCAAGTTAGTCCTACGTGTGTTTGTCTTCACGAACCATTTTCAATATCAAGAAAAAACCCTAAAATCATCCCCAACCCCACGGCCCAACCAGCAACCATCCCAACCCAATCCTAAAACTCATCAACCAGATCCCAAACAACCTCATTTACACTCTTAGCATAAAGCCCCAAACCAATTTTGTTGTGCCCCACCCGTGATGTACTTGGAATTATGATGAAATGGCGTAATGAAATGTTAGATCTCCCGAGTACATTTTATTAAGTTATATTATTGCTTCTTTAATTAAATTCCCTTAAAGTAGATACCATATAATTAAAGAAGTGAGCGTTATGAAGTGTATGAAATGATTAGTTCACCCCAAAGGTCATGGAGTTTTCGGCCACAAGGCCTTTGAGGACCCTTGAGTATTTTTTTAAAGAAGGCTAACCTAAATGGCCCTTTTAAAATCAAGACTAAAAGCCTATACAATAAAGGAGATATTGTAAGTGATTGTATAATTATATAAGTATGTATAAATAAAGGAGTGAAGTGACAAAAATAGCCCCAAAGCCCCAAGAAAATTCGGCCACTTAAGGGAGAATTCTAGAACCTCCTTAAATTTGTAATATCCTATTTCAAATATTAGTCTTGGAAAATAATTAAAAAGGAATGAGAAAAACAATGGTCTTGAATGGGGGTTCAAGACACAAAACCCTTTGTCTTCCCCCCAAGCCACCGGCCACCCTCCTTGTTCCTCCATGGAGATTTCTTTGAAGTTCATCCATGGAGCTCCATCTCCACCTTCAACTCCCAACACTTCCAAGGTCCATAGCAAGACAAGAACTAAAAGCTCTTGCACACTTACAAAATTTCTCTAATTTTCGGCCATACTTGAGCTAAAGAGATCCAAGAACCATCTTCAAGCCCAAGAACTCATCTAGGTAAGTTGCATGTTGAATACCCTAAGTGATTTCCACATTGAAAATGATAAAACTCACATTGTATCTCTTATTCCATGCCAAAACTGTGACTCCAAGGATGGTCACTAGGTGAAGATTTTGCAAGATACTAAGAGAAGCTAACCTCTTGGTGATTTGGATTCATTGCTATCTCCATTCAAGTTTCATTTTGGTAAGGGAATCAAGCCTCATTCTAGTTGTGTTTTCACTTAACATAATACCTAATGTTTCTTCTCTTTCTTCTTCCAAAAAAAACGTGGGTTATGATGAAATTGGAGGAAGACTTCACTCTAGTCAAAATAAGGCTCAAGCTAGAAGAAAGCTCTAAGATTGAAAGAGGCAAGTATACTCTAGCCAATCTTGACTTATTTGTGAAGTATATACTTCAATGTCTAGCCATTTTTAAGCTATGAATCTTAGTTGAAGTGTAGAAGTACAAGACATGAAAACTAGTTGTTATAAGAAAAGTGATGGCATGAGTGAATGATTTGTTATATGAAGGTGTTGTGACTGTTTTGATATGACTCATGTACAGTTTATCTATGGTTTAAAGCATGTTATGAGGCTTGGAAATATTATGTTGAAGTGTGTATTTGATGGTTATTAAGTCACTTTAAAGAATGAAGTTGATTGGAAATGCTTGAACCATAAAAGTGAAGAAGTGAAGGAACTACTGGAGCTGGACAGATTTGTGTAGCTGATTGTGTGACCAGAAAACAAACATTAGGAGTGTTCAAATTGGGTAATTTTTGGTGTGATGATAGCATCATATGTTTACTAAATGTGTGAGTTAGAATTTTGATAAAAGGAGTTGTGGTTTGTCCTTAATGAAATTTTTAGTGGCAACTGGTCAGACAGAATTACTGGAGCTGGACAGTTTTATGTGGCATGTTTCATGACCTGAAAACGAACCTTAGGAGTGTGCAAATTGGCTACGTTTTGGTATGATGATAGCCTTATGTGTTTTTGAAATGTGTGAGTTGGAATTTTGGTAAAAGAAGTTGTGGATTATTCTTAATTAAATTGTTGCTAAACCTGGTCCTATAGAGTTTGCCGGAACTGGACAGTTTTGAGTAGCAAGTTGTTTGGCTTGAAAGTGAACCTTAGGAACGTGAAAATGAGTTTACTTTTGGTGTGATGTTATCTTGATATATGTGGTAAATGTGTGAGTTAGAATTTTGGTAAAAGGATTTGTGGTTTGACCTGAACGTAATTTTTAATGAGAATTATCAAACTGAGTTTGTTGGAACTAGGTAGTTTTTAGTAGCAAGTTTTTTGGATCAAAATTGCATTTGGGAAAGTGAAAATGAGCTTAGGTTTGGTATGATGATACTTTGGTGTGTATAGCAAACCTATGAGTTGGAATTTTGGTAAAAGGAGTTGTGGTTTGGTCACAATGAAATTCGTGGTAAAACTGGTCATTCCAGATTCTGCATGCACCTAGACTTGGAAAGTAATTGGATGACCCCCTTAAACTTATTGGATTGCCTTGGAATTTTTATGGTAATTACCTAAGGCATAGATGTACATGTTAATGTAAATAAACCAGCATAAAACCACCATTTTGATGGTTAACAACTGAGTTGAAGTTAGTGGTATTTGGACGTGGTATTTGGACATATGAATATTGTTCCTTGGTATGTTAACTATGCTTTTCAGGTGATGGATTAAATTGAATAAGGTTTTATGATCCATGAAAAAGAGGTTAGGAGAGTCCTACCCTACTGATTTCAGCAGTACCCTTTGATGATAGTTGATGTTTGAGGTCGTTATACATTTTGGAATGTTACGGAATTTTTATGGCACGTGTCTGAGACTTCATTATGCATGTGTATGGTATGAGTATATGAAAATGAGCACGAATTGATGAGCATGAAGCTGTATGAACAGAATGTGATTGCTGGACAGTTTCTCCAGCTTAAGAGACCAGTCCGTGCATGCATGTTATGATGTATTTGTTCACGAGTCGCATGTTTCATATCATGCATTGCATTTTCCATGTTCATACAGCTTTTGAAACTGATTTTATGTCAAAGAATGATGAGAAAGATCTTTTAAAAAGAAGTTTTAAGTTTTAAAAGAAAGATCCTTGAAAGAGAAGTTCACGATTTTGAAAGAGAAGTTTACGATTTTGAAAGAAAGATTCCTATGGTACCATTTATTTCTAGCCAGTATGACCCGCTCCAGATCCGGGGTTAATTGATCTGATGATGTTTAAGACCGTCCAGGTCCGGAGACGATAGACCTGTGTTTATGACCCGCTTCAGATCTGAGGTTAATTGATCTGATGATGTTTATGACCATCCAGGTCCGGAGATGATAGACCTGTGTTTATGACCCGGTCTAGATCTGGGGTTAATTGATCTGATGATGTTTATGACCGTCCTGGTCCGGAGATGATAGACCTGTGTTTATGACCCGCTCTAGATCCGGGGTTAATTGATCTGATGATGTTTATGACCGTCCAGGCCCAGAGATGATAGACCTGTGATTGTATTACCGTTTTCAGATCTGGATATGATAGATCTGAAGAGATGACCGTTTTCAGATCCGGATATAATAGATTTGAAAGAGATGTTATGACCGTCTCAGATCCGGATATAATAGATTTGAACACTCACCACTCCTGGTTTTATGACGAGGATGATTTGAAAGAAAGAATGAAAGAAAAGATTTTCATGACGTCATTTTGCACCACATTGCATATTCATACGCATAGCATACGATCATGAGCATGATGTTGAGTCTATTTTTCCTTTATGACTGAGTTATGATTTTACTGCCTTTACGGTTATTGGCTGAAGGGGAATGAGATGCTAGCCGAATGCTAGATGTACTGTCACTTAGGTTATGATCTTATTAGCCTTCGTTACCTAAGTTATGATCTTATTACTGTTGTTACATAAGTTATGATTTCATTTTCCTTGTGGTTTTTGAGTTGAAAGACAGGTATGATGGAAAGGTCCAAATTCTGGGGATTTGGTTCTTGTGTGTACTTTCCATTTAATTCATGATTGTTCATGGTATACTTGCTGGTGAATTTGTCACTCACCCCCTTTATTTTTCCTCCCAGAGTCTGCAGGAAATTGGGGTAGAGTGGAATGATGACGAGCCTAGAGTTTCATAACGTGGGCCGACGAGAGGATGACAGTTTAAGGATTCTCTTGTCATGGGTTATGTTTTGATGGACCTTTGATGGGGACTATGATTACCGGTCTCTACTTTATGTTGGACATGGTTGTGACCTTTACGTTAGATATTCGGAATGTATGTTTAAAAGTTTTTATTCTGCCTCGGTTTTGCTTACTTGTTGATGTGTAAGCATGAAGTCCACATAATTTATTCTGGACTAAGATATGTTATGGATTGATGCCTGGTACTCTCCGTAGTGAAGTACGGCGGGCGCACCGTATCCGGCTAGGCCGGGGTTCGGGGCGCTACAGGTGGTATCAGAGCTGAGGCTCTAGATGCGGGCAGAATATAGAATTAAGCTATGATTTTAGAAATCTAAATTTGATTTTAGATTTAAGTCATGATCCTAAATGAGAGTTGACCTTAGACTAGGAAGACATAGAGTGAAAATTAGGGTTTTGACCTGATGATAAAGCTCTAGTCGATGGCAATTTATAAAATGTAATCATGCCTGCATGCATGCCCTTAAGATCTTACTTGGATTACGAATTAAATCTTGTCGCTTAACCTGAATATTTATATCTTAAGTAAGACTCCAATGCTCCGTGGTGCAGATGGCATCACGATTCAGTAAAGTGACATCACCACTGTCACCCCCAGAAAGTAGTAGGCTTTACTATCAACAGTTAGTAAGAGCACGTATTCCGAGGTTTGGTAGGGAATCTAGTTCATAGAAGGCAGAAAGATGGTTAAATAAAGTCGAAGGTAACTTCATGTGGATACTGGTGCCAGATAGGATAAGGGCACGGATTCTCTGGCCGTTTTTGAATGGTAAGGATATCCAGTAGTAGAGGACTTGTATCCAGCCACTACCCTAATAGGTGACTTGGGCAAAGTTCTAGAGGAGTTTTGTGAGTTCTTCCTCTCTCAGGACTTAATCACGAGAAGGGCTGAGGAATTTGACTCATTAAAACAAGGGTCAGGCATCACCGTCTCAGAGTACGCTCGTCGGTTCGCTACTTTGGGTCGGTATGTTCCTTTGATCATAGAAGATGAAAAGTTTAAGGTGATTAGATTTATGCTCGGTTTAGACCTCCATATCAAAATTCGGCTAGTCAAGGCATATTCAAGAACTTTTAACGAATCATTGGAGGACCTCTACAGAGCGGAACATGATAGTAAGAGAAAAGGAAGGACGAAATAAACAACTTAACGACCGTACTAGGAAATGAAGTAGGAAGTGGGAGCCGTATCCGCATAAGGCTAACTTATGCGGATAACAAAGAAACAACCAAGGTATGCCTAATTGCACAAGTTAAATGTGAAGTACCTATGTCCTACTTCCTATTAACCAAGTAGGAGTGATTATGATAGTTTTCTTTAAGTTAAGATGAGTAGACCATAAGGAAGTAAGTGAGGTTATTAATGGTAGTATGACCGAGTATAACACCATGTTTGAGACTCGGGGTCTCTGCCATTATGCGTCATCGTTAGCACGTGTACATATTTTGTTGTAAATGGACTATATGGGAAATCGATCGGCATATCGTGTGCTATTATTCTTATCAAGAGTACTATAGCCAAATTTGGAAACGTTATGACATCATGATATGAAAAGCACCATGTTAGGCAAGCTATGAAAAGCAAGTCATGATTATGAAAATAACATTTTATGCGATCGAGCCACCTTAGGATGATGATTAAGAACTCCCTAAGTCTGTGAAGATATCTCACCGAAGGGCGCCTACCGAGCCAAAAGAAAACTAAAGGGAGTAGTTGTGCGAGCTTTTAAGAAAGAAACTTATCCGTCCAATGTTTCGCCAAGGGTGCTCTCGTGTTACACGTAAAGAAGAAGGATGGAGGCATGCATCTTTGCGTGGATCATAGAGAACTCAACCTGATCACTGTAAGGAATAAGTATCCTCTGCCTAGGATCAATGATATATCTAACCAGCTTCGGAAAAGCAATTGATAAATGGTATATGTTGGTATTTCTTAAGGAGGAATTCATAGAAACGTTGTAAGATGATGAAGCGTTACGGGACTATTTTGGAGTGATCTAAGACAATGGACATTTGAGACGCAGAATGAGGGATCCCGTAAGATATGATATTTGGATCGAGAATTTATAAGTTGAGAATATCTAACGCACTCCAACAGTGACGTTACGATTTGACATATTCTCATTTCGTATGTATAGGATGATGTTTTCCAATGTTTCATGAACATACAAATAGTGACATGTGCACGTCTTCAAGTATCAAAAGAGAAAACAAGGATTTGCGATGAACAAGAGACATTTAAAATGTCATAAATGGGACATAAGTTTCAATGGAGAAACCATGACTTCTAGTCCGATCTTATGAAGTTATTGCGAAAGTAAAGTTATTACGTAGTAAGTCGATCAACGGGACGGATGAACGCGGTAAATACCTTGTGAAGAGCTCAGTATGTGTACCTTATGGGAGGTATTCTGGATGACGTTGGATGCTGTTTATTATGTAAAATGATCGTTATATGTTTACAAAAAAATGGATGATTACAGTAAAGAGCTAAGGATGATCTCTGCCAAGTTTTGCGTGTCTTATGAAAAGGGATAAACATTTCATGATCATGCTAACCCGGAATGGATACCATTATCAGTGCGTAGTATCAAGGTTGAAAGTGCTTAAGATACGAGATGGGTTATGGTAACGCCTCTAGAACATTTAGAATAAGCTCTGATGTGACCTCTAAGATGAGTTGAACGAATTAGTTCTGAGGGAATTAGATAGACAATTTATTCTGTCTTATTTACCTAAAGGTAATAAAGGAGCATCAAAGACATGCAAGATCGTTGCAACCCCTTAAGTTTCGAATGGAAGAGGGACCACGTCACTATGGATTTTATGACTGACCTGCCAAGGACAAAGAATGGACATGATGCTATTTGGGTTGTAGTCGATCATTTGATGAAACCCGTCCATTTCATGGCTCTTACGAAGCGCTGTATGGAAGCATGTGTCGATCTATCCCTACGGTTAGGGTACAATGGAAGCACCACTTTGCTGATAAAGCTACTTGGGAGACTGAAGAAAACATGAGGAAATCGTAATCACATCTTTTGATTAGTACCCTCAAGTTTCGAGGACGAAACTTATGATAAGGAAGGAAGATGTTGTACCCACCCGTGCTGTACTTGGAATTATGATGAAATGGCGTAATGAAATGTTAGATCTCCCGAGTACATTTTATTAAGTTATATTATTGCTTCTTTAATTAAATTCCCTTAAAGTAGATACCATATAATTAAAGAAGTGAGCGTTATGAAGTGTATGAAATGATTAGTTCACCCCAAAGGTCATGGAGTTTTCGGCCACAAGGCCTTTGAGGACCCTTGAGTATTTTTTTAAAGAAGGCTAACCTAAATGGCCCTTTTAAAATCAAGACTAAAAGCCTATACAATAAAGGAGATATTGTAAGTGATTGTATAATTATATAAGTATGTATAAATAAAGGAGTGAAGTGACAAAAATAGCCCCAAAGCCCCAAGAAAATTCGGCCACTTAAGGGAGAATTCTAGAACCTCCTTAAATTTGTAATATCCTATTTCAAATATTAGTCTTGGAAAATAATTAAAAAGGAATGAGAAAAACAATGGTCTTGAATGGGGGTTCAAGACACAAAACCCTTTGTCTTCCCCCCAAGCCACCGGCCACCCTCCTTGTTCCTCCATGGAGATTTCTTTGAAGTTCATCCATGGAGCTCCATCTCCACCTTCAACTCCCAACACTTCCAAGGTCCATAGCAAGACAAGAACTAAAAGCTCTTGCACACTTACAAAATTTCTCTAATTTTCGGCCATACTTGAGCTAAAGAGATCCAAGAACCATCTTCAAGCCCAAGAACTCATCTAGGTAAGTTGCATGTTGAATACCCTAAGTGATTTCCACATTGAAAATGATAAAACTCACATTGTATCTCTTATTCCATGCCAAAACTGTGACTCCAAGGATGGTCACTAGGTGAAGATTTTGCAAGATACTAAGAGAAGCTAACCTCTTGGTGATTTGGATTCATTGCTATCTCCATTCAAGTTTCATTTTGGTAAGGGAATCAAGCCTCATTCTAGTTGTGTTTTCACTTAACATAATACCTAATGTTTCTTCTCTTTCTTCTTCCAAAAAAAACGTGGGTTATGATGAAATTGGAGGAAGACTTCACTCTAGTCAAAATAAGGCTCAAGCTAGAAGAAAGCTCTAAGATTGAAAGAGGCAAGTATACTCTAGCCAATCTTGACTTATTTGTGAAGTATATACTTCAATGTCTAGCCATTTTTAAGCTATGAATCTTAGTTGAAGTGTAGAAGTACAAGACATGAAAACTAGTTGTTATAAGAAAAGTGATGGCATGAGTGAATGATTTGTTATATGAAGGTGTTGTGACTGTTTTGATATGACTCATGTACAGTTTATCTATGGTTTAAAGCATGTTATGAGGCTTGGAAATATTATTTTGAAGTGTGTATTTGATGGTTATTAAGTCACTTTAAAGAATGAAGTTGATTGGAAATGCTTGAACCATAAAAGTGAAGAAGTGCTGGAACTACTGGAGCTGGACAGATTTGTGTAGCTGATTGTGTGACCAGAAAACAAACATTAGGAGTGTTCAAATTAGGTAATTTTTGGTGTGATGATAGCATCATATGTTTACTAAATGTGTGAGTTAGAATTTTGATAAAAGGAGTTGTGGTTTGTCCTTAATGAAATTTTTAGTGGCAACTGGTCAGACAGAATTACTGGAGCTGGACAGTTTTATGTGGCATGTTTCATGACCTGAAAACGAACCTTAGGAGTGTGCAAATTGGCTACGTTTTGGTATGATGATAGCCTTATGTGTTTTTGAAATGTGTGAGTTGGAATTTTGGTAAAAGAAGTTGTGGATTGTTCTTAATGAAATTGTTGCTAAACCTGGTCCTATAGAGTTTGCCGGAACTGGACAGTTTTGAGTAGCAACTTGTTTGGCTTGAAAGTGAACCTTAGGAACGTGAAAATGAGTTTACTTTTGGTATGATGTTATCTTGATATGTGTGGTAAATGTGTGAGTTAGAATTTTGATAAAAGGATTTGTGGTTTAACCTGAACGTAATTTTTAATGAGAATTATCAAACAAAATTTGCTGGAACTAGGCAGTTTTTAGTAGCAAGTTGTTTGGATCGAAAATGCATTTTGGGAATGTTCAAATGATCTGATTTTTGGTATGATGATAGTTTGGTGTGTGTAGCAAACCTATGAGTTGGAATTTTGGTAAAAGGAGTTGTGGTTTGGTCACAATGAAATTCGTGGTAAAACTGGTCATTCCAGGTTCTGCATGTACCTAGACTTGGAAAGTAATTAGATGACCCCCTTAAACCTATTGGATTGTCTTGAAATTTGTATGGTAATTACCTAAGGCATAGATGTACATGTGCATGTAAAGAAACCTGCATAAAACCACCATTTTGATGTTTAATGACTGAGTTGAAGTTAGTGGTACAAAACTGGAAAATAGGACAGTTTGCTGACATAAGTTGTAAGGCTTTGATCTTGATCATTTAAGCTTGAACGTGATGTTTGGCCTTATGAATATTGTTCCTTAGTATGTTAACTATGCTTTCCAGGTGATCGATCAAATTGAATAAGGTTTTTTGATCCATGAAAAGGAGGTTAGGCGAGTCCTACCCTGCTGATTTTAGCAGTACCCTTTGATGATAATTGATGTTTGAGGTCATTATACATTTTGGAATGTTATGAAATTTTTATGGCACGTGTCTGAGATTTTATTATGCATGTGTATGGTATGAGTATATTAAAATGGGCATGAATTGAAGAGCATGAGGTTGTATGAACAGAATGTGATTGCTGGACAGTTTCTCCAGCTTAAGAGACCAGTCCGTGCATGCATGTTATGATGTATTTGTTCACGAGTCGCATGTTTCATATCATTCATTGCATTGTCCATGTTCATACAATTTATGAAATTGATTTTATGTCAAAGAATGATGATAAAGATCTTTTAAAAAGAAGTTTTTAGTTTTAAAATAAAGATCTTTGAAAAAGTAGTTTACGATTTTGAAAGAAAGATTCCTATGGTACCATTTATTTCTTGCCAGCATGACCCGCTCCAGATCCGGGGTTACTTGATCTGATGATGTTTATGACCGTCCAGGTCTGGAGATGATAGACCTGTGTTTATGACCCGCTCCAGATCCGGGGTTAATTGATCTGATGATGTTTATGACCGTCCAGGTCCGGAGATGATAGACCTGTGTTATGACCCGCTTTAGATCCGGGGTTAATTGATCTGATGCTGTTATGACCGTCCAGGCCCGGAGATGATAGACCTGTGATTGTATGACCGTTTTCAGATCTGGATATGATAGATCTGAAGAGATGACCGTTTTCAGATACGGGTATAATAGATCTGAAAGAGATGTTATGACCGTCTCAGATCCGGATATCATAGATCTGAACACTCTCTAGTCCTGGTTTTATTACGAGTATGATTTGAAAGAAAGAATGAAAGAAAAGATTTTCATGACGTCATTTTGCACCACATTGCATATTCATACGTATTACATACGATCATGATCATGATGTTGAGCCTATTTTTCCTTCATGACTGAGTTATGATCTTACTGCCTTAACGGTTATTGGCTGAAGGGGTATGAGATGCTAGCCGAATGCTAGATGTACTGTCACTTAGGTTACGATCTTATTAGACTTCGTTACCTAAGTTATGATGTTATTGCTATTGTTACATAAGTTATGATTTCATTTTCCTTGTGGTTTTTGAGTTGAAAGACAGGTATGATGGAAAGGTCCAAATTCTGAGGATTTGGTTCTTGTGTGTACTTTCCATTTAATTCAGGATTGTTCATGGTATACTTGCTGGTGACTTTGTCACTCACCCCCTTTATTTTTCCTCCCAGAGTCTGTAGGAAATTGGGGTATAGTGGAATGATGACGAGCTTAGAGTTTCATAACCGTGAGCCGACGAGAGGATGACAGTTTAAGGATTCTCTTGTCATGGGTTATGTTTTGATGGACCTTTGATGGGGACTATGATTACCGGTCTCTACTTTATGTTGGACATGGTTGTAACCTTTATGTTAGATATTCGGAATGTATGTTTAAAAGTTTTTATTCTACCTCGGTTTTGCTTACTTGTTGATGTGTAAGCATGAAGTCCACATATTTTATTCTGGACTAAGATATGTTATGGATTGACGCCTGGTACTCTTCGTAGTGAAGTACGGCGGGAGCACCGTATCCGGCTAGGCCAGGGTGCGGGGCACTACAAATTCTGCCAACAAAAATCAGAACCAAAAGTCCTCAATTCATTCAAAGAAAACCTAACCCTAGAATTTGAATTTTGGTTCAATTCTGTCCTACAACCATCCATTATCCAAATTGACCCCATAAATCATCATTTACAAACCCAAATAGCCCATTTACACCGCCCATTCAGTTCCCACAACCTCATTCCGCAAATTCCCAAAACGTTCGAAAAACCCTAAATTGAAAACCCTAACCCTAATCCCAATTCCGCCCTACCCCAATTTCCCTCACTTTCCAAGGTTATTTTGTTGCAATTCAAGGTTGCAAACTGCAATTTAAAGACATTGCACTATTCTGTCCGAAAACGAAAGTGCTCAGGTGCAAAACACGTGAAATTTTAATTCTTCCCCTTGTTAAAAAAAGAGAGGATCTAAACCTTGCTCAATTGAAATAGCAAGGAAGAAAAAGAAAAACAAAAGAACAAGAGAAAAGAAAAAGGGCAAAACATTGTGCATTACGTGGAAATTTTTTTTGGTACGATTTGAAAACCTTGGATACCATATTTCGTTCTTTGCTACATACAACTGTCCTCCCACATCATATTCTCCTTATCCTACTCTTCTTGAACCAATCACATACTTGGTTGCTCTATTATTGCATGACTTGAACCATTTTGTGGATAGTAAGTGCATAGAATCAAAATTAACTAAAGATTGCCCATGACAACCCTTTGTTCATCTTTGGTTCAGCCTTCTATATCAATTTTGGTTTCTTATTTTCTTTGAATCTTAGTAGAAAGTTCAAGTTTGTTTCCATTTCTCTTGATCCTACTTTGATACTAATTGTGCAACTTGAAAGCAAAAAGGGAGAAACAAGTGGAGCTCGTTGTGATTTGGAGAAGCATTGGCAAAACACTTTCTTAATTGATCACTTTGAGCCTTCTTAACTTCAGGTTATCCAAGACACAAAATGGTAAGAGAGTGGAAAGAAGAGAAAGAGGAGTGTTCCTAGTTTGTTTTTACTAATCACTTGACGTTTGTTTCTCTTTGTGTTAGTTTGCTTCTTTCCTTTTTCTTTTTGTTTTCGTTTCAATTCCTTAGGTAAAATGGAGAGCAGCACTCATTCTGCTTCTAACAAATCAAAGGAAGCCGAAACCTTGGACAACACGCAACAACAAATGCTGGAGATGCTTAAGAAACTCATGCATGACAATGAGGTAATCAAGCATCGATTGGAGGATGTTGAACGGAGCTACAAGACAAGTGATGGCCAAGGCACAAGAAGGGCCGTTCCCCAACCACAACCAAGGCGTCGCCCCCTAGAAGAAGTTGAGGATGACAACCTTCGACCACCACACATCGAGGCAAGAAGGTTTGTTCCTCCAACATAACCAAGAAGGTACGCTCCAAGAAGGTACAATGATGATTACATTCCATATGAGCATGATGAATATGACTTTGATGACCACCCTCCTCGTGGATACCAAAGATGCCAAAATCCCCTTTTCTCACAAGATGACGATTTTCTCAAAACAAAAATAAATATTCCCACATTTTATGGTAAAAGTACTGCGGAAGAGTATTTGGAATGGGAAACAAAAGTGGATCTAATCTTTTCTTATACCAACTACAGTGAATTACAAAAAGTGAGGTACGCTTCTATTGAGTTTTTTGGTTATGCACTAAATTGGTGGACAAATTCGTGTCGAAATAGAACTAAGGCAAGACAACCGCCAATTGCCACTTGGGAAGAAATGAAGTTTGAAATGAGACAACGTTTTATCCTAAACAATGATGAGAGTTCTATTTTCACAAGTTTGCAAAATTTACGACAAGGGTCCAAAAGTGTAGACGAGTATTATAAAGAATTAGAAATTTTGTTGGAAAGGTCTAACTTGCAGGAACCCGAAGAAGCCACCAAGGCTCGTTTCATACATGGTTTAAACAGGCAGATTGCACAAAGGGTTGACCTTCAACCTTATCTTGACCTCAAAACCATGGTCCATATAGCTGAAAAGATTGAACACCAATTAAAGGTACGTAGTTCCTCCAATTTCAATTCCACTTATCGTACTAATCAGTCTTCATCAAGGTTTTCTAGCAAGCCTTCAGGAACGGGAAATTCACAGCCTACAGGAGGCCAAACACGGGACCAAGGTGCGTTGTAAAAGATGGACAATCGTGTGCAGCCCACACAGCGGCGTAATGACTACACCCAACACAAGACTCCTACCGGAACTTCTTCTGATCTCTCAAATAGGTTTAGGGACATTAAATGCTATAAATGTCAAGGACGTGGTCACATAGGAAAAGAATGTCCTAATGCAAACCGAATCATGTAAATTGAGGAGACAAACAAATATGTGTCTGAGTCCGAGCATGAAAACGAGTCTGAGCATGATCATGAAATTGAACCTGAAGAGGATCTAGGCGCATTAGATGATTTTGACACTAAGTAGTTTCTTGTTGTGTGTAGAGATTTAAATGCATATCCAAAATTAGATGATCACGAACAACATAGAGAAAACATTTTCCATATTCATTGCATGATAAATGGTAAAGTGTGCACCATGATCATTGATTCTAGTTCTTGTGCGAATGTGGCTAGCAATGAATTGGTAAGAAAACTGAATTTACCTATGACTAATCATCCGCATCCTTACAAACTTGCATGGTTAAATTATTGCGGTGAAGTTAGCATAAGTAAACAAGTTCTGATTTCTCTTAGCATTGGTAGTTACAAAGATGATGTTTTATGTGATGTTGCACCAATGCATGCTAGTCATATCTTACATGGTAGGCCATGGCAATTTGATCGATATGTGACATATGATGGTTATTTGAATCGTTATTCTTTCAAATTGAATGGCAAATTGTACAAATTGCATGCACTTCCACCACACAAAGTCCACGAGGATCACAAACGCATGTCTAAGTCTAGGGCCAATCCTAAGAAAAAAGAAGCCGAGAGAAAATTCGTGGAATGCATGAAAAGTGAGAACAAAAAACAAGAGAGCAAGAGAAAAGAGGTAGTACCCATAAGTGTCAACGAGTCCAAAAAGAAGTGTGGGTATTTCTCAAGGAAAATAGAGGTCACACGAGCCCTATATCGCAACCAAACCGTCCTCATCATCATTCCTAAGGCGTGTCACCTTTCCCTAGAAGAAATCCCACCAAACCTACCTACCTCTGTTGCATCCCTTATCCAAGAGACGAAGTTCTATTTCCCTCTGAGCCACCATCCGGATTACCACCCATTAGAGGAATAGAACACCAAATCGATTTTGTCCCAGGATCCGTGTTACCAAATCGCCCAGCCTATCGAGCCAACCCCGAAGAAACCAAGGAAATCCAAAGGCAAGTAGAGGAGCTCCTAGCGAGTGGACAAGTCCAAGAGAGCCTAAGCCCATCCGCCGTCCCAGTTATTTCAGTACCCAAAAAGGATGGAACTTGGAGAATGTGTACCGATTGCCGAGCCATAAACAAAATTACCGTCAAGTATAGGTACCCCATACCTAGGCTGGATGATATGTTGGATATGTTGCACGGATCTAAATTCTTCACCAAAATCGACCTTAAGCAAGGGTACTTCCAGCTACGCATTAGAAAAGGGGAGGAATGGAAAACTGCATTCAAAACCAAGTTTGGGCTCTATAAGTTGTTAGTGATGCCCTTCGTGCTCACCAACGCCCCTAGCACCTTTATGAGGCTAATGAATGAAGTCTTACGAGCGTTCATAGGCCAATTTGTTGTTGTTTATTTCGATGACATCCTAATCTATTCCCAAACCATAGAAGATCATCTTTACCACATTAGGGCCGTTTTTGAGAAGCTTAAGCAAGAACAACTTTACACCAACTTTAAGAACTGCTCTTTTTGTTTAGAACGCGTAGTTTTCCTCGGCTTTGTCATTTCGGCTGAGGGAGTAGAATGGATGAGGAAAAGGTTAGGTCAATTATGGAGTGGCCTATACCTAAGACTGTAGGGGAAGTTCGTAGTTTCCATGGACTTGCAAGTTTTTATAGACGCTTTGTCAAAGATTTTTCTTCCATAGCTGCACCTCTAAATGAAATTGTGGAAAAAGATGTGTCTTTTAGGTGAGAAGAGCCCCAACAACAGGTATTTGATGAGCTTAAACGTAGGCTGACCACTGCACCCATACTTAGGTTATGAAATTTTGACGAGACCTTTGAGATCGAGTGTGATGCAAGTGGAGTGGGTATAGGCACAGTTTTGACCCAATGTAAGAAACCCATAGCCTATTTTAGTGAAAAGTTGAAAGGTTGCTGCATTTAATTACTCTACTTATGATGAGGAACTTTATGCCCTTGTGAGATCCCTACAAACTTGGCAACACTATCTTCAACCTAAAGAGTTTGTGATCCACACTGACCACAAAAGCGTTAAGTATCTTAAAGGGCAAGGAAAGTTGAACAAGAGACATGCCAAATGTGTAGAGTACATAGAACAATTCCCTTACGTGATTAAGTATAAACAAGGAAAGGACAATATAGTTGCCGATGCCCTCTCTAGGAGATACACATTAGTGACTACATTATTCTCATGCTTTTTAGGGTTCGAATCACTTAAGGAATTTTACCCCAATGACCATGACTTTGGCACCATTTTCGAGGCTTGTAAAGAGGCACCATTTGGAAAATTCTACATACATGAGGGTTATCTTTTCAAAGAACAAAAATTGTGTGTTCCCCAATCATCCCTACGTGAAGCATTGACTAGAGAAGCCCATGGGGAGGTTTAACGGGTCCTTTCGAAGTGTTCAAAACCCTTGAAACTCTTAAGGAACATTTCTATTGGCCCCACATGAGAGTAGACGTCAAGAGGTTGTGTGGTAGTTGCATCACTTGCAAACAAGCCAAATCCAAGTCCCAACCACATGTCCTTTACATGCCTTTACCCGTCCCTGATTCCCCTTGGATTGACATTTCCATGGACTTTGTTTTAGGACTTCCTAGGTCTCGAGGAGGGCGCGATAGTATTTATGTTGTGGTTGATCGATTTTCAAAAATGGCACATTTCGTTGCATGTAGGAAAGTTGATGACGCCACACATATGCTGATTTGTTCTTCAAAGAAATTGTGAGATTGCATGGCATGCCACGTACAATTGTAAGTGATAGAGATACGAAATTTTTGAGTCATTTATGTGGGCTAAACTTGGTACACAATTGTTGTTTTCAACGTCTGCACACCCACAAACGGATGGACAAACTGAAGTCGTTAATCATACTCTTTCTCAACTTTTGCATGCCATTTTGCAAAAACATATTAAACATTGGGAAGATTGTTTACCATATATCGAATTCGCATACAATAGGAGTGTCCATCACGGTACCTTGCATAGTCCATTTGAAATCGTGTATGGCTTTAACCCCTTGTCTCCCCTTGATTTGCTCCCTATTCTCGTGCATGAACATTCAAGTCTTGATGGTAAACAAAAAAGCGGAAAAGATAAAGAAACTGCATGAACAAGTTAAAACACAACTTGAAAAGAAAAACAAAGCTTATGAAAGACGAGCTAACAAACATCGAAAACGAGTTGTGTTTAAACCTGGAGATTTAGTGTGGTTACATTTGCGCAAAGAAAGATTTCTCAATGAGAGAAAGTCAAAACTGTTACCTCGAGGAGATGGACCTTTCAAAGTTTTGAAACGCATAGGTGACAATGCATACATACTAGATCTTCTTGAAAGGTATGGTTCAATTTCGTCTACTTTTAATGTTGCTGACCTCACCCCTTTCACTGATGACCTTTTTGATTCGAGGACGAATCCTTTTGAGGAGGGGGGATTGATGAGGATAAGGGTCCGATGAGGATCAAGGATCCCATCAAGAGGTCAAAAGGTCCTATGACAAGAAGGAGGGGAAGAGAACTTTGTCATCAAGTTACCACCTTTTTGTACAACCATGTTCAAGATGAACCTAAGATTCCTTGGGTTCATTTCATTGAACCTTCACCTTGAGCGTGTTTAAGCAT